>JADLZN010005329.1:112500-301982 GCA_018155175.1 Sinocyclocheilus anophthalmus
AGTTATTCATACAGTTACTCTTTACTAGAATATAATTCACAAAGTTGACAGCCTTGTTTGAAGATTTATGTTTGAGATAGATAGATAGATAGATAGATGATAGATTCAAATCCCATTTCAGCTTTCCCATTTAAACTTTCTGTTCAATGCAATTTAGTTCACACTCATGATTTGAAACAAAACCAGTTCTTAAATTCGAAAGTGGCTTCATTTCCTGCGCTATACTCATATAGTGCTATACTACATATAGTTGGAGAATCAGTTTGTTAGCCAGCCATTAGTGAGGCCTGTCATGCAGTAACATGGAGTTGTATTCCTCTTTTAGGGGTTCTGCTTGACAGGCTATTTTCCTGAAATATGCCCAAGCCCTTCTTTATGTTCCTTTTTATTTTTCACATGCACAGTATGTAGTTTTTTTTTTTGCACTAATATATATGCAAACTGCTATACATCACCTGTATGTCTGACCTCCAGCGCAGTGTGGAATATGTAAGTTACTTGAGCTCAGTGGTATGTTGTGTTGATTTGAGTCACCAGGGGCCATTTGTCTGTCAAACGCCAGTAAAATCCCGTCTGCATGTTTTTCACGCATCAGCAGAGTGACTTTGGTGTGACCTGGCAAATTCGCTGTCATTAAAAGCCAGAGGAAGTTTTAACCATCGGCCGCTGTGTCCTTACAGAGCGCAGGGTCCCAGAAGAGAGTCTGATCCCAGACCCTTGTCCTCCTCGCTGGATAATGGCAGCCTAGGTCACCTTGGTGTCCTGTTCCACGGGCAGCAGACGGATGGATTAGTCCGACTCCATATGGATTCCTGCTCCGCCATCTGCATTTAGAGCTCAACACATTATTCAACATTGTGAAGAAGTCATCAAAGTAATTTCAAATTGTTGACCATGGACCAAGTTTCCCTCCTTTCAGCTAGTTTTGATAGGAGTTTGTCTTATTATTTCCCCGAAGGAATGCTTTCATGCTGCGGCTCATTATTAAATAAATAATATGCTGTTTCTTTTCGAGTACAAAGTATTGCATTTTGCTTTTTTTTTCCCCTAAACAGGCTTCTCCAAAACAATCAGTGCCGATAGTGAACGAACGAGCCAATTTCCTCTCATTAAATAATCTCTCCAGCCATCCTCTCTAATGAATAACAGATGTGCTCTGATCTCTCAGGAGGGATTTGGACGGAGTGCCAGTCATCAGGAGACACAGAGCTGCCAAAACCAAACGCCAGTGACCAACACATGAGAACAGCACTGCAGAAACTCACTGGAACATCTCACTCTGCAATTACAACTCATCTAACTGTCTGTCTGTCTGTCTGTCTATCGTTCTATTGCTCTTTCGAAATTCATCATCGTTCTAGTGTTGTTATCTTTAAAATGTTTACATTTTCAAATAATGCAGTATTCAAATTCAAGTTCTTTTGTCAGTAAAAACAACAGTGCAGTCATGACAACTCTGAACATTTTAGCATGGTGATGGATATGACAATGTTAATGTATTTGGTCTTGGCGGAATAGATGTGCTACGCTGCTGCTGCGGAATTGTTGCTGTTGTTGGTTATTGCTGTAGTTATAGATTATTGCTGCTGCTGCAAGCAAGTACAGGAACTTGCTACTGCCAATGCAGTATACATTGCATATGAAATTGCTATGCATGCTGCTGCTATTAAATTAAGCTACATGCGACCTGAATACTATGCATACTGCTGCTACAGCTGCACAAAGGTACTTAGAATTGCTATAAGCCCCTTTTAAATAATCGAAACACAAATGATGCCTATTCCACATACCATCCATTTTAAGTCACTGAAACTTCAGCAATTGTAAGTCGCTTTGGATAAAAGCATCTGCAAAATGAATAAATAAGAATGTAAATGTAAACTACGGTCTACCTGTTGCTGCAACTAAACGCATGTTTTGATTTGCCATGCATACTGCTATTAATAATTCGCTAATAACGCAATCTTAATTTATATGGATACTGCTGCTACACTCCATGAAAGTACTAAAATTGCTGTAGCCCATCCATGCATTATTGCTGAAATTTCATGCAACTAAAGTACTTTCTGCTGCCCTTGCTATATTAACAATAATAATTGTTTGCTATGCAGACTGCAGCTGATATTATTTCTAACATGCATCTGAATTTGCTAAGCCATTCTGCTGCTATTAAATTCGCTAAAAATTGCGATCTGAATAGCTATGCATACTGCTGCTACAGCTGCACAAAAGTACTTAGAATTACTATAAGCATCTTTATTAAACAATGAAACACAAACAAATAATGCCTATTTCGCTTTGAAGAATTCACAAAATCTCTGTATGCCCTGTTAAATAAATGAAGTAATAAAAGCCTATTTCAATTTAAAAGAGTTACTTACCCCATGTGTTATCATTTCATGCAAGTTGCAACCAGATACTTCCTGCTGCCGCAGCTATAAACAACTAATAATTTGACTTGATTTGCTATCCATACTGCAATTAACAATTCGCTAATAATGTTATCTGAATTCTATGATACTGCTGCTACACTCCATGAAAGTACTATAATTGCTGAAAGCCCAACTGAATACACAAATAGTAAATTCAAGTCTAAGAGTGTCCTATTAGCTACATTGTACATGGTCATGATTTGGGGGAAAAACAAACAAAAATTTTTAACTTATTATTAGTAGTATTTTTATATTTTAAACAAATTCATGATTAATTATCTTGAAACTATCACTAAACATGTAAAGTGACTTTTATAATAAACTCTTCACTATGCTGAACCAAGGTAACGAGTGAAATAGAGACCCTCTTCTGACTAAGTGCACTGCAATGCGGCACGAGTACATGTATGAGCGGGTATATTATTTTCTGTTGCTCATTAAAATAGGTAAGGCTGTTGACAGTATGACGTTTATGAAAGACAGTTATACGGGTTCACCTTGACCTAAAACTGTTAACAACTGTGAAACACCAACTGCAAACCAACCCCACTAGTGAGGTGTGCATCTGAAAGCGATCCGTTCGCGGTTAATGTAGAAATGAATGCCCACAGAAGATATTAAAAGCATTGGCAATTTCGGGCAAATAAGGTAATCCCCAATTCACTTTACTGTTCTAAAATCCACGACGCTTGACGCTGTATTCTCACATACATGAACTAGGAAAACTGCTTGCTGCTGCTGCTAATGCTACTGCTGTTATATGAACAAGACATGCTTAGTAATTACTCCTCGCGCGAATAACCTGCACGTAGTTTTACGCTTGTATGCTTTCTAGTTTAAAAATGTACATCTGAGGAACGCAACAATGCACTGAAATCAGAGTGAAAACCGTTTACTTATCTAGCTGTTGAATTTCAGAGAACTCTGAAAGTGTGCTGCAGGAATCTTAAGTGAATGCTAGCCAGCCATATAAATGCAAGGCAGTAAGCTCATTGGCTGCATATGCAGCATGAACCAATCAGCTTGTACCAAGTCGTTTAACTCTCTGAATATCATCAGTTACTTTAACACCCCGTCAGAATGTGCCATCTAGACTTTCATGACTGAACTATATATTTATATGAATTTGTTTGCTCAGACCTGGAGCAGGCAGTTTTACCAGTTTTACGCCCCTGTTGTTCCTTATGCGTCCAGTAGAGGCCAATACTGTACAATACGAGCCTTCGAGCAGACAAGTCGAAACGAATATAAGAGGCATGTTGAATAATCGCTAAAGTTATTATTCGTGCAACGTTGCAACATTTATAATTAAATGATTAGCTAAGGTCCGTGTAACGCTTCACAATTACATTTTCAGACCATATGGAGCAAATGCAAAAATGCAAAAATGAAACCAAACATTCATTTTTTTTTCAGCTACTTCATAAATGAACAATTGCTATTTTCTTTCCTTTTTTAAATTTAACTTTTGCTAAATTGTGACTTCATAAATTATCATTTGAATAAGCAGTACAAAAAATAAAAGTTGAGTCAACCACTTGAATTTAATTGATTTTATTTATTTTAATTCTACTCCGTGACATACAAATTTGAATTGTAATTTTGTTATGGTGACAGTAGTGGATGGTGTTGTTGGTTGCTATGCTGATAGTGTTGTGGTTGTTATGGTGACAGTAGAGGATGGTGTTGTTAGTTGTTATGCTGATAGGATTGTGATTGTTATGGTGACAGCAGTGGATGTGTTGATGGTTGCTATAGTGACCACATCTGTGATTGTTATGGTGACACAGTAGTGGATGGTGTTGTCGGTTGCAATGATGATAGTGTTGTGTTGTTATGGTGACAGCAGTGCATGGTATTGTTGGTTGATATGATGATATTGTTGCGGTAGTTATGGTGAAAGCAGTGGAAGTGTTGTGGTTGTTATGGTGACACAACAGTGGATAGTGTTGTTGGTTGCTATTGTAATCATATATGTGGTTGTTATGGTCACAGTAGTAGATGGTGTTGTTAGTTGTTATGCTGATAGGATTGTGGTTGTTATGGTGACAGCAGTGGATGTGTTGATGGTTGCTATGGTGACCACATCTGTGATTGTTATGGTGACACAGCAGTGGACGGTGCTGTCGGTTGCTATGGTGATAGTGTTGTTATGGTGACAGCAGTGGATGGTATTGTTAGTTGCTATGGTGATGGTGTTGTGTTGTTATGGTGACAGCAGTGGATGGTATTGTTGGTAGTTAAGGTGAAATTTTTGCGGTAATTGTGGTGAAAGCAGTAGAAGTGTGGTGGTTGTTATGGTGACACTGGAGTGATGGTGTTGTGGTTGCTATGGTGACCACACCTGTGCTTGTTATGGTGACAGCAGTGCATGGTGTTGTTGGTTGCTATAGTAATCATGTCTGTGGTTGTTATGGCGATACAGTAGTGATCATGGTGGTGTCAATGGTTGTTATGGTGACATGGCAGTGGATAGTGTTGTTGTTTACTATGGTGACCACATCAGTTTGTTATGGTGACAGCAGTGGTGTTGGTTGCTATGCTGATAGTGTTGTGGTTGTTATGGTGACAGCAGTGGATGTGTTGATGGTTGCTATGGTGACACATCTGTGCTTGTTACGTCACACAGTCGTAGACAGTGTTATTGGTTGTTATGGTGATGGTGTCATGTTGTTACAGTGACACAGGGGATGGTGATGGTGTTGTCAGCAGTGGATTCTGTCTGTGGTGTTTCCCCCAGCGTGTATGTGAGTGTGTGTGTGTGTGTGTGTGTGTGGCGCCCTGTGCAGCATGATGAAGTCGTTAAGAAGTCATTAGGAAGCCATTAAGATTCATTAAGAGAGCGAGGTGACGGTGTAGTACAGCGTTGCTGTGTTCCCAGCGTGGAGGAGAGACTGTTAATCACACACTATATTACTGGCCTCTGAGTTACAGAGTAAATATTACTCCAGTGAGATCAATGAGAGGACATCCTAATGAAACACATGCCTGTGTGTGGAGAAACAACACACGCACAATCACTGTCATTGTCTCTGCAGTAATAAAGCCGAACGTTCATTTGCGCTCTCATTCTGTCAAACCACTCGCTCCAGAATAATACTTGAAGAGAGAGACATTTTGAGACACTTCCTATCAGATGCGTGTGTGTGTGTGTGTTTGACAACTACTTCTAAAGAGTGTCTGACGACACTTAAAACCTGCGTTTCAATGAAAGGAAGGTCTTTTGCATGATGATTTTTGGTGTTTCTGCTGTGTTTTTATTAGGACCGACAATCAATCAAATGGTTTAATTGAGTACGTTACATGATAAGCAAATGAATGCTGATTTGCTGTTCAATAAGTATTTCTGACAATTACAAATTTTGAAAACAGTTGTGCTGCTTCATAATTTTGTGGAAACAACACAACATTGTATTTTTCAGGATTCTTTGATTTAAAAGAATGGCATTTATTTGAAACAAAAATCTTTAACCTTAAAAACTGTCTTACGTCAACTTTGATCAATTGAATGCACCCTTTTCTTATATTTCATATATTTTCCAAAAAGTATTGGATTAGTGTTATAATACATTACTGGCGCCACTTTTGTAGTATGGAAATTAGCAGCCCTTTTGATGGAAATGGGTGAGTAAACACTAAGTCTGTCTTGTTTGGCTGAATTATTTAATTTATTATCCTTTAATCTTCTGAAATGAGTTTAATCAGGATTTGGGCACAGTAGAGTGACTTTCTTAAGGTGCTGTAATGACTCAGCCCTGTGCATTATGGGTAGGCAGGCTGACCTCACACTGACACCTGAAGTCCTGTAGAGATGTTCCTGAGCTCTGTAGCTGTGAGACAGCAGCACTTTAAATTCTCCATTCGCCTCGTCCTGACCTCAGTGTGACCTCTGAGTCGAAAGAGTCTCAGAGCGGGAGGAACAGGTGTGAGAGGAGGTCAGAGGTCAGCTCTGCTGCTCAATACTGTAAAGGTCAGCAGGTGTCGAGATGGATCTGAGTGTGTTCAGGTGTGCGTGGGTGTTAGTTTACATACACCTCCTGTGTGTATGTGTGAGCTAATTCTCACTTCATGCACAATTCATGCAGAAAATAAGATGCCCTAGTTACTTTTTAGAATATATATATCAGAATAATCAGAATAAAAAAAACTCAGAATATATAGTTTTAAGTAGTATAACATTATTAAACATACTTAATAATAATAATAATACTGTAACAAAGGTTCAGGAGGGTAGAAGGAAGAAGGCAGGGTCGGCTTGTCAATAACGCATAACAAACAGAACGCAACTTGTTTCCGTGTATCTACACCCGTCTCCCCGGGTCGCTCGTGTACCCAGTCTGTCTCCCCTCATCCTGTTCCAGGTGGCCCCTTTTATCCGGTCTCACCACACCAATTACTGAAACAAGACACAGGTGTTGTCATTTACACTTGACCCACTTAAGCACCGCTCGTCTCTTGACTCTCTCTTCCGATGCAGATCTCGCTGAACCACGCCCCTCCTGCCACAAATACATTTTATTTATAGGTGCCTTTAATGACACTCAAATCTTAAAATAATAATTATCTATTATTCATATATGATTTTGATATGTAGAGATACAGTAAGTCTGCATATATAGATACAAAACATAATATAAAAATGTAAATCATAAATATATGTAAATAAATAAATCTTACGGTCAATAAGCAGCAATAGGTAAAGTTAGGTGAAGTGTTACCTAAAACACATATTTAATTTAATTTAGTCCATAAAAGTCAGATGTGATGATGCTGAAAGGTTAAGAGGTCGTGTCACTGAAGACTGTTGTCTGTTTGGTTGTGACTGCTTAAACTCACTGAGTTCTGCCGTGAGAAGCAGGATCTGTTGACTTCTTTGCTTCTCTGTGTGCTGGTTTGTGGTTTGGAGAGGTTTTCAGCGCCCGTGGAGACTCTCTCTGGTGCTGTCGTTCGGTTGGCACGGCTGGGCCAAACAGCTCTGTATTTTCCGGCCCGTGTGATGGCTAGTGTGGAGAGAGGCTGGCAGTGAGGCCATCTCTCTGCTGACAGCAGGCACCGAGGATGACACAATGCTTTACTCCACACAAACACATCAAACGTGTGTGCAAACAGTCCGGAAGAGAGGGAACAAGAATAGTCTTTATTACTACAGCTTAGTAAACTAGCAGTATTTCTTCTAAATGAAGCATTTTGTTATTGCAATAATGAATGACATGCTTGATCAATAAATGTACCTGTGTTTAGCATCCACACATCACTACATATAAGACTTATTTTCAGGGTTAATGATTTGTAGAGCAGGATTTTGGACCAATGAGATTTCAGAGTGGGCGTGGCTAGTGTACAACCCAGTGTTATTGTAGTATTCACATACTATTGTCGTGTTTGAATTAGCTTTTGTTTTCATTTTAATTTTAGTTTAAGATTTAGTATTTTTGTTTAGTGGATTTGTCATTTGTATGAGTTTTTGATTTCAATTTAGCTTTAAAGGGGTCATATGATGCGATTTCAGGTTTTCCTTTCTCTTTGGAGTGTTACAAGCTGATTGTGCATAGATAAGACCCTGAAGTTGCAAAGACTAAAGTCTAAAAACCAAAGAGATATTCTTTATCAAGTTAAGACTCTGCCACGCCCCCCCAAAAAAACGGCTCGTTCTAACACGCCCCAACATATCTACCTCACTATGTGGAAATATTAGCATAATGCCGCCCAAATGTGCATGCAAAGAAAGAAGGCGTGGTTTCAGTAACACAGTTAGTGTTGAAGCAGCCATGTCAGGGAGACGCTGTGTTTCTAGGCGAAAGCAAAAGCACTTTATTTGGCCTTCTGGAAGTAGATGCATTTAGGAATCTTTAAGATCACAAAACAGCAATGCATTTTATGGACGACCGTTTCATGAACCTAGGAGAAGAGGAAATTCTGACTTTGCTATGACAATCTGGCGCTTCTGAATCAGCTACTGTTTTTGATTAGTTTAAGATTTGCTATGGACTGTTTCAAAGGCGGAGTTTTGGGACATAGTGGTGTGTGTGGGTGTTGTGTGAGAGAGAGGAGGGAGAGAGAGACAGAGACAGCGTCAACATACAGTAGAGTGAACTGTCTTAACGCGGCTGTGTACTGCACTCATCACTGTGTCTGTCAGCGACTCTGTTCCCCTTTCGGGCTTGAAATGATGATAAAACTAATGACATTATTTACCGTCTTTACATTATTTTGAAAGATGAAGCTCGCTATTATGGTAAGGGGTGTTACATTTCCCACGAGTGCTGCGGTGTTCGGCCAATCACAATGCAATGGGTCAGCTGGCCAATAAGAGCAGACTGAGCTTGTCGGAAGGACGGACTTTGTAGAACATGAAGCCGTTTGAGAGAGGCGGGGCATAGAGGACAAACAGTAATGTACAGTATTTGAAAAATAATGTTTTTTGAACAATTAAAGCATGTCAACATATTCTGTTACATCAAATACACAAAATATTGATCTTTAAAAAAGCATCATATGACCCCCTTTAATTATTTTTTATTCAGTTTTCATATATAGTTCATTCATGAAACTCTAGATGGTGCAGGCTGATTTGTTGTTAACGTAACTGATGATATTCAAACAGTTAAACGACTTGGCACAAGCTGATATGCTGCATATGCAGCCAATGAGCTTACTGCCTTGCATTCATATGGCTGGCTAGCATTCACTAGAGAATCCTGCAGCGCGCTTTCAGAGTTTTGAAAGCGGTGAACAACTCCACCTGTATAGATTGCTAGGGGTGATTTGATTGCTATTGTGAGCAGCAGTATGTCTTAAATACGTCATGGAACCTATCGCATATGCATGGCAAGAGCAAGTTCTGTTACTTGCTTGCAGCCGCAGCAATAATCTACAACTACAGCAAAAACCAACAGCAATTCAGCAGCAGCGTAGCAGACCTATTCCACCAAGACCAAACACATTAACATTGCCATGCTAAACCATGCTAAAATCTTCCAAGAGTTGTCATGATTAAAATAGTTTTGGTACTTCAACTTTCAATTTTTATTTTTATTTATTTTATTATAATTTGTTTTTATTGTACAGCTTTATTTCTGTCACAATTACAGAACCATTTTAGTGGATTCATTTTTGTTTTAGTTAATAACAATAACAACACTGGTTGGTTAAAGGAATAGTTAATCTAAAAATGAAAATTTGATGTAAATGTACTCACCCTCAGGCCAGCAAAGATGTTTCTTCATCAGATTTGGAGAAATGTAGCATTACATCACTTGCTCACCAATGGATCCTCGACAGTGAATGGGTGCCATCAGAATGAAAGTCCATACAGCTGATAAAAACATTCATGACCAAAACTCCAGTTTCACTATTATTTTAAAAGACACTATGAAAGACACAAAATACATGAATATAAAATGATTTATTATGATAAACACAAAGTGATAGTTCATTAGTCCAAATATAGCAGTTTATGGTTGCCAAGCGACATAACCTCATAGACCATTGCATGAGCAAATGATTTCATAAAGTTCAGATACTCAATTGGTTATTTCATAACAGATTTAAATGTGGCTTATCTAGTTGTAGAGCTAGTACTGTTATCAAAAGACTAAGTAAATACTTATCTGGTTGTATTTTTCCTCCATATTTGTGCCCTCTGTAATTGAACAACTTCAGAATATTAGGGAATTAATAATTCAAATAACCTGACTTTCAAATTAATCTATTTTTTTTGAATAACTGAACAAATAAATAAAGCCTCTTTTTAAGTCATAAATTGGTATTTAACACAAACTTTTTTATGACCGTCCACTTTGGTTTTGTTCTTTCCATCTGTCACAACACAGCTTTATTTAGATCTGCACTGCTTTTACAGGATCTGCATGTCATTTAAATATAATTTAATTAATTAGCAGCGTTGCTGTGACAGTGTTGCTTTAGAAAGCCGCAGAAACTCAACATCTAATCAACATCTGCATCAGATCTGCCTGGAGCTGTGAAAACACAGAGAGAGAGAGATGTGGCCCAGATGTGGTTCTTAATGAGACAGTTTTGAGTCAGCTTTGAGTGTTATTTTTTGCTCAATTATTTCATAATGTGAAGAACTTATTATTAATTTGTTGTGAATATTTTGATTTTGAATGAACAGTTCACCCAAACATTAAAATTTGTCGAAATTGACTCACTCTCATGCCATCCAAGATGTAGACGAGTTTTTCTTCATCAGATTTGGAGAAATGTAGCATTACATCACTTATTCACCAATGGATGCTCTGCAGTGAATGGGTGCCATCAGAATGAGAGTCCAAACAGCTGATAAAAACCTCACAATAATCCACAAGTAATCCACACCACTCCAGACCATCAGTTAATGTCTTGTGAAGAGAAAAACTGTGTGTTTGTAAGAAACAAATCCATCAAGGACTGTTTTAAACTTTAAACCATCGCTTCTGACCAAAACATGAGTCCGTTATTCATAATAATGCTTCCTCCAGTGAAAAGGTCAAACTCCTTTTGTCCTCTCACATCAAAATATCTGTTTAGAACAGTTTTAACTGTTTTTCTTGTATATGGTGCCTGATCTGTGCAGATTTCTCTCCTGATTCAGAGGAGACACCTTTTTCACTGAAGAAAAATGAAGCAAAATGAAACAAACTCATTTACATCTTGGATGGCCTGAGGGTGAGTAAATCTTCAGCAATTTTTCAGTTTTGGGTGAACTATTCCTTTAATTCATTTGGATTATATACAATATGGATTATACAACCGTTTGGTGAATAGCAAGATTGTGGTTTATACTGTTAGTGAGATTTAAAATGATGTAAAACCGGTCATATCAGATCAGGGATGAGATGCACATACTCAAAAGCTGAAGAGCTTTGGGAAACACTTCATTTCTCTGTCTGAAATGAACCTCCGGTCGTCTCCCGCAGGGTTTCTAGTTGAAATCAGGGTCTTATTTTCCAGCGGAGTGTTTCTGGAGCGTGATTTAGTGCTGCGTGCAGCTTTGTGCGAGTGTATTTTTAGTGTAGCGGCTGATAATGAACATTGACTCCCACTGACTCTCTACACACCAGAGACAGAACTGGGGTGGCTAATTAACGCCTCGTGTAATTTCTCTGACCAACCGTGGAGCAACAGCGAAAAGACGAGCAATAAATTAGCCACTGATTGACTGCGAGATCTTCACTCGGCGCGGCGGGAAACTCTTTATTATGCTCCGAGGTGAATAAACGGCCATGCTTTGACTGAGAGATCTTGAGTTTTTATTTCAGCTCAGATTGTTTTCTGGTGTGTCTGTCTTTGGTAGTTTGCCATTTTGTAGAGTTAAACACTGTGACGAAACGTTGATTGACATGTCAACTTCTGACTCAACCAATGGCGTGAGTTTGGGGGTGGTGCTATCTGTTTGATTGACTTATGGCAGATAAATAAGATTGTGTTGGGGATCACATTTTGAGCACTTTAGCACTTTTCAGAAACCTAAATGAACAATTGGGACACCCTCTGGCCTCATGGACAGGGCTGCTTATATATCATTTTTCTATATTTAGTAAGTTACTTAGTTTACAAATTGAGCCATAAAACACAAAACATCATAACTTTGTTGATTTAATGTCTTTTAACAGTAATACCATAATAATAATAAATAATAAAAAATAAAAATAATAATATACTAATCATGGATTAATTCAAATCCATATTTTCAATTGTTTTGTATTTATATTTGTTATTATTATTATTATTAATTATTCATGCTGTGTGTGTGTTTACATGTATATAAATAATATACATTACAAGTACAAGTAAAGTATTGTATATAGTTATACCATTTATATATATATATATATAAGATATATATATATATATTATATATATATATATTATATATATATATATATATAATATATATATAGATATATATGATAATTATTATTATTATTATATTATTATTATTTTTTTTATTTATTTTTTTTGAGTTCACGGAAATTGAAGAGTTTGTGGATTTGCTTTCTTAAATATCCTCTGGTGTTTTTTTTTTGTTTTTTTCCAGAATATTCCTTAGTGATGTTTCACAGTAAAATGTTTCTATATCTTTTTTTTTGATCCAATCAAATCCTAATGACTAGCAATAAAAGAGCTTGAAATCAATGATGGTGTTAAAAAACGTCATATGTTTGCTTTAGGCGCTCATTATAAACATTTACACGAAAAGCCATTACCTCATCAGAGCCGAGCGGGAAAAATCAATGCGCTTCTTACAGATACGATGAAAGACTGGACATTTAATATACTGTACGTGATCATTCTGCGTGAAAATCACACTGCTGTAATGTGATCGAAATGTGAGATCAGTTCTTGTAAGCCTTGTGCTTGATTGTTGCTTTGATTGTTGCTTGCCACATGAAAGCCAAACATCATGTCTTTGTTTCTGGTATGCTAAATATATTTATTTATGTTATAAATCACATCGACAAGCTACACTCTAAAAAAATTCTGGGTTAAATACAACCCAGTGCTGGGTAAATAGGGACAAACCCAGCAATTGGGTTGTTTTGGCCCAGCGGTTGGGTTATTACCCAGACGGTTGGGTTAAACATTTAAACATTTAACCCAACCGCTGGGCCAAAACAGCCCAGTTGCTGGGCTTGTCCCTATTTTACCCAGCACTGGGTTGTATTTAACCCAGCATTTTTTAGAGTGTAATATGAACATCTTTTGAATGTTTCTTAATTAGTACCTTATCATTTCTTTATAAATGCTAACTTTATTCAACTTTGTTCAGTATGCATCAGCCGGCAGTGAGCATGCAGTAAGTGGTTCAAGACCATTTTGCCATATGATTAAATTAGTAAATAAATAAATAAATACAAACAAATCACAAAATTAGTCTCGAAAGGGTGAAACTGTTGAAAAACCATGTAGTCGACAGCCAGCTTTAGTCTTTAGATGAAACCAGCAGCCTAGAAATCGTTTCTTGTGTTTATTGAACACCCGGATCGATTGGCTGTTGTTGTTGGAGAAGCTATTTGATCCTATTGGATAATCATCTGTGTGATGGGGGTCTTTAGAGTCACATGATCGAATCGATGAAACCGCTATCAGGACTAAAGACAGGGTCTGTCTGATGGGGGTCTTGCATGTAAACAAACAGAAGCATGTCGGCTTTGTGAAGTGAATCAAATCCTAAAGAGGTTCGTCTGAAAAAAAAAATCATAATCACAGCTGTTTTGGTCACTACTGTGATTCGATTATTTAACAGGATTACTCATTGACTTTGGAAACATCAGTCTTTTAGTGAAATGAATGATTGAATGAATACATTTCTTGCTGGTTGTGGTTTTGTAGCTCTTTTAAACACTCATACTGTAGGTATATTTTTTTGTTTATTTTTTTTAATCAGTAGAGGTCATTTGCAAATTAGCATAATTGCTCCAGCCTCCCTAAATGTTAATGAAGAGCATATTTTAACCTTCTGTCATAAAGAGTGATGTGAATATATGAATATATAAATAATGATGTTAATTGGTTTGTGTTCCCTGTGACCATCCTGCACGAATCCACGCAAGAGTCCTGTTAATATGGAAAAATAATGTGTTTCCCTGCAGAAGGATACTGGTTTCACACTCACGCTGAGAGGTTTTCACATTCACACGCTGCTAAAGAAGAGAGAAACCTGTGTGATCAGTCCGATTCAATTATAAATCACATTCACTGTCTGAATTTAGTTGAAGTTTGATCTGTCCAATCCTGCTCTGATCCAAAATGACGAGATTCCCACATTTCTAGACATCATACTTATCTGTTAATGGAACATCCAGTCCCAGAATGCATTGCAACAGGAGCAGTGAAAAAGTTCACCAAATACGGTGGAGCCAAAAGACATGTTTTTTTAATATTCTGAAATGTGAAGCAGTTTGAGCTGCATTTTATGTAAAGGTGCTATTCAAGTTATTATCCAATAATAATAAAATAGTAATAATAAATACAATTTATTCAAAGTGGTAGATAGAGTTAATACATTTAAAACTGGATTATTTGACCAAATATTTGTGTGTGCTGTGTATTTTTTGCTTGTATTCAGTATTGTTTCTGTTCACTAAAACTACAATTATTACAAATAATTTTCACTAATTAAAATAAAGCTGAAATAAAATTAAATAAAATATAAATATTAGATGAAAAATTTAACTCCGAACATGTGAATGAAAAAAGTAGAACTCAATTATTAAAATTGTTAACAAGTCACATTAAAATTTATTTATTTTAAAATTTCACGATATTATAAAACATTGAAGCTGAATATACATCATTTACAAACTAAAACTAATAAAAATTACAAAAGCACATACAATTACAAAAATGTATTCTAAAATATCACTGGTAATAATTTCTTTTTTTATTATCATTGACATGCTTTTGCAGTTATTTCTATAATTTCTATATAGTTTTCATTGATATTTATTTCAGTTTTAGTTATTTTAGCACATCAATTTAAACTAAATGAAAATGATAAATGCCCTGGCAACTAGCAAAAATAGTTCCACTTTTTAAAAAATTTTAATTAAAATATAGTCCATCAATAACAAAAAGTTGTCATTATTTACCCATCCTTCCCTTTTTCCAACCTGTCTCAGTTTCTTTCTTCTTTCTGCTGAACACACCACACACACACACACACACGCACACGCACATGCACACCACACGCACATGCACACACACACACAAAAAAATATGTTTTGAAGAATGTTGATGGTAGCCATTGACTTCCATAGTGGGTTTTTTCTATACTACGTAAGTCAAGTGCTACCGTCAGCTGTTTGGTCACCAACAGTCTTCAAAATATCATCTTTTGTGTTCAACAGAAAGAAGAAACTCATACAGGTTTGGAACACGTGGTGGTTGAGTAAATGATAACAAAATGTTCATTTTTGGGAGAACTATCCCTTTAAATATAATAAATTTGCTGAGTCAAGTATCTTGTGCGTTATTTATGTTCCATGTTAAGTTGTTGCCATGCAGATTGATGCATATCCAGTCACTTATGAAGGTCTCTGTCAATATGCTGCTGTCTTAGGATGTTGCTTCCTATGTAGACAGCAGGCAGCTGACTCGATTCAGAACAGATCCAGTATGTGTTGCTGCTCATTTCTGCTTCTTGTTGGAGGAACAGATTGAGTTTTATTTCTTCTCTGACAGACTCGAAACTTGTTTGAGTTGGTCTAATGATCTGCATGTCTAATTTAGACACAGCCATGAAAGTTTCTGGCTTCTTTTCTCCACGAGCTAATGAGTTTAGCTCCCTGGATGGATATGCAGTTTTAATTGACAATTGGCAGGCAGATTGCGAACGAATCATTAAAAAAACACATTCATTTCCCTTGAGGAGGCAGCATTATGCAACAACCTGGGGTAATATAGGAAGACTTGTGAGGAAAAGATGCTTGAATGATAAAGTTTATGAGATAGAAGACGAATGAGTCTGTCTGTGTGAGAGAGAGAAGATCTGGACCTTCATAACATCATGTCTAATTACTTTCATGCAGTGCCGGCGCTGATGTTCACAGTCATGCCATGACATATCACTTCTACATTAAAACTAGAAACAAGAACAAGAAGACTGTAAACTGGTTATCTAGGGGTGAATAGAGTAAACAGCTCTATCTGAAACAAAATGAAAGTCCTGTAAAGCCTGACATGTGAAATAATATACAGAATTTTAATTTTAAAGGGGTCATATGATGCTGCTAAAAAGAACATTATTTTGTGTATTTGGTGTAATGAAATGTGTTTATGCGGTTTAAGGTTCAAAAAACACATTATTTTCCACATACTGTACATTATTGTTTCTCCTCTATGCCCCGCCTTTCTGATACACGTCGATTTTTTACAGAGCTCATCAGTCTGAAAAGCAAGGTGTGCTGTGATTGGCCAGCTATCCAGTGCGTTATGATTGGCCGAATACATCAAGCGTGATCGTCCACGGTGAAAGCCGATCCGGTGATCCACAGCGCAAAGTTGTTGTATTTCCTCAGCAACCAGCACGGATCAGCTCCAGGCATGACGAAGCAGATATCGTCCTCTTTTGGAAGACCAAACAACATTGTTCTCTTTCACAACGAAGCACACAGCGTCTTCACGACATGGCGGCGGCAACAATACTACAGCGAGAATAAAAGTTACGCCTTCTTTCTTTGCGTGCACATTTGGGCGGCGTTATGCAAATCTTCCCACATCGTGACGTAGACATGTGGGGGCGTGTTAAAACGAGCCGTTTTAGGTAGGAGTGGCTGACTCTTAACTTTTATAAAGAATATCTCTTTGTATTTGAGACTTTAGTCTTCGCAACTTTACAGATCTTCTTTATGCACCTAGAGCTTGTATCACTACAAAGAGAAAGGAAAAATTTAAATCGCATCATATGACCCCTTTAATGGACCAGTTTATTGAACCAAAAATTGTCATAAATCAATCCATCAATAAAAGTTTTTAAAGCCTGGCATATGAAATAATGGCCTTTTACTTGATAAAAAAAGTCTAAACTATCAATCAGAAGGCAGTATAGTAGTAGGCTTTCTAGAGTTATAAACAGAAGTTAAGCACACTTTGATCATGTCAAAGAGTCAGTTCTGACATCTGGATGGCAGTAGACTGAACATCGTATTAAAATGCCTGCAGGATTCACTATATTCATGCTCCGTTCACTCACAGTCTGACCTCTGGACATCAGGAGTGCTGTTAGTATTCTGATGACCCTCGACTGACACGGGACTCTGCTTACGGGCGGAAGAGTCACGCTGTCCCGCTGTCACGATCGACTTTCCTGCTCGTCTGGTTATAAAGACACGCTCGCCGTCAGCTTTATGTTATTTCTGAATCCATCAGGTCTTCCGTGACTACGGGCTCCTAACCTTTTTTCAGCCGAACCCCTATGAGCTAAATCATTTAACTCTGGATATTTTAGCCAGTATTATCCTTTCAAAAGATAAAATGAATGAAGGTTGAACATTGCCGCTGTGTAAAGGTCATTTCAATTGCAAAAAGCACCATTTAACAGCAGTTTTAACACCATTTTGGTATAATTGAAAGCAATATGAACAGCTGAAGTTGTTGCTAATATTAATACCTGATTTGGTACTGTAACTTTACTATCCATTCATCCTCCTCCGCCACCATCAATCAATCAATCAATCAATCAATCAATCAATCAATCAATCAATCAATCAATCAATCAATCAATCAATCAACCAACCAATCAACCATTTCTGCCTGTTAAAATATTTTAGAGCTTTCCATTAGTAATTTAATAATAATTCAATATTTTTATTGAATTATATTCATATTATTAGAAATAGGGTTCTTCTATATCAGGGAGAAAGAAAGAAAGAAAGAAAGAAAGAAGAAGAGAGTAAATATCACTAAATTAAAGTGGGAATATGTTGATTTATAGTAGTTTTGGCTTGTTTTAATGCTTGTTTTGTCTAAAAAAATTTAAGTCATTTTAGGCCCCCTTGAAAGTTTTCTAAGGCCCCCTGAGAACCACTGATTTATACAATAGTTTGAATCTTTTAATTGAACATATTCACAATTGAGCAGGTTTCATGTGTGTGCATGGGGAGTTTGAGACTGATCTTGCATGAATATTGATATCAATATTCTTTGAGTCTAATTTTTATCTCGTTGTTGAAAAACACCAACAATGAACAGCAACAAAGCATACAAAACAGAGTTGCTAGAGGCTGTTTCTGGTCAGAGGATATTGCTCTGTTTGATTTGTTTATGTTATTTATGGTGGGAAAAGAATCAGTCTGGCTTTTCTTACCAAAGATAAGCACTTTTCCCAACCTTTATAGCAGTTCCGTGCCTCGGAGCTCATCGATAACTGCACACCCTGAGCTGACCCCGAAACTCGGCCCTCGACCCCAAATAACTCCAACACATAATTACAGTGTGATCTTGATCGACTGCTGAGTGGCCCCCTCTTTCGTCCAGAAACACACCAATTCTGTGGAAATAGATTGAGCCGGATGAATCTTACCCGCTGTGTCAGGAGCATGATGAGAAACCAAATGATGGTGCAGAAAATCTCTGAGTCATGTTTGCCTGAATAAAGGGATCATATCATGGGGAACATGATTTTTCATGAAGGTTGATTTGTAGACATAATGTAACTTTCCAAGCGCAGAACTGCACAGTCCGTCCAAAACATCTGCTTAAAACATCAAAAATGACTTGTCTTCAACTACAAGCACTTTTATGTCATAGCATTTTATTTTTATTAAACTTGATACAAATGTAGTTTAACCCCTTTTTATTATATGAAAGTCACAGTAAAGTTATCTATAAAACATTTTATAATGCAGTAATTTATTTGCAAATGCCTTATTTATCATTGTCCCAAACTCAGACTTAAAATTTTAGGCTATGCAAATCTATCATTAATATTATTACATTCATAAAACTAAGATAATTTAGGCAAAGGGTGGAATAAATAATAATTGTAATATCTATTTGTGTATTATCAGGCTATTCATTGTGTGAAAATGACTGTCCCACCAAACAATTTTGCTTCAAGTAAAGTTTTATTAAAAGTTGGGGTTGATTTATAGGCTATGTATTGATTTAATTAAAAGTGTGTTTGGTTACCAAGGAAACAACATTGTAAGTGAATCGCATTCGATGTGTGAAGAAAAGATCAATTAAGATAAATATCACTTAAATGAAAATGAAAAAGGAGGGCCCAAGGCGGTTGCCTACCTTTGCCTAATGGATAAGTCCGCCTCTGACTGACACTATACTGACTATTTTTATCATTTCATTTGTCCCTAAAGTCCACTTATAATACTAGTCAAGATACCACCATCAAAGCCTTAATTCGTTTTTCACCACCTTCTCTCTGACCTTTACAAGTTAACAGGCTGTTTTTGCTGTTGTATCTCAAAGATTTACATATATAAATGACCTCTGTTATGTTCATTTGTCTAAACACCATTTACTATCATTAATCAGGTCAGCTGTCTTAGCTAATGCTAACTTCATAGCTAGAATCTTACGTGAGTGACATTTATCGTGATATTTAAAAGCACAATATGTAAGATTTTTTTGTTAAAATATTCAAAAACCACTAGAACAGTGTTATATATTTTGCTGACTTGTGTACTTACATTATCCCAAATGTTTCAAAGAATGTTTAAATCCAGAGAAATAAGCAATTTTATCTAGTGACACGGAGCGTGTCTATAGTGTCATTGTGTCGCCTGCCAATGACGTCATAACCCCTCGATTTCCGGTTTTGTTTTGTAGAAAACATGGAAACACCAAAGACGCTTTAATATTTTGTGCGTTTTATTAGACAGGTGACGACCGCACAGAGTAGCATTATAACAGAACTTTCAGAACTGCTTACGCACCACCGACCGACGACCCTATACGTAGCGTAAGTCGCTAAAGTTTGTGCATAATAAATCTCCGTGCTGTCTTTCGAGCCATGTGTCACTCTTGTCTCTCATTAGCAATTGCTTCAGCAGCCTCGTTTCGCTTCTACGGCTTCTTTTTCTCTGTTTTTCTGCCCTCACTCTGCTGTCATACGTTCCCGATGTTTAATATGGGGGGGGTGGGTTATCGGTAGGATATATTATATATACGTATTATCATTAGTATAGTTTATTAGGCATTATATTACATTATTAGAGCCATTATATAGTGGAACAACGCGCATTTATTGTGTTTTTTTGAGTCACGAGATTGGGCGACTTTTTGTTCGGATAAGCACCAATAAAAAAAAATTTAAACAGCCAGAGAATCCGCCGTACGTGTTTTTTGACAGGTGCTATTTATAGCTGTATGCTCCACCCTACCGCACACCTCGGTATTCCGCCTGTTGAAACACGTCTTGTTCTTAGTCGCGCTTTTGTCGATTGTGTGCGCAGACAACAGCACCTTGAGGACACGTTTAATCCTAATATGTGACAGTATCAGGCAATCTTTCATTTACTTTATCTGTCTAACAGAATTGTCAAATTGCTACTCACTATCACGGCCATACAAGAAAATTCAGACTACAATCAGAACAATCATTACTATAAATACACACTCACTAACAAGTCTTGTCAGGTTATCTATACACCATTTTTCAAGCACGCTTCTGCGACCCTCTGGCTTCATTCCGTCTCTTTCTTCCACCTGCCCCGGCTGACTGGGCCACGACCCTATGGTTTGAGGATCTCCTGCTAGCTTCCTCCATAGCGACATGAGTGCTGCCTAGTTTCCCGTCCATTGCGTCGACTGTTTTAGCAGTCTGATAAAGTAGCGTTTTTATGCGTGCAGCGCTGCTCCTTTGTTCTTACTAGTCCTCTTAATACTGGGGAAACCTCCCGCTGTTTCTGATGTTCCAAAAGCGTCCTTCCTGCGGCAGAGAACCCCTCAATATCTGCATTTCCATCCCATAAGTCCTTCTTGCACTCTTTTACTGTTCAGTACTCCATGCGACGAATCCACCACCCATAACCCCGTTTCTAAATTACTATAATAGTTTACTTATACTTCCGATCTTCATCTCTTCTTTCTTAAAACAAATTGTTTAAGGCTCAATTGCGTGATGTTTATTCTTGTTTTGGTTGAAACTGTAATCGAACCTCGCCTTTGCTATTTTTGTGGTCTCACAACATGAAAATAAACGCCTTACTAACATGTACACTGAAAAACTGTAGTACACTGGCTACACACTCTGCGGCACATTATGCAGCTTCCAACCGGCATCGCAACAAAAAGAACCTCTATGGCTAATATTTTGTACATGTGGCAACATACCATTAGGGCCTTCTTCATAATATCTTTCCTGGTGGCCTCCCAAATCACTAAATATGCCCCTGGTTTCAGTAGTTTCATTAAAACATTTGATTAAGCATTCTTTGTGTGGCTTGTAAGTGTCTCTTCGCAGCACTTTAGCGGCTCCTCTTTCTAACCTTTCTACCGCTGATACATGCTTCTGTTCCCCACCGTGGGTTGGACCTCATATAGTACTCGCGTCTGTTATGCTCCCCCTTCCGACCACAGGAGGCCGCAGTGTGTGCCGTGGAAGAGGCTAGTTCAGAGGTTCAGACAAGTCTTTGGTGTGTGTAATTTCAGCTGCTCCGGCGGTACACAAATAAACAAGCAGGGAGTGTTGTAAAAAACAGATTTAATTAGCTTGTTAAGATGGGTTTGTGAGCGTGCGAGCGCCTGCTTTCACTCGCGTTTCTCTTCCAATCACTCTGGCTTTGATGCGACTCACAGCAAAAGAATGAAGAATAAGAGAGGGAAGATAATATAAATGAGATGAGATGAGATTATGTGTAAAGGTGAAATTAGGACACACATTTGGGTTCATGAAGCTGTAAAATAATTTTTATTAAAGGCAGGCAGGCGATTTGGTCCAAAAACATTTTTTGTTATGCTGGTTAAAAGTCTCTTCGTATTTTCCACAGCCACGATATAGCAACTCATTAATTTAGGTGGGTATAATTTTTCTATCTCTTATATTCGTATTTATGTCATTCTGTTTAAGCGTAGGACCATAAAATGTTCGTCCAATCAAAATGTTCGGTCCAAAATTACAATAGGCTGTCCTGCCTGCCTGTCAAATATGTATTTGCATACTTCTGCGCAGGGATGGGCAGTATTTATGATTCATGTATTTCAAATATAAATTTGTCATTTGTATTTGATAGAGTTGATAAAAATGGCTTCATATTTTGTATCAAAATGCTTTAGTGTTTTGTAGTTTTAAAATACTGTAAAATACTTTGTAAGAAGTCTACATGATGACATCATAAAAACGCGGCTTCTGATTGGTGCCTAGTTTGCCCAGACTTGTTACTACACTATTAAGGGAGATAGGTCTCGTCCCAAAAATTGAAAACTTCTCTCGGCCGTGATCCTGTCATTTAATTCATCTCCACCCCCTGGTCTCACCCCCCTCCTCATGCTTCTTTTCACTTCCAACCCGGAAGCCACTATCATTCTCTCCGTGGAACACAAATTAAGATATTTTTGATGGAATCTGAGAGCTCTCTGCCCCTTCCATAGACAGCAAGGGTCCTTACACGATCAAAGCTCAGAAACGTAGCAAGGACATCGTTAAAATAATCCATGTGAGATCAGGGGTTCACCCGTAATTTTACAAAGCTACGAGATTACTTTTTGTACGCAAAGAAAACAAAAAATAACGACTTTATTCAACAACTTCTCCTTGCGTCACCCTATAGAGCTATTTTGGAGAGTATCACATGCATAAACACAGTGTGCTGTTCTGTGTCAGCTGCACCGCATGTGGATACTCTGTTTACGTTGTTTACGCTTTGATCTGAACGTAAACAATGTATCCACGTACATACGTTGTTTAAGTATGTGATACTCTCCAAAATAGCGCTATAGGGTGACACGGAGGAGACAAATTGTTGAATAAATTCGTTATTTGGTTTTCTTTGCGCACAAAATGTATTCTTGTAGCTTCGTAAAATGATGGGTGAACCACTGATGTCACACGGATTATTTTAACGATGTCCTTGCTACGTTTCTGTGCCTTGATCTTGGTAGTATCCTTGCTGTCTATGGAGGTTCAGAGAGCACTCAGATTTAATCAAAAATATCTTAATTTGTGTTCTGCAGATGAACGAAGGTCTTACGGGTTTAGAATGACATGAGGGTGCGTAATTAATGACAGATGTAACATACAGTGGGGAAAAAAAGTATTTAGTCAGCCACCAATTGTGCAAGTTCTCCCACTTAAAAAGATGAGCGAGGCCTGTAATTTTCATCATAGGTATACCTCAACTATGAGAGACAAAATGAAGAAAAAAATCCAGAAAATCACATTGTGGGATTTTTAAAGAATTTATTTGCAAATTATGGTGGAAAAATAAGTATTTGGTCAATAACAAAATTTCATCTCAATACTTTGTTATATACCCTTTGTTGGCAATGACAGAGGTCAAACGTTTTCTGTAAGTCTTCACAGGTTTTCACACACTGTTGCTGGTATATTTCGGCCCATTCCTCCATGCAGATCTCCTATAGCTTGCCTCGCTAGTGTAGTGTTTTTGGGGCCTGTCGCTGTGAACCACGGATTTCCCTCCCTCCGAAACGTTATTTCTATTGGCTTCGAATCTGGGAGTACTGGCTACGGCCACTCCAGACCTTGGATATACCTTCCTCCAAACCCACTCCTTCCGTTGCCCCGCGCGCGTGTTTTTTGGGATCATTTCCGTCATGCTGAAATGACCCGCCACACTTTTTCACATCTTCATCCCTCCTTTGCCTGATTGCGTGAAGGAGCGTTTTGTCACCTCAAAAACTCTACGATACTGGCTCCATTCATTCTTTCCGTTTTACACAGACATCGTCTAGTACTTCTCTGTCTCTGCTTCCCTTTGCTACGTGAAAAACAGCGCCCAAAAGCATGGAATGTTTTCCACCCCAGCCTTCACCTACAGTACCTTCTGTCTACCCGGGGTTGTTCGTTGGATTCCAACTCGGGTCTTTCGTTTCCTCTCCTGCACAACACGACCCGCTTGAGTCTTCTACCAAAAAGTTGTCTTCAGTTTGGTTTCATTCTGACCCTATGACATCGATTCTCCCAATCCTCCTTCTGGATGCATATCCAATGCTCCCAACTCTAGCAAACCTCAGACGGGCCTTGTGAACCATTGGTACTCGCTTACTGTGCAGCTCGGGACACCGGCGTGCGCACGCGCAGGATTCTGAGTCCCTGACGCTGGCGTCAGTGTGTTACTGTGAATGTTGCCTTGTGTTACTCTTGCTTCGTTCCCACGCTCTCTGCAGGTCATTCCTTAAGGTCCTCTCGCCGGCGTGGTTCTGGGATTTTGCTCACAGCGTTTCTCTTGTGATCATTATTGACCCCACGTGGTGAGTCTTGCGTGGAGCCCAGATCGAGGGCGATTATCAGTGTCTTGTATGTCTGCCCTTTTCTAATAATTGCCCCACAGCTCTTATCTTCAGTTCACACCCAACTGCCGTACACCTATGTGCAGACTCCGTCCTTCCCCAGCCTGTTCGTCATCTGCTCTACAATTGGCTGTCCTTCTGGTGTTGCCCTTGACAGCCCTTCTCCCCTCTTTGCGGGCTTGGCCCATTGTTGGTGGAGGTGCCTTTGTAGTTTCTTGCATCTGTTTATCGGTGTTTGGCGACAGGTCCTTTTCTCCTTCCCCTTGATAATCGCGAGTTTTCATTCCCCAGATAGCCCATTCATCCTACAGGTACCGCTGAGTGGAGTTGACAGTGTGAACCCTCTTAATGAGAAGTCTACCAGGTCTGCCTGCAAGCCCAAGAAATTTCCTGCCGTTGTTCTTGTTATCGTCTTGTACCCGCACACCATACTTATTTTACGGTGGGAACTTTACCACAATGACATTCGTTTCTTAACACAATCCTACAACTGTGCACTTTGTCTGCGATTTTTCTATTCTCATTTTGTCTCCTTTCATAGTTGAGTTACTATCGCCTATGCTTGAAAATTTACAGGCCTGCTATCGTCTCTCCTGTTTTTTATATTTGGGATAACTTCAGCAATTAGGTGCTGGACTAAATACTTTCTTTGTCCCACTGTAGAAAAATAGATTCCAGTGCGTTTCGGACGCTGTGTTATTCCACCCTTGACAAGTTCTGTTGCTACTTTCTGATTCGGATTTCATCCGTTTCTGGCTACATTTTAAAATCAAAACATGACCTGTATGCAGGTTTTCTGCTTAAGAAACATTTTTTTTTATTATTATAAATGTTGCAATGTGCTGCTTTTTAATTTTAGTCAAAAACAAATTTTTTCAGGATTCTCTGATGAATGAAGTTCAAAAGAATCTAGTTTATTTGAAATGTTTGTATGTCACTTTTGGTCAATTTAATGCTCTTGATTAATAAAATTATGCATTTCTAACTAAATAAATGAAAGTATTGCTTTCTTCTTCAATTTGAAGTTTTCCCCAATATACATGATGTTTCTATAAATGTTCTGGAATTTACAGTTATGAAAGTTGCAGCACATAGTTCATCAAATGACGTTTTCCATGCTATGACCTCTTAAACCGATGGTTTTAAGTGGCATGCGACTCTAGTAGTACCGTCGCATCAATGTCATGTGATCTTTCTTCATTTCTATAACTTAACTCACCCCGCTCTCCTTGTCTTTCTCATCGTCTCTTCTGGTTCTGCACGCGCTTTCCCACACATGTGCTCCCATTTTTCAGTCCACTTAGGATAATCACCACATTCCGGGGCCAGATGGCCCGCCTCCTGCTCTCAAACACACACCTTTTCAGAGCTCGCCTGCCCTGTTAATGTTCAATTTTTAAAGCCTGTCATTTGTTAACTGTCATGTTAACTGCCACCAGCGCGCGGGAACCGGTGACCGTGGTGAGGTTGTCATGGCTGCGATGCTGGTTGTCTGTCAACGCACAGAGTAAAGTGATGCTTTTATCGTTTATTCAGCTGTGGGGATGAACTGGAGTCAACGGAGACACTTTAACCTAGTGAGTTCTCTAATGCTCACTTCTTGTGCCTCACGTAACGAACGTAAAAATAAGTTTCCAGATGCAACTTATATGATTAACATGTAGGCTCATATGTTTTATATGTATATAATATTCAGAAAATGTATTTGAATTTAGTAAGGATCAATAATTATGGATCCAAAAAAACAAATCTAAACAATTACAAATGTAGATAAATAATATATATATATATTGTTCACAAGCTGTTTACATCGGGTTCCTGTTTAAATGAGCGCTAACAAGTAGTTTTATTCACATGATGTTCACGTCCCTTAAAATGTAAATTTTCGTGTAAATGTCAACGTTTCCATAAAGGATTAAAGTCTGTCAGGTAATTGTAATGCAAGAGCTCAGGCAATCTTCTGTTTTATTCCTCCTGGTCGGAGGCTTCCAAACTATTTAGTTTTATACGTTGCTTCATATTCAACTTTATTTCAACTTTTATCATTAACGTTAAGTCCCATGACATGCCTGCCTTTTAGATGCTTTTATCTAGGCTTAAGTTGGCTCTGCCTACTATGTCATCTGAGTCCTCTTGCCCGAAATTCAGCCTTGGTGCAGAATTTCATCCACTACGAGCCAGTCCCACAATGAGCTTTCCTTAGTACGTGCCATTTCTGTGTCTGTAGCTTTAAATGCTAATGAGGAGGAGAGAGGCGGGGCAACTGCCATGCTTCGCTCGTTTGCAAGCCACGATGTCTCTCGAGGAAAAAAAACATTGCGCTCGCCTCGCATGGTAGTAGCTCATTTTCTCATGGGCGGGCCAAATTCTCTGGGCGGGCAAAGCAGAGAAAGGGGAGGTAACCTTTTTCCTGTATGACGACATAAAGGGAAGATTCCGGATTGGGCCATCTGAGCTTTCATTTTGTCAAAGGCGAAGCAGGATACCCAGGGTTCGGTTTACACCTATCGCCATTTCTAGACACTGGGGGACCATAGGCAGGCTAGGTGAACTCATATTAATGTTAAAAAAAACCTAATAAAGTGAAATTTTCATGCCATGGGACCTTTAACCTATTGTCAACTCAACAACAAAAATCCCTACCTCGTATAAAATACTAATATATTGTCTTGTTTTGTGTTAATAGGAGCTTTTTTTTGAAGGGCAGCATGATATAAAGACTGTGACAGTTGTTTCATGGGCATGTAATTGCTGTCGGTGATCGACCAGGTAAGTTTGCTTTGGTTCATTTTGTAGGAGCAGCTGATTCACTCCTCAGTGCTGTTTGGCTTTCGTGGTGTTTGTTGTGCTTTGTTTTGTCTTTCTTAATACAATCCATTAGATCATAGTGATAAATAAATCATCGGAAATGGTTAGGAGCGTAGAGTTTTGTATTCATGAGTGTGGGCTGTATTTTTAGTGTAGGTTTGATTCACTGCCACAAAAGACAGTTTCCCTGTCAGTTGTACCACACTCATATTGCCGTCTGCTAAGACTCTCTAGGGACACAAGCGTTTTTCTATTTATCTCCTCCTGGTGACTGGGCCACCCCGTGTCGTGGGCTCTGTCTCACGCAGTGGACAACGGTCCCTGCCACTATGGTTCGTGCAGCTGGAATAAAAACGAACATCCGGCTCGGCCCTGTGCGAGGACACGTCTGTCGCATGCCGCAGAATGGGCGGGGCATCTGGCGATATAAGCGGCGTGCGCCACAGGATCTCAGATGATCTTCTGTTCCCCGTCACGACGACGTCTGCTCTACGCTGTATCCGCATCTCTCCCTGCTTGCCGTTGAGCGCGTCTGGCCTCCCGCACGTTTTTTTTTTTTTTTTGGAGAGCGTTGGGAACTCGTCAGCCGGTCTGACTCTGCGCTGTCCTCCCCGCCCCTTTAGCGATGCAGCGTCTCACGTCCCCTGTGTTCTCCTGCCCCGAGCCTCCACCCATGTTATGGCTCCTGGCAATCGCCGCTGCCCTAAAAGATCCCTTTCCCCCCAACAGGCTGGTGTTGTTGCAATAAATGCGCGCCGCCGTTACGTTCGGCTTCGGTCGTGCCTACGGTCTCGCCCTCCGACCTTACTCTGCCTCGATGACGGCCAAACAACTGCGCTCCTGCTTGGGGAAATCCCACGTGGAAGCCGCACTCACAGGAACTGATTGTACTCACTGCGAGAACTTCAGTCTCACCTCTCTACGCTCGCGGCGCTATCTTTTGATTTCTCTCTCTTTCATCGATGCTCAGACTTCGTTCGCTCGCACCCTCCCACTTTTCTTCTCCGCTCAGACCTGTGAGGAAAACGCGGGGCATAGGACTGCGAGCGACCCCGGCTGCGAGCGATGCCACGCGCTGCGCCCAGATCCCACATCTTCCTCGCCCTCCTCCGCCCTCAACGAAGAGATCTCTTCTTCCTGTCCTCTTTCTCGCTTCTCCCGGACGCGACCTCCGTCCCCTTCGCTCGGCGCAGCGATTGCCTGATCTCTCTACGGCGGATCACGGAGCTCGTTCTGTGGCCAGCGCCTTGTGTGCTCGATCGCCATTTCTATCCGGCGGACATTACGGAGATCAAGGAGCGGATAGACTCCCCTTTGGCCTCTCCTCCGCTGCTCCCAGTCTCTCCCAAGGGTCGTGCTTTGGAGCCAGCCTCGCGTGTTCATCTGTGAGTGGTCGCGTACTGCGCTCACGGATGGCACAGAAATCGTCCCAGCTATGATGACATTGTTCCTGCCTAAGCCTTCCAGCTCTGCTCCTGCCTCTAGTCCGCCCTAAGTCTACACCTACCAACCCCCCCCCCCCCCCCCCCCCGCCCCCCCCCCCCCGCTCCCCCCCCCCCCCCCCCGCCTGACCCCCGCCCGTGGCGCCGTCTCACGCTGCAAGCGCCCGGCAAAGTTCAGTCCACCTCTGGCGTCTCCACCCTCACGGGCCGCGGCCTTCAGGGCGCCGCGTTAAAGGCTCCGGCAGACGCCAAGTGCTTGTCAACGCTCCCGCTCGGCCAGACGCTACCCTCTTCCTAAGCGCCAGGGACCCGACCCAAGATTGCGTTGGACCCGGTGCCTCCTGCCACTGGTTCAGGCGTCTGTCCTCATCTGCAGACGGAAGAGGATGGTCGACCCAGTCTCAGCTACTCTACGCCCCTGCCTCCCAACCAGGTCCGTCTCTCAGACCCACTGAGACACCCGTCTCGCCGAGTACCGAGCGAAAATGTGGAGGACAAACCGGGTCCGTTTCAAGCCCCAGCAAGCAAGGCCGCACGTCGTGAGAGCGCTCTACAGTCGTCGCGCTCGCACCACCGTGCTCAAAGGAGACAACGGCCGGTCTTCCGTTCGGCCCTGGCCCGGCCCGAGAGCCCGAGCCGGGGGCCGAGCCAAACCGCGGCACGGAGGCGGCCCGATCGCCCCTGCCGACACGCGCCAGCCCGACGGGCCCAGAGCGATCCCGCACACCGGCCGGCGGCGCGTGCCGGGGCCGGGGGCCGCCCCGCGGCGCGGCGGGGCCGCGCCACTGGCAAAAGTCCCCCGCTCTTCCATTACTCACGATTATTCTGCCCCCATGCGGCCAGTCCACCCGAGTTAATTCAACCCCTCGTCATGCGGGCCTAGGCCTGGCAGGCCATCCCCGGGGTGTTGAGATGGGTCATGGGGATAATAAAAAAAGGATATTCACTCCAATTCGCTCGAAGACCCCCGCGCTTCAGCGGCGTGGTCCCCACCTTGGTGCAGAGCAAGGACACTCACGTGATTAATCTGCTGGCAAATGTATCTTTAGACACGTTTTCCGATCATAGTGAGGTCAGGCTTTTACAGCCGTTACTTCCTCGTCCCCAAAAAGGATGGTTGCCTCCGGCCCATCCTCGATCTCAGATACCTGAATCGCGCCCTCATAAGGAGGTCGTTTAGGATGATTACACTGAAACAGATCCTCGCTCAAATTCACTCGGGAGACTGGTTCTTTTCTTTGGACCTGAAGGATGCTTACTTTCACATCCAGATAGCCCCCCGTCACAGGCGATTCTTGAGATTCGCTTTCGAGGGAGTGGCTTATCAATACACAGTCCCGCCATTCGGACTGTCCCTGGCCCCGCTCACTTTTTCAAAGTGCATAGACGTGGCTCTTTCCCCTCTGAGACAGATGAGAATCCGCATTCTCAACTACCTCGATGACTGGCTCGTTCTGGCCCAGTCAGAGGCAGAACTAATATCTCACAGAGCCCTCCTCCTCAGCCCCCTGGAGTGCTGGACTCACAGGTCAATTTCACCATATCACGCTCAAGCTCTCTGGCATTAGTTCACCTGTCAGCTCTCGACCCCTGGGTGCCGAAGTTGCAGGAATCCTCTGGAGCAATTAACCAGGCCTGGTGTGACCTCAAGAAGCTCAGCCCGTCTTAGCCTTGGATTGTTGTTAAATTCTCTATAGGCATTGTTGCTTACAGAAGTTATGATACTTATAGTCATTCCTCTACCTTAACATGGCGTGATTGTACTGTGTTCCCATATGCGTCTAGTAAGATGCAGTACGAGTGTAGTATCGACAGGGAACGTGCTCGGTTACTAACCTAACCTCGGTTCCCTGAGATACGGGAACGAGTACTGCGTTGCTAGCCGTGCTATGTAGCCGCATGGCTCAGTCATCTCTTCAGTCGAAGTAACCTGAGAATCCTGTAGCAAACGCCCGCTTATATATCCAGATGCGGGCGGGCTTTGTTGGCGCAGCTCCGCTGCCAAGCCATTGGTTCGTTTTTTATACACTGCACGAACCAATGGCCATGCAGTTTCACTGCGTGATTGAAAAAAGGCTTCAGTTCAGGAGAAAAAAAGGCTTTTCCCATATGCGTCTAGCAAGACGCATCTCGTTAGTAACCCGAGACGTTTCTCTTTACTCTGTTTGTTTTTCTAAGTGGATCAAGTCACAACACAATGTTTCCTTCTATATTAAATCTCTTGATTTATTAGCCTTAGACAGTGCTTCACTTTTACTTAAACAAGCAAAAAATACAGATTCAGTACAGATTTACATATTTTATGCACATGCATTTTAACAAAAAAATTATAAATCCCGCACACTATCCGTACTTGCAAATGTATAAACATTTTTAGGTTTATTCATTCACAACATTTCAGTTGACCTTCACGTTGTGAGGGACTCAATCTATTTTTGATCCATTTGCAAGTATAATGAGTAGTGGGATTTTTTTTTTTTTTGATGTGGGACCGGTTTTTGGTTGTATATTTAATTTATATTTTAATACAGTGTGTAGGCTATTTAATTTGACTATAAATTAAATAACTTAAAGTAATATAATATAAAATTCTAAACAAAAATTAATTTTTTTTGGGGGGGGGGGGGTTTTGTTTTTTTTTTTTTTTTTTTTTTTTTTTGTTTTTTTTTTTTTTTCTTTTTTTTGTTTCTTTTTTTTTTTTTTATTATTTTAGTCTGCTGTGTTAAATGTGTTTTGAGGCCTACAGTTTGAGAACCACTGGCCTGAGAAATCCTGTGTTGGTTATCTCGTAACAGAAGAAAGAGCCGTGGAAATGTCGTTTGTGTGTGTGTGTGTGTGTGAGAGATGCAGCAGCTCACAAACCCTCTTCTGCTGTTGGTTTTATAATGCTGTAAAATCTGCAGCAGTTGTTTAAAAGCATCTGAAGATTTGTTGCAGTTGTTTCTTCTATTTTTAATCAGAAACATATTGTCTAATGCCGCTGTTCCCGGTGCCAGAAGCAGCGATTTATAGTCCAGTTTGAAGCTGAAGCGCGAGTGAATGTGTTTTCTGTTTGGCGATGTGAAAACACTTTTATCTCCTTCATCCTCTAAACATGCAGAGGAACATTTGTAAGATAACCAGCACATTTCTACGATAAAGTTTAATGAGTTTTTTCAGCTCAGGTGGGACCTGAAGCTTCTGGTGTTCATGTGTCAGTAAGCAGGTCGTCCACAGACGCTATCCGTCAGCAGGAATCTGGAGAAGATAAGAGCGCAGCGAGGCGACTGAGATAGTGCTGTGCTTTTAATCTTTGCTGAAAGGACTTGGATATAAATATATGTATTTATCAAGTAAAGAGACGCACACTTTACAAAACACCCACAACATGAATCCAAGTGAGAACTTTCTGATTGTTGTGCGATATGCATCCATACTGCGCTTTTCTGAGGTATATTGAAATGTGCAGTATAGGAATTTTATTGTATGGATGGATTGGAATGTGCTTGATAAATTGTGTCCCACAATGCAATGCTTATTTTTAGCATCTTCTTGTGGACTTATTGTGTGATCACCTCCCAAAATGTTGCATATTATTGTTTGAGATGTTTATCTTATATGCTGCATAAATTGCTCTGGATAAAAGTGTCGGTCAAATTCATGAATGCATACCAGGATCCACTCTCTTTGAAACCATCAGAGGATATGTTCATTTAATTTAAGTTTTGAAGAGTATTTTCTTTTTTTCCCTAGCAAAAATATATTTAGAATGTACATTTTATTGTATTTTAATCTTTCTCATCATGAAAATAGCCAGACTCCACTACCTTTAAAACCCCCTAAGGAAATTATTTTGGGACCCACTTTATATTAAGTGGCCTTAACTACTATGTACTTACATTTAAATTAATCATTTGGTACAATGCACTTATTGTGTACATACATGTTTTTACATTGTACTTATATTTAAAAAATACCTGCATGTAATTATACATGTAATTAATTTCTGTAATTACATTTATAATTACACTGTTGACCCATCCCTTACACCTTAACCCACCCTTTAAACCTACCCATACCACCAAACCTGTCCCTAACCGTATCCCACCTCAATAACAGCAAATGTGTTTTGCAATACAATATGAACACATTAAGTACATTGTACTTATTTTTTGATGTAAGTACATTATAGTTAAGGCTACTTAATATAAAGTGGGACCTTATTTTGTTTTCATTATTTAATTTAATTTAATTTATGGTAGCACTTTATTTTGATAGTCCACTTTAGACATTCTACTAACAGTAAGTAACTAAATGTCAGCTAGCAGTCATTAGGGTATTAGTACACTTAATATCTTCTAACACTTTATTTTGATGGGTCCACAACATACAGCATACTGACTTTAAGAAACTTTGCAAGTATAGGCCTATGTCAACTTATTCTACTAAACCTAACCTCGCAGTCTACTCTGAGAGTTAGTATCATGTAGTTGCAATAATGAACATTAGTATCATGTAGTTGCAAAGTTACTCAGTAGAATGTCTGATTTGGACTATCAAAACAAAGTGTAACCTTATTTACTTATAGATTGTTTTTGGAAGAGATTTTGTTTTTTAGCAAATTATTTTTTTAAGACTTGTATATAGAGTTTTTACTCTACATTTAATCCTACTGTAGCCTTTGTTTCGCACCATGAAAACAGCCACAGAGCCTGGGACAAACAAAACCACAATCCGATTTTGTGTTAAAATCAACTAACTTTTGTCAGCTGATCACACAAGGAGTCAAAAAGTAGTTAAAATCATTGTTGATCTTTCTTCTGGTTTGTTCAGCACTTGAAATGGAAAGTAAACTTTAGCACATTGTAGGATATAGTATTATTTTCATGACAGTAAAAGCACATTACCTTCCATTTCTGACTGTGCTGTGAGGGTACTAGAGTAATGTCAAAGTGTCCTGTTCGTCACACGTTTGTGTAATTACATGAAACATCGGCTGGCAGCTGCTGCCGCTTGACACATGACAGACCGATGGCAGGAACGTGTTGGAGTTTCACCTCCGGTGAGATTTAACCTGTGAATTCACACAGATTCCTGGAATGATGATACGAGGTTTGTGCTGCAAGCTTCAGCTTCACTGTCTCCAGGGGTCTGGACTGACAGAACAGAGTTTACTTGTATAAACTTCAGAACATGACTTGTAAACTTCACTGTAATCTCTACGCCCTGCATTAATTCCAATAACATGACTTTCATGCATAGTGTCATTAGTTGCCATTGCACAACATGTAATATTTTTGTTGCATTAACCAGTTAAGTCTTTTTATATATTTTTTGAGTAAAGGGAAAGATGTGCTAGTGGCTGAAGTTCAGTTTCTTTGGGAGTTTCAGTTGTGTTGTAGTTTTTGTTGTTACCAATTGAAATTGAATCTCACTTAACTGCGATCAGTTTCACTTTTCACTACAATTCGCACAGTTTAAGTTCAGATAAATCTGTCGTGAAGCTGTATGGAAACGTGTGTCATAATTTTTACTCGCACCAATTAACTATTTTTGGGTGTATTCACATTATGCAAAACATCTCCTTTTGTAGTTGTAAACACATTTGTAAGACTATTTGAGTGCGTTACCAAAGAAAATACTATTTCAGTGTTTCTACTTCAAAATTTAATGTTTTAATGTGTTACTTGGCATTTTGTAACTATTTGTGAAATTTCTTAGTGAAAATAGTTTCTACACCATATTTCCTAAACCATATTTTCACCAGTGTTAATAATAATAAATTAGTTAAATCAGGTGCAAGATCAGTGTCAAGTATGCAATCATTTTTGACTATTAAAAGTCCTAAAACTCAAACTTGCAAAACAGGTTTTCACATCCCACAAATTGTGATTAATCCACAGAGTTGCAGTTTCATTGACAAAAGAGTTCACATATACTTGATGACTTTTTTATGTTTTTAAAATGATCATGCTGTTTGTGACTAGTAACCGTTTCTGCAGTCTCATAAGTGCACATGCTGGCAGCTGCTGCGATCTGAGGCTTTTTGATGTAAAAACATTTAACTTTGTCTTGTGTGTGCTTCATTTAATCCTTTAAAGGAGTACTCCAACAGATTTGATACAATTTTACATCACTTGCTCAGCAATGGATGCTCTGCAGTGAATGGGTGCCGTCAGAATGAGACTCCAAACAGCTGATAAAAACCTCACATTAATCCACAAGTAATCCACACCACTCCAGTCCAACTGTTAATGTCTTGTGAAGTGAAAAGCTGTGCGTTTGTAAGAAACAAATCCATTAAGATGTTTTTAACTTCAAACTGTTGCTTCTGTCTAAAATACCAGTACATAATCCATAATAACACTTCCTTACATCCACTGTTGTCTCACAAAATCCACCCACATATTTGTTTAGAACTGTTTTGGCTTGTAAACGGTGCTTGATCTGTGCAGATTTCTCTCCTGATTCAGATGAGATGAGTTTTTCACTGGAGAAAGCAATAGTATAGATGAAAGGACTCTTATTTTACCCCGAAGCAACAGTCTGAAGTTAAAAGCATCTTGACTGATTTGACATCTACGTTCGCTTCTCAAGGTATTAAATGATGGACTGGAGTGGTGTGGATTATTGTGATGTTTTCATCAGCTGTTTGGACTCTCATTCTGACGGCACCCATTCACTGCAAATTTAATGTTAAATTTCTCCAAATCTGATGAAGAAACAAGCAAGAAAATTGTCATTTTTGGGTGAACTATTTCTCTAATTCTGTGCTGAAGTCACTGTGTTTGCATTGTCGTAATATAGACAATCAGCGACGGAGTGTGTGAGAATGCTGAAACGAATGAAATATGAGTTGGATGCTCTAGTGGTCTTAAATTATTCAGAATGACTCTGTCTGTGTGTTCAGGTCAATGGACGGAGTAATGTGTGTCTGACTGTTGTGTCTCTGCTGAAACCCGTCTCTGCTCACAGTCTTCATTTGTTCATCACTCTTCTGTTTCATGCTCTGTCGTAGGACTTGCGTGCTAAATATATCCCTGCCTTTGTGTCTATATATCTGTTTTTCTGGCTCTCGGCGGGTCTGACAGCTGTTTCCTGTACGATGTGTGTGTCGCGATCAATGAACTGGTCACCTGTGGCGATCTGTGACAGGAAACACAGAAGAGAGCGGGAGGGAGATGGAAACGGAGGCAAAAAGACTGAAGTGTTTGTGTTAACCGAAAATATATGGTTATGTAAAAAAACACTTATGGATAATCTGCAGCGTGTTCGGATAAATTGTTTGTCTAATCCTTTAGAAACATTCCCACAGTAAAGGGATTAGAACACAGACTAAAATGACTCCTTAATGAGTTTTTAATTAATCTTTTTGGTTTGTTTTCCAGCAAAAATCTCAAAAACCTTGAAACAAGATGAAGACGAGATAAACAGACTATATAAGCAACTATAATTAAATCAAATCTTTTTATTGTCACACCGTGTACACAAGTGTACCAGCAGTGAAATCCTTAGGTGCAAGACTCTGTAACATGCAGTATAGACAATATGCTTAAATAATAACATGTTCCTATTATAATACAATATACAATATACACAGTATGCACTATATACATAAAATATACACAATGAATACACAGTAAAGAATGCAGTTGCAGTAACCACAGGGAGGTATAATATTGGTCTGTTGTTATAGAGAGCAGTTGATGTGCTATGAGGTTTATTGCGAGTAGTTTACATCTTTAGTTTACATCATTACATCTTTAAATAAACATATACAATACCAAGTTCAAAATACATTTGTTGTCTTGGCATTTTCAAGTAAGTGTTGGCTGTATTATATTAAAAGGACTATGTCTTATTGTTTTTTTTTAAGTATTTAAATAACCAGGGGACTTCTGTCCCGAAAATGCAGTTTATCAGAGGTCGTTCAGTGTAATAGGAACAAGACGCCATTCTGAAATCATATAAAAAAACCTGATAGTCATTCAACAGTGTGTGACACCATCAGATGGCACTCTGAAGACCGTGTGGTGCTGTAAAAAAAGTGAGATTATTGCTCTTAAATATTTGATAATTCCACCTTTTCATGGTGTGGTAACATAGGTTATAAAAACACATGTCATTCAGTGAAATGCCAAAAAACTATTTTATTGTGAGATAAAAAAAAAATAGATTTTGTGAATAATTGTGATTAACTTTACTGGTCAAGCTCAGTGTTTGAATTGGATGGCCAGTTGATAGCCTGCAATATTAGCTGAAATAGAAGTTTCGTCATTCAGGGTAATGTTTTTGTCATTCAGTGTAATGCAAATTCTCTGTTACACCACAGTGTCATCCATTACGCTGAATGACAGTATCACTGTAGAAATAGCCATTTTAGCATCTTATTTATATTACAGATAAATGAGGAATGTTTAACATTGACAAATACATATTAAACATATTACATATTAATATTTGAATGCTTTTTGGAATTGATTGAGTTATGTTATTGATTAATTTTAGACACCTGTGAACAGGGGAAGTTGCTAGGCACTGTAATAAAAAATAAAAATAAAGCATAAATCCAACAATATAAAATAGATTCTATCATTATCATTTCTCTGTGCAATTTTTGGGTCAGAGCAAGTCAGAAACAAAGTGACAAGCTAAGCAAGCATGGCAGGGGAGCATCAGTAAAATGCTTATTATATTTTAAAATGTGCTTCTGCAGTCATTTACTCAGGAATATTACAATGTTTCCCCTGCCATTATATTAGGGGGGCGGCCTGCTCCCCTTGAAAGTCAAGTTAATTTTATTTAATTATATTTTCTCTGTAGCGCCATAAATACATGAACAACATCTCCAGAGTTGCTCTGAGAGTCACTTCATGAGCATTTGACTGTTTTATTTGAGTAAAACTATCCTAATATCATTATACACACAGAAATGTAAAGGTAGGCTATTCACGGCAACCTGTCAAAATAAAAGTTCTGTTTAACTTGACATTACGGCAAAAATATATGGTAACACTTTACTTGAAGGGGTGTGCATAAGACTGACATGACACCTTCATAATCATGACATGACACATGTCATGAATATGAAGAGGTTTTATGCATGTTTATGACAACTCATTCGCTCAGTTATGTCAGTTTTTAATGCAAATATGACATTATTAGACCTAACCCCACCCCTACCCTTACCCCTAACCATAGCCCATAACAAAGACATCTCAAACAATGTCATCTTTGCATTAAAAATTACATAACTGAGCGAATGACACTTAATGACAGTTGTCATAAACATGCATAAAAAACCCTTCATATTCATGACATGTGTCATGTCATGATTATGTAGGTGTCATGTCATGATATGTAGGGTCATGTCATGATTATGAAGGGTAATGGTCATGATTAGGAAGGTGGGGCATGTCATGCATTATGAAGGTGCATGTCATGAGTATGAAGGGGTCAGTCGATATGAAGGTGTCAGTCAGATGATGTTAGGTGTCATGTCATGATATTGAAGGTGTCATGTCATGCTTAGAAGGTGTCAGTCATGATTATGTAGGTGTCATGTCATGTTTATGAAGGTGTCATGTCATGATTATGTAGGTGTCATGGCATGATTATGAAGGTGTCATGTCATGATTATGAAGGTTGTAATGTCATGGATATGAAGGTTCATGTCATGATTAGGAAGGTGTCAGGTCATGATATGTAGGTGTCATGTCATATTCATGACATGTGTCATGTCATGAGTATGTAGGTGTCATGTCATGATTATGAAGGTATCATGTCATGATTATGTAGGTGTCATGACATGATTATGCACACCCCTTCAAGTAAAGTGTAACCAAATATATTACTATTGTTCAGTAGAACGTACGTAATATGCTACTACTACTACTAAAATGATTAAAAACCTTATTTTTAAGGAATAATCATACAATATCTCTTCAATGTTTTAATTGTAAAATTATATGACCTTTATTTTCCAAAAAAAAAAAATTTGTTTAATTTTCATTACTTAAAATGTAGATCAAATGAATATTTTATGCCTTAAAAAATGTAAATATACAACACAGAATTTCAGAGCCAAAAATCATAAGGCTATTGTAAGAATAAACAAAACTTGTTTTTATGCTTTCAAATAATAAGACATGCACAGAATTTGGTAACAATAAAACATAAGGTAGGAAAAAATAAAACATTTCATAGGGCCATAAACATGTAATTTTTGTTAAACTTTTAATAAACTGATGTTAAATTGTTTAAGTTTCATGATTTTAATTAATTAGGCATGCTTTTTGATTAATACAATTTAATTTAACCATTAAAAAAAAGTCCAGAAAAAAAAAAACATGAGCCTCCCCCAAGCCATAAACCTGGGGGAAACACTGTATTATTAAAACAAATTTAATGACAGACTAATACTAAAAACATTTCAGTTATGGGAACAATGGCAATATTATGTCTCTTTTTGGCAAATCGTCATTCGGAGTAACAAACCATGGTCATTCAGCAAAACAGATATATTTATGTAAAAATGAAACAATATACTTATTGTGACTTGTAATTATTAAAATACAAAAAAAAAACAAATTGTGATCATACTAAATTTTATTATATTTTAAATGACTTTCACTTCCCTACAAAAACGTCTTGCTGACAAATAGGTGAAACCTAGTGGTTTGAAGGATATTAGCAAACTATAAAGATTTCAAATGTAAAGTTAATTTGTATTTGAGAGCTGCACTGTGATGCTTAAATAGAGTATTTTAATATGTCATCAAACAATCCATGTTTAAAATATGCCTAACAAGATTTTTTGGTATATAAATATTGTTACACTGAATGACATTTTAGTGGGTGTCTTCTGTAAATCATGGTACAAAATGCATGATCGTTATGTTTTGTTCAGAAAAATATAAAGTTAAACAGGACACATTCTAATATATGGGGGAAAAAATCAATTTAAAGCTGTATTACACTTGACCCTTTTCATCTTTGACCCTTGTATATAGTTATTATTTTTGTATGCCAGTTTTATTTATTTTAGTATATCATTTTACACAAAATGAGAAATGTTTTTTAAGTTAGAAAACCTATTTTTTAAGTAAGATGTATGCGTTGTATTTCACGTTATTAGTTTTACAGACTGTTTACAGAGATGTGTGTTTATTACTAGAGTATTTTATATTATTGGCAGATTTATTTTAATTTATTTGTATATATTTTTTTCATTTTGTGTTAATGCTGTCTTCATGTGCTATCGGAAATTTTCTATTTACCACTTGTGAAGTCGTTATTATGAGCTTGTCGACTTTTAGTGCTGTTGTCGGAAAGAATAAAATGTAGCGTCCATTACCTCAGAATTTCCCAAAAGTAAATACGACTTGCCAGAATTCACGTCTAACTTCCGATTAGGAAACTCATATTTATGATAATTCCATTAGCTCGTGAAGGCAGCATAAGCAAGTATAAACAAGTTTAAAACAAAATACATTTGTGTTAAATATATAGTTGATTTAATATCAAATGCAGGTTGATTCCCAAGCAAGTCTTGTTTTTAATGTTTTTTAACAGGAAAATTAGACAAAAATACCTCTCAAGAATTTTATGATTTGTTGTGTTTTATTGAAATGTCTACTTTGACTTGGATATTTCTCTTACAATTTCTTATTCCGACTTAAATGAGTCATCCAATGAAAGTATAATGCTGTAAAATGAAAGTGGAGCAGTTCAGATCATTTGAGAAATGTTGAGTTCGTATTGAGATCTCTGATTTTCGTTTGCAGACTTTTGACATCCTGTGTAATGCAGGAGAGATGTGGGAGATCTTTAAAGCATCTTTCGCAGTTTAGATTCAGTAAATGTTCTGGGTGGACCAGAGAGGAAGTTTCATTTTCTCTTTTTTGTTCAAAACAAGCGAGTAAAACCTCTGTTATGAGCCGTCTATCTGACCAGTGACCTTCAAGCAGCACTGTGTTTCTTCCACGTCCAGGTGAATGGTCAAGGTCTGACTTTCTGGTCGCTCGCTCTTTATCTGTTTTCTTTCTCTCAATTCCATTGAGTTTTCGCAGGTATGTTTACCTTTGCGAAAGACAAATATAAGTGAAATAAAAAATAGATGGGGAGCGATTGAACGAGACTGGGAGGTCAGGCGAGAGAAACCCGTTCGGAGAGACGGTCGTCACGCCAAACCTTTGCTCACGGTTTCTGCGGTACAGTAATGATGCCGAAAGCTTCTGAGTTTGAGTTGACGCTTTGAATGCGCAGACTTACCCCTGACACACTAAAGTACATGCTGCTCCACAGAGAGAGAGAGACAGGAGAAGGGAGAGAGTAGGAAGGAGAAAGATATAGAGCTGTGGGCTCCCCGGGGACCCCTGGAGAACAGGCTTCATCCTTCACACGAGTCAGATTCCCGCTCCTCTGCCGTCACTATGGAAACCCCTCGTTATTTCATTTGCTGGAAGAGGCCGCCACCGCAGTAGATGGGTGTGCGGAGGGAAAAGATGGACGTTTCCACAGTGTGGGATCTGATGTGGACTGATCGGCCTCTCGTCCTGATTAGCGGCACATTAAACCGTGAGCAGATGTTTCTAAAAGGGCTTTCGCTGCAAGCTTTCACTCGCTCGGTCATCATGTCTTTGTGTTGGGAAAGCTACTTTGAAACTAGTTTCTCAAGTCACAAAAAGTCTGTTGTGAACATTATTAGTTTTATTTTCAGTTGTACTTGGCTAGAAATGGGGTCTCATTCACTAATAATTCATGGTTTTCAGTCACGTGATTGGAGTGGAGACCTGAGGACAAAACATCTATAGAAACGCAGCAAAGGCCAGTCAATTTTCCTTCTGTTTCAAGCTACACATAATTAGATCACCTCTCAAAAGAAGAAAAACAAAGACAAAGAGCAATAGCGAACCATGTACAGCACCCACTGCAGTATTGCAATCACTTAAAAGAGATAGTTTACAAAAAGAAAAGAAAATTGTCATCATTGAAGTTGTTCCAAACCTGTATGAGTTTAATTCTTCTGCAAAACACAGAAGGCGGCATTTTGAAGAGTGGCTGTGTAAACAGTCTGCGGTAGACATTGACTTCTGTAGTATGGAAATACTGTATGGAAGTCAATGGTTACCAACATTCTTCAGAATATGTGTTTTTCGAATAGTGTATTAAAGATGAAATAATAATGTATAAAATGTAGTCTTATCATGATTACAAGGTCATCCAGAGTATGTTTGGTTCATGTGGTTTCAGTTGTTCCTATTTTTTCCCCCCGTCAATTTAAAATATATTTTAGTACAAAAGTAAATCATGAAAGGTTTGTATGCAGATTTAACACACAGAAATATGTTCGCACACTTAAACAAGGCATAAAGAACCTTCCATGGAACATCAATAGAACCTTTCAATTCCGCTTTGAATTCTTTGTAGTGGAAAAAAAAAAAAGGTTCTTCAGATGTTTAAAATGTTCTTCACACTAAGAAAAAATGGTTCTTTTAAGAACTGTTAACTGACAGGTTCTTTGGGGAACCAAAAATAGTTCTTCTATGGCATCACTGCAAAAAAAAAAATGAAATATGAATGCATATTTAAAACCTTTATCCCGTAATCCCAGTCCTCTGGAAAGGTCACATAAAGGTTGTGGATGTTATGTTTGCTCATCACCTCCAAATGCACCAGAACAAACTCTTCCTCTGGCAGTTCTGGCTGAGTTACTCTGATGAAACAAGGTAAAGCTCAGATCTTGGAGTTAAAACTGCAAATGCAGAAGCCTGCGTGTCTACTTTTAGTTGAAGGTGCGAGTTTGTCTAGAACGTTTGAGAGATTGTCTGTGTGGCTTTATGCTTCTTAAAAAGCTTCCAAGCTTTTTATGTGAAAGAAAAAAATGAAAGTGTCTTAGTGCTAGAATTATAGTTTTATCATTTCTATCTGAAATAAAACAGATTATTGGAGTTACCAGTATTTCAATCTTTCTACTTCAGAATTTCATGTTTAATTCATTGCTACTTGCTATTTCTTTAGTTATTTGTTAAACTTACTAGCAATTTCTGGGTGACAGTTACATCAAAGTACAAAACTAAGCCAAAACCAGACTATATATAGTTTTGAATATGGTCTTTTTTCTTATTGTTTTGGTAGCATTCTTCATCCTCTAATGGTTTTCTGGCACTTTGTGGTCATGATGGAGCTGTGTTTAGTGCTCGGTGTGTCTCCAGTATTGTGGCGGATCAGATCAGCGTGTGTTTTCCTGCAGAAACACTCTCAGGGTGACACATAGTCGCGTTTCTCCTGAGGGATTTCACATGTAAACACTGAACGTCGGAGCCGTTCACAACTTCCCTTCCGTTTATTTGGCTCCTGTGATTTCACTGTGCCAGACTGCTAATGAGTTACACTAGGGATGAGTGTGTGTGTGTGTGTGTGTGTGTGCGCGCACACACAGGTGTTTGGTCTTCAATCTGCTCAGTGTGAAGGAGAATCCCGGGAGGCTGATACATAGCAGTACTATACAGTAGCAGTGTAGACAACTTCTAAAATGTAAACATTTAACTATGTACAGCCTTCAAGATGTGCATATGTAAAGTGTTTATATTTCTTAAGTATATGTGTGTTAACAAAATTAAATGGGAAATATTATTACAACTTTAAAATAACATGTCTTTTATGTGAAAAATCGTTATTGCGTGATCAAGCTGAATTTTCGAGCATCATTACTCCAGTTCAGTTGTCACATGAGCTTCAGAACTCATTCGAATATGCTGATTTGCTGCTCAATAAATATTTCCGATTATTATCAATGTTGAAAACCGTTGTTCTGCCCAATATTTTTGTGTAAACTGTGATCCATTTTATTTTTCAGGATTCTTTGATGACTAGAATGCTCAAAAGAACAGCAGTTATTTAAATTGTAAGTCACTTTTGATTAATGTAATGCATGCATGCTGCCAACAAAACGTTGGATTGGTCACTGCATGTGTCAGTTGAAGGGTCGTTTTGGTTGTGAACCAGAATAACCTGTCAGTTGGTTTGACTTGATGCCGATAGTCAGAAGTCATCTGAAAACAGAGAGTGTTCAGAGAGATGTGTGGATGATTGCATTCAGCAGTCGGTGACTGTCGCTCTCGTCTGTGAATGTAAAGAGCAGTGCAAACACTTCACACACCACACGATTAAACACATCATCAGCTAATTGCTCATGTAATTGTTACTTCATCTAGATGGTTTGTAGAGAGGAGGAGGGTTTGCTGGAGGACATGATTAAAGCAACAACACACACTTGTGTAACTGACTGAATACTAGAGGGGAATCTCTAACCTATTATATAAATATTAATAATACATGAACATTGAATATGAAAATATGCAATCAATGTCATTATATGTATGATTTACATGTATGCATTGTTTTGTATTCAGGGCTTAAATACAGCTGTACATTTTATTTTTTAGGATTTATGGCTATATATTTAGGATTTTCATAACATTTGTCAGGATTTATACCTATATGTTTAGAATTTTTAGAACTATTTTTTTTTCAGGATTATATGTATTTAGGATTTTTGTATAAAAGAAATTTAGGATTTATAGCGATGTACTTATTTTTTTATTATACTTTTTAGAACTATTTTATAGGAGTTGTAGCTACTATATAGCTATTTCTTCAAGATGTATAGCTATGCATAGATTTATAACTATATATTTAGGATTTTCATAATTTTTTTTCAGGATTTCTACCTATATTTAGGATTTTTATAACTCAACCTGATATCTTTTGGACATAATGTAAATGTATTTGTGTGTGTATATATATATATATATCATATATGTTTATTTGGATTTGTTAGATATATATTATAGATAACTTTTTTCAGGATATGTAGCTTTAGAACTGAATATATTCATATTTTATGATTATATTCAAGTTTTTTCTTTTTTCATCACACATTTCAGCCACACTTTTCCGATTTACATTTATACATTTTAGATTTATAAATATCTTCTTAAAACCACATTTCCGGTATTTGTTTTGTCATAATAAAAAAATGAAAATAATATAAGCCCTGTCATGCACACAGTTCTGTATGTGCAGACATTACTGAAGTGAATCCTGTGGAGTGTGTGAGGATTAGAGCTGCTGTCAGAGGAGTGTGTGTGTGTGTGTGCTTTTGGTGTGTGTGTTCTCTCTCTCTGTCTCTCTCTTCTCTCTCTCTCTCTCTCTCTCGCTCCATCACTCACGCTGGTGTTCCTCTAGTGTATCTGGCGGATCGTAGCTAGAGTCATATGTGTGCTGATCGCTCAGGATCCTGTGCGTCTGTGAGTATCTGCGCATCTGTCTGTAGAGATGAACTGCTACAGTTTCTGTATGTTGCTCTTCTTAATCTGTTCTGATTGATTCTGTTCTGCATTGTTCATGTTTCTAGTCACTCTTTGTGATGCTTTGGCATTATAGTGTGCAAATCATGCCAGTAAAGTGCTTTGAATGGAAAGAGAATGAGTGATGGTGATGTTTATGAGAGCATTTACAGCGGAGGAGAGTGTGTGTGTTGTGGTCATTAGTTGGACTCTTCAAAGTTCAGTAGTCTCTCTCTCTTTCTGGACAACATGCATTTATTCACACTTACTGCTGTTCGTTTGTTTGCTCTTGTTATTTCAGACATGTAATGAGGCTTTTCTGTCTGACTCACATAATGAGTTTATGATTCACAGAATTGATGCTCATGTCTTTGATTAGTGGTGCTTGTTATGTCCAGCATCACTAGTACTGTTGCTCACGCGAGTGTGATTTGAACAAGCTAAAACTTGTCTTGCAGCTGCACTTGTTGAGAGTAGACGTGTGATTCGTTTGAAGACGTGCTCAGTTTGTCAGTCTGTAAGAGGATTTTAACACTCTAAATGCATTGAATGAATTTTAATCATGTTGAATTTATATTTAGTGAAATGTTGCAGGTCTGAGATCTGTGCTCTTTTTTTTTTAAATGTCAGTTTCTGCCAATTGTTAGATATTTGTCTCAACCTCATTAAATTTGTAACTTTTAATTTTCGGTTTAAAAATGCATTGCATGACATTTGTGTATCTGTTTGTTGCTAAATTTGAACTTTTAGTTCAAGAAAATTCTTATTAAATGTGATTTCTTTCTTTATAATTCTTTAATTATTTAAATGTGAAACTCCTGAATCCTTAATAAAAATCATATTTCAAGATATAATTAAAATACAAAAAAACAATAACAATTATTTTTAAATGCATTTGCCCACAAATTTGGTTGTAATGCACAAAAATATCATTCTCATTGCTATAATGGAAAAACAAAGTTTAAATTATACAGAATTTATAGACATAACTTTTTTTTCTTATTATTTTATTGCATTTTAATGGAAAAAATGGTTTAATGGTTTAAATTCCAGAATTTATACACAATCGTTTTTTTTTTTTGGTTATTTATTTTTGTGTTTATTTATTTTAATAGGAAAAATAATGTTTTAATTATACAGAATTTGTAAACAAATATTTTATTTTATTTTATTTGTTTATTTTGGGATTAAATGTTATCTGACATGTGACCTGACGGAAATTCACCCTAAAATAGGTTTTCTTGTGTTTTCAGATGGATATTTTTCTTAGAATACCAGTAAGTTCAGTAATTCTGATAGATGTTTAGTAGTTCCCTCAGCGGTTGTGTGTCAGTGATTTCTCTGTGAACACAACTACAGATGGCGCTTTGTCGTGTTGTAATGTTTGGGCTTTGACTAAACCGCTGATGTGCTCCTGTGAGGTGTTGTTGATGCTGAAACAGCCCTTCAGAATTTGGAGAGTAAAGCAGGATGCAAAAGAAAGGTACATTATTGCAGTCACAGGAGATTAAACCCCCTGAGCTGCTGTACACCGCTAAATCTACTCCGCTTTCATTTGTCTGAGAGGAGCGCATGAGAGAGAGAGAGCGTGAGTGTTTGGAGTGATGCGCAGGGAATGGTGTGGGTGTAGTGGGGAAGATAACTGTCATCGCAGCGCACGCCGCTCGCCTCTACACAGTTTTGTGACAGTAAGTGTCAGTGTTTTGGGAGGGAAGTGTACAGGCTGTTCTTGTCTCAGACGTGTGTGTGTGGTCCCGTCACTGTCTTAGGAGATCTGGATGGTTGTTCAGCTCTAAATCAAAAGCTGGTGTCCGAAGAAACAGTGAGAGGCACGCTGTGAGGACCGAGGTCACGGCAATCCAAACATGGCTGCATCCCAAAACACATACTTCTGCTACACAGTGAAAGTATGTGCTTCAGTGGTGATGGAAGTGCACACTTTTGAGTGTTTAATTAAAACTGTAAGGCAGAGTTGTACCACACAACATGTTCAAGCACTTGCACTAGAAACCAGGCTTTATAAATTCATTAATTAACTTCTTAAAACATACTCCTGATCTTAATGTGAGCAATTCATCAGTCCATGCTATTCTAAAGAATTGTTTGACTTCATAATGAAAAACCTGTTTCATTTGGAATATGGCACATTACACATGCAAAATTGTTTTCGAATGCCATGTAGTTCAGAAAAAAACACTTAAAAACAACGTAGTTAGCTTTTACCTCACATTTTTTCACCATTTTCTACAACTAAATTAGTTGAAAGAGATCTGTCACAAACTTTTGCAGCACATATTAGTCCAAATGGCTTGCATGTCTGTCTGTTCATTTTAGTCTGAATGCATGGATGCATGATTTCATATTAGTCCAAATGCATTCATGCATGCATGACAATTAATTTTAGTCCAAATTCATGAATGCATGGCTGTTTATTAATCCAAAAGCATGCATGCATGACAGTTCATATTAGTAAAGAATGCATGCATGCATGAGTGTTTATGTTAGTTCAAATGCATGCATGCAAGATGGGTAACATGTATGTGTATGCATGTAAGATTGGTAATACTGGTCCCAATGCATGGTTGCATGATGGTTCATATTAGTCGAAATGCATGCATGATGGTTCTTATTAGTCTATATACCGCGTATTAGTCTAAATGTGTGAATGCATGCAGGGTATGTAATATTAGTCCAAATGCATGCATACATGTTGGGTAATATTGGTCCCAATGCCTGCATGCATGATTGTTCATATTAGTCTAAATGTGTGCATGCACGCAAGATATGTAGCTAATATTAGTCCAAATGCATGCATGCATGAGACGTACATCAAAAATCCTGGTGTTTGCTCATTCTTGTCCTGTGTACTACAAAGTGAAGACTGTCTGTGAATTTGGGTGCAGCCTGTGTGTTTTCTGTGTGTTTTGAGTGTTGACTGATGGGTAATTTCCATTCATGATCCCACAAGAGCAGCAGTAGTGTCTGAAGTGTACATACGAATCACGTTAAGGAAGTAGTTTTGCAGTTTATAATGATATAACCTTGGTTGCAACAGATAATTTTAAAACCTTTCAGCTGAAACCTGCTGATTGTGCATGAATTATCCACAAAAAACGCATGCATCTTAGAGTTACTGCTACTGACTAGCATGCTAACACACTCACTGCACGACTCCAACATTAATCACACGTAGGTGCCAAATGGCACGTGCCCAAGGAAAGCTCATAAAGATAAAGATCACATTTGTGTGTCTGCATACAGTGCTGACAGGAAAGTGTGCAGGAAGCGCGCTGGACGTCTGGCGGCCGGAATCAATTTGTGTGAAGGCTGCTGGCGCAGGTATTGCTTTCGTGATATGATCTCGGATGTCCATATTTTAGAGGTCATGGCGGAGAAAGAAGACAAGGGCAGTAAAAACCCCTGACCGCTCATTTCTACGTTTACTGGAAAAACAATCCCGCTGCAAAGGATTGTAGGATATGATTGTGGCATGTTTGTGGGATTTTAATTGGTCAAAAATGACACATGCTTGTTGGTTGCTTCATTCTTTAGCTGTGGACAAAATATACTTTTGAAAGGACTAAAGGCCTGTTCACACCAAGGACGATAGAAGATATATAGTTCTAAAAATCGTTTTCAATATTAAAGAATAGCAGCTGTCCACACCTCAGCTATAATGATAAAGGCACAGAGAAGCGATATCGTTGGACTCACTTCCAGAACATTTTTTTCTAGCTGATGAGCGATACAAACATTGACACCCAATCAGAATCCATCCTGCTATAACGAGCTTGAGAATTTAAGCGGCATAAGAGCGTGTGCATAGAATAACAGACAATATTGTCCGCTGGTGTGGACACTAATATCTTTATAGTTATCTTATAGTTACCATCCTTGGTGTGAACGGGGCTTTAGGTAGATTGCAACAGTAACAATCTCATTCATCTTCTCTATAGAGTTTTAATAACGTTATAAATCCTTCTAGACTGATCTGCCATTATGTTAAGGGATGGTATATGCTACGGTAGACAAGACAGCATTATTTCAACTTTTTGACTTTTTTTTTTACTGCTAAATTACCAATGCAGACCTTTACTGCCCAGGCATATAAACACAAGTTATTGTGATGTCTATCATCATTCAGTCTGTTTGTTCAGTCTGTCATTCTATTGATTTGCCATTCCCTCTATTTGTTCAGTCTGATGTTCGGTCTGTTGGTCTATCTATTGGTTGGTCTGTCTTTCTATCTTTTGGTCTGTAATTCTATTGTTCTGTCATTCGCTGTGTCGTTCTATCAGCCTGTTTGTTCACTCTGTCGTTCAGGCTATTTGTTGTTCAGTCTGTTGTTCAGGCGGTCATGTCTATCAATTCAGTCTGTTGTTCTATCAGTCTGTTGATTGGTATGTTTGTTCAGTCTGTCGATCTATCGATCTGTCCTTCATTCTGTTCTATCTATTGTTTGGTCTGTAGTTCTACCGGTCTGTTATTCTATCTTTTGTTTGGTCTGTAGTTATATCTGTCTGTTCTATCTATTGTTTGGTCTGTAGTTCTATCGGTCTGTTATTCTATCTGTTGTTTGGTCTGTAGTTCTATCAGTCTGTTATTCTATCTGTTGTTCTGTCTGTAGTTCTATCGGTCTGTTATTCTATCTGTTGTTCAATCTGTAGTTCTATCGGTCTGTTATTCTATCTGTTGTTCAATCTGTAGTTCTATCTGTCTGTTATTATATCTGTTGTTTGGTCTGCCGTTCAGTCTGTCATTCTATAGATCTGGCCTTTAGTCAATTCTATCTATTTTTCGAGCTGTAGTTTTATCGATCTATAGATCTGTCCTTTGGGCATTTTTTTCTATTGTACGGTCTGTAGTCCTATCGATCTGATATTCTATCTCTTGTTTGCCCTGTAGTTCTATGGGTATCTTATTCTGTCTGTTTTTCAGTCTGTAGTACTATAGGTCTGTTCTATTTATTGTTCTGTCTGTCGTTCTATAGATCGGTCCTTCGGTCTGTAGTTCTATCGGTCTGTTATTCTGTGTATTGTTCAGTCTGTAGTTCTATCGGTCTGTAATTTTATCTAATGTTCGGTTTGACGTTCTATCGGTCTGTTTGTTCAGTCTTTCTGTCTACCTGTCTGTCTGTCTGTCAATCTAAATCTATCAATATGTTATGTTATTGTCCTATCTAACTGCCTCTCTCTCTCTCTCTCTCTCTCTCTCTCTCTCTCTCTCTCTCTTTCTGTCTCTCTCTTTGTCATGGTGTGTTGGCGGTGTTTACTGACTGGCCGTAGACAGTAGTCCGAGACATGCAGAAACATGCGCTCATGTTTGCGGTGGCAGATTGTCAGGCCATATATGTGTGTAACAGACAACATGGAGAGGTGTTGACAGTCAGATCTGGTCGTGATCAGACGTGTTGGTGGGAATTTGAGTGATTTATTTATAAATACTAAAGGGTGGCCAGATCACGCCTCCCGTCAGCTCCTCCATCTGTACAGCCTGCATTTCATCTCTCTTTTATTATCTCATTTCATTCTGTGTTCTTGAGTGGGTTTGAGCCTTTACATTAACACTTCTGTGCATCAGAACAGATCACATCCAAGAAAACATCTGGCATAATGTTGAAGGTGTTTACGTGCTTTGTTTTCTCTTCTAAGTCTATATATTATGTTAGTGAAAGTGTTTCTGAAGCATACATTTTAGATGCTGCCACTTCATCCGTATTGTATTTTTCAGCGTATATGCGAATATACAAAAGGGTCACAAGTCATATGGACTTTTTGCTATGATACTTTTATTATGCTTTCCCGTCCTTTTTGAAGCTTAAAAGCCCCATTCACTATTGTAATTGCATGGAAAGTCATACAGTTCTGAAACGACATGAGGGATGAGTAAAGGATGACAAAAGTCTCTCTCCCATTGCTGTTTTCACGCTGCAGTAATGAAGACCTGCTGTTCACAGACTCGTCTGACTGTGTACTGGGTCTCAGTCACTCTATGAGCATGTGTATACGAGTGTGTTTATCTCCTGCTGGGCGTCTGGGGGGGTTTTCTGAGAGCTTTCTGCCCCCCGTCGACCTCTATTCATTGACAGTATAATGTTGCCAAACGCTCAATGGGGACATGAACACACGGTCGGCGATTCAATACCGGCATGTTCTCATTTCATTCAGCAGTATCACTCTGTTCCTCCTGTGAAACCGGATTACACATTAACCTCGTTTACACCTGTTTGCACTTTGAATCCAGTTAAATGCTAAAAATAACATGTTTGGCATCTGGTTGTGTTCATAAAAGAGGTGTGATTGTCTTGTTTGTCATTAGCGAAAAGTTTCACTAAAAACCAATTTAAGTTTAATTTCATATCAATATATTCATATTTAATATTTGTATATATCTATATATATATATATATTATATATTATATATATATAATATATATATACAGTATATATATACTTTTTATATAAATATATACAAAATAAATGCTCCATTGTTTGGATGTAACGATTCATTCAACTCACGATTCGATTCGATTCACTTTTCTTTTTCTTTTTTTACAAATTAAATGTGTCCTTTTACTATTGTTTGGACAAAATGCTGTACGTTCCTTTGTGAAATTTAAATATAACAAAACTAAATACAGGGATAATGTACATCCAGCCGGTTGTTATTTCAGAATAAACCCTGACAGGGTGATCAGGACCCTGATGCGAAGCGGAGGGGTCTTGTATCAGCCAGAAGTGGTTTTATTCTGAAGTACAACTGGCTGGGATCTTGCATTATCCCGCTTATTACACGGCTACTTACCACATAAGTAAATAATTAGACGCAAAATATTGATTTGAGTTGAAATATTTGACCGCAAAGCTTCCGTGAAGACAGCAGCTGCGAGCAAGCGGCAAATTCAAACTAGACGGACATTTAAGGGAAACGGTGCAGTCAAACCACTTATTACACAACATTTCACCACACAAAATTATTAAGGCAATAAAAGAATTAAGACGAAAATGTTTTAAAACCTTACCACATTTAAAACGTTGTTATTCTCTTATATCCATTACGCATACACAACAATCGTAGAAAAAATGCAGCTGCTGCGTTTGTATGAAACGAGAGCGAGTCCGCGATACCAGGATGACACAATTAAATAATTGTACACTCTTAAAAATAAAGGTGCTTCACGATGCCATAGAAGAACCTTTTTGTCTAAATGGTTCCATAAAAAACCTTTAACATCTGAACACCTTTCGGTTTTGCAACAAAAAAAAAGGGTTCTTTGTGGCGAAGAAGGTTTCTTCAGATTATAAAACGGAAGAAGAGATGTTCTTTAAAGAAACCTTTGACTGAATGCCTTCTTTGTGGACCAAAAAGGTTCTTCTATGGCTCGCTTGAAAGAACCCGTTTGAAGGCACTTTAATTTTAAGAGTGCTACACCGTTTTGAATCGAGTTTTAATATTTTATTAGCTAAACAAATGCAAAGCTTCCACCAAGAAAAAAATAGTTCAAGCAAGAGTACAGCGCCGCCTGATGTTACCCGGATGAGCCTGTGTTACTAGCTTTTACCGGTTGTTATCGAGGGATAGCATACCTCGGAATGTCGCGACTGACCAATCAGAATCAAGTATTCCACAGAGCCGTGTAATAATATACTAATATAGCACTTATAGCATAGAATTACTCTTTTGTTGGTTTTGATTGCTACTATTGTATTCATTTGTAAGTCGCTTTGGACAAAAACGTCTGCTAAATGACAAAATTTAAATAATGTAAATGTAAATAACAAAACTAAATTGAAATTTTAAAACAAGCCCCAAATAAAATAAAACAAATAAAATAAATCTCTTCATATAAACAAAAGTCTTTGTAGTGGGCTCTTTCATTTAAAATTAGAGGCAACCACTGCTTTTTAATCATGGTCCGAACAAAGATGCTGCATACATGCAACATGAGCAGTTTTTATTCTAAATTAGGTTGTATAATTTCGAATTTTGAAACAAAAACAGAATGATTTGACTTCAGTTTTATGAAACTGTTCATAAAAATATCTGCATGAAACCGAAACAGCAGACGAGCTGAACGAGACAGATTCACTCTCTGCTAGCAGGTGGCGCTTAAAGCGTTTCCTTGGTTTCCACTGTAAACAAAGCAGCACTGACCTTATGAACTTTAATATGCGTTATACAGAGGCAAGATGAAAAGAAATAATACCATCTAAACTTTTCTAAAGACGGTAAGTTCCCCTCAGACATGGATTCATAAACTACCCCTTAATGAATCACGATTTGTTTAGCATCTCAACCGATTTGAATCGTCACGTATTTGAATCGATTTTCAACCGGCTCGCGGTTAATCGTTACATCCCTAGCTATCGTACATTCACTATATATTGTTTATAGCACCATTTTGACTTAAAATTACACTTCTCTATATAAAGTAAAAAGTAAAAAATTGAATTAAGGAAAAAATATATAAAAACATATAAAGTAAAAATATAGATATAAATACTCCACTATTGGCTGGGCAATAAATTGATATATGTTGGTAACGATACAGTCAGAAGGCTTTTCAATCTACAAATCGCCATCATTTACCATGGGTTTACTGTAGTAACACTAACTGCACCATGATATTGTGTGTCAGAATTGTGAGTATTCGTATCAAATTGTATTATGTTATGAATGTAGACATGAATTAAATGTATTAAAGGAGTAATGGAAAATATGACTTTATTTTTATTTAAATTTGCATGTTTATTTATTAAATACTTAAATCATTAAAATACAGTTTATTAAATATGTACTGTATAAGTATGGATTTGTTATATGAATAGGCCTACATAGAACACTATTTTTACTCACTATATTATAACAGCATTTTGACTTGAAATTATACTTATATGTTATTCTTTATGCTACGTCAATCAAAAACATACATTTTTTTTATTGTGTTAAATAATAATAACAGTTACGGTGCTTCATGGAAATATTGTTTTAAATGTCCCTCTCTCTCGCTCTCTCGCTCTCTCGCTCTCTCTCTGACAAAAATGAGCATCACAAAAATGAGCATCTCAAACCAAAGCATAAAATATTTTATTTGATATTTTTCCCAGTATATAATATATAAAGCCATATATGATGAAGACATTAGCATTCACTGCATAGCAGGAATGACCATCAATCATGTTGTGTATCACCTGTAGTGTGTGTGTGTTATGACTGACAGATGGAGGGCATTCGTTTGTACCGCACACATCTGTTGCATTCAGCTAATTCATCTCATTAGCGAGACGTTTGGAGGGGGACTGAGAGACATGTGTGTGTGTGTGTGTGCGAGTGTGAGCCGTGGGTGGCAGATTGCATCTCCCGCTTCCTTCCTGCGCGGGTCACGGGGTCACCTCGCACCGATTGCGCCGCAACATCCAAATCTGAATCTGACAAGGATACGCACTCACAATAACACGCGTATGTTTCTCACACACACACACACACCACACACACACACACACACACACACACACACAAACACACACCTACCTGCGCATTCATACACTCGTGAACGCCCACACACACACACACACACACATATATGAGCCGTATCCATGTACGTCTGCATTTGTTAATGAGTTCAGATATAGAAGCTCATCATGTGGCATTCTACTGAATAATTAATGAGTTCACCGTCCGAACCCACAGATGGTCATATGACACGACTGTGATTCCTGCGTACATACTTGTACATATTTATAACTGTTGCGATTGTTGTCACCATGCCAACCACCTCCTGTCACCATGACAGTGTCTAAGGGGAGGAGCTAAAGTGACATTCCTAAAGGGGCGTTCAGGGTTCAAGTGCAGCATTATGTTCACCCAATTTTGAAAAAAAAGAAGCTTTTTTAACAATCATATTTGCAGTGATGCACTTACAATGTGGCAGGGTTGTGGAACGTTTAAAAGCATAAATGTGGTGCATTTACATTAATAATTCATTAAAAACCCATTTACTACTTGATTTGTAAAGAGTCTAAATTGCTGCATGAATTTCTCTGTGTGCATTACAGGTGTTTTTTCTTTGATATTTGGTATTACAGCATTATTTGTTCACATTAGTGTCATTTTAACTCTTACGTTTGCTTTTTGTGGCTCTGCTTTTGATACAGTGTGTTTTAGAGTTTATTGCATATTGAAAATATTGCAACACTGTAAACATAATGTTTACTCACTAATGGATGAGTTCAAATGAGTTTATGTTGTAATGATACAGCTGAATGATTTGTGCAGGAAACGCGGAATTCAGTCTTTTTTTTTTTTGATGAATGAATAAAAAGAGGTGCTGTACATGTAATCTAATCATGATATGTAGACTAGTAGCCGTTTAATTAAACCATTCAAATGCAATCCAGAAAAATGTAAATTGAAACTAGAGAATTTGGTAAAAATTTGATAAATTAATCATAGCGCCCTAAAAATAGAATTTGTTAAACGTATAATAAATTGTGGTAAATTGCTTAAGTTTAATAATTTGAAGACATGGTTTTTGATTTCTAAAATTTAATTTGAACTTTAAAACGGAGTCCAGACATTTTTAAATGGAATGCATGGAATTTTGGATGAAAAACAAACAAAAAAAAGTAAAATGGCTGAAAGTAAAGTGGAATTTGGAAATAAATTAAATTGATTTGGGAAGAAATGAAATGGATAGGGCCCTATATGTACATCATACACACATACTGTTGATAGAGTTTAACTTGTGTTGAACCCAGAATGCTATGTAATTGTTAATCAGGATAGAGTAGCAGTTTAATTACATTTTGTTCTCTAATTAAAGTGAAGGCACATTCATGGAGGTGTTTTGTAAAACATCAGGCAAACTTATTTTGCAAAGTATTTGAAACCCACTCATTATCTCCAGCTGACTGTTGGAAGTTACTTAACTGTACATGATATACTCTATATCTATGTTTGCTAACAAATAACGTTTGAAATGAGGATAATTTCTGTGCAATGGCTTCAAAAATGATTGGACACTTTCAGAATGCCATTTAATTAAATGTTGAAATATCTATAGACTATAAAAGCATGAGCTTGACCTTGCTTTTTAAATAACTGTTTTGATTGAGTGATTAATGAATGGACTCTATTTGTGGAGTTTAGATGAATCGGAACTTGTTCTGCGATGATACACATTTTGTTGAGAGCTTTTTCATTGTAGAAACTTTACTTCAGGAGATAGAATATATTTGACCTTGATTTGGTTCTGACCCAAAAAACAAACAAACAAACAACAGCACAAACAGCAATGGATCCTCTGCAGTGAATGGGTGCCGTCAAAATGAGAGTCCAAACAGCTGATAAAAACAGCAACATATTACACAAGTAATCCACATGACTCCAGTCCATCAGTTAATGTCTTGAGAAGCGAAAATAGGGGGGAGTTAGATGTTGTGCCCAAAGCGTGAATCCGTATTCAGAAAGGCACAGAAAACCAATAATGATTGTTAACGGTTGCCTGTTAAATTACAGTAGCTACATACAATTTCACTTTCTGTTTATTTCACCACATAAACAGAGTAAGGAGAGAAGACGATGGCGAATGATTTGCTAATGTTTGTAGATTATGCCGCTACAGAGTACATGCGATCGTGAATGTCGAAAGTGAAAGTGAAACTAAAATGAGATTGTGCATTCAAAAGCAGTTTCAATGGCATAATAGCAGCTCCCTGATGCCCCGCAATTTATATACAGTATAATTGCCCAATGATATACAGTTAACTGCGAGAGAAAATACTGAAATATATATTTTCCTCCCATCTCGTATTTATTCCCTTTAGGGGTTCCGTAGTACATGTCATTTTCTTTCCGAACTCGGTATTGGGATGCGGCGGATTGCTGGCTCAACATCGTGATCAACATCGGCGATGGACGATGGCATTGTCTTTCGGCCCAACTCTGAATCAGGAGAGAACATCTGAAACAGATTAAACACCGTTTACAAGCAAGAACAAACCAATATGTCAGTGGATTTTGATGTGAGAGACGACAGGAGATTCACTTTTTCACTGAAGGAAGCGTTATTATGGATTATGAACTCATATTTTAGCCGAAAGCGAGAGTTTGAAGTTAAAACGTCTTGTTGGATTTGTTTCATTGTCTCATAACCAGACAGAAATGGCAAACACAGAATGCAAGTGCTCTAATGTTTAACAGCAGTCATTAAACACAGACACACAGCACTTTCTTTTTATAGAACAAGCTCTCATTAAACATGAATAAGTACTCTCACGGCTGAGAAAGATGCTACGTGTGAGTTTGGGCACGTGAGCATCAGCAACGGTCTCTGTCTTTTTGTTTTCACTGAATTTAGACAGCTAAAGGAGTCATATTCTATGTTTTGTTTTGAATATGTAAACGAGCTCTGTTGTGATTGGCTGATCTGTGTGTATTAGTGTAGTTCACACTGTAATATGTGGGCGGTTTTATGTTAATGAGCTCATTTGTCATCAATCATAAATATGAGTTTAGTAAATACGGGGTGAAAGATATGTTCTATACATTACAGTATGTCATATAGTGTTTCACTGTACATTTTAATTTTTTTTGAAGTCATAAAATGAACATTTAAGTCGTGTTAGTATCAATATGTTAGTCTTAAACGTCACGTGTCACCGCTTCCGTGTCCAAACGCTCTATCAGATACCACGAGAAAACAACAAAACGTGCTAATATACACTCACAATGTGATATAATACTACCAAAAAAAATTATAATCCTAACCTTTAACTCTATACCGAAATACCAGATAGCCAGACACTGAAAATATAAATAAATAAATATAAAAATAATTTGTGTTTGGGACGCTGTGAGCATGGGGACAGTAGTGTAGACCGTAAGTCTGAAAACGTTTAGCTTAAATGTTTAATATGAATAAACAGTGCTCATAAACGGCTGCTGAGGTAGTATTCTCAAGGGAAGCGAGTTGTGGCTTTTAGAAGATATAAGCGTTCGAAGCTTTTAGTTCGTCACTTCCTCCAAAATGGCTCACCGATTTTTTTGACGTCACATCGTGCTTCATCTTCTCATCAAATCTTCTGACCAATCAAACGCTCTCTAGAAGCCGAAGCGCCCGCCCCCTGCACTATAAATAGACGCTGAAGCGGCTGAGATCGGTCGCTTGTTCACAGTGTAGTATTTCCTGTACAGTGAATGGCACGTAGTGTACAATGTAGGCGACAGGGAACGATTCAGACAGTGTAAATATGCTTTCGATTGGGGCAAATGAGGTCTGGTTCCGTCACCACATAGAATAGCACTGCTGTTTCAAGGCACTTCAGGGGACCTTTAAGTTTCATTTCAATTTTTTCCCCCCAGACACCATTTCTTACTGTTTCTGTAATTATTTGAAATTTGCTAGACATTATAAGCAATTTTTTTGGGGGAGGTCATGTAGCTCAATTTAAAGTTATAGAAATGTTGTGAAGCATAACTTGATCTGTGTCTCTTTATCATGTTATCGGGCATTTACCGGTGGACGTTGAGCTTGTTTTTCAGTTTGTTTGTTTGTTGTTGTCCTCAAATATTACACATTGATCTGAGGTGAATCACCCATAACCCCCCACAGTGAAGTTTAAAGCCTCTCTGGCCTCATGCTGCAAGAATATGCTAATATGAATATGGTAATCGTTCAATGCCATGGCATGGCATGACAATATCTGTTGTGGGATGAGTTCTGCAGGGGTTTGGGGTTATTTCAGGACACACTCATGTAGGGAAACAGGGCAAGCTGGATTTGTATCGTAGTGAAGCCATCTGCTGGAGAAACAGAGCAACCACAGCCTGAACAACAGAGGAAAAAACACAATAACATCAGTAATATTGTGAAATAGTATTACAATTTCAACTAAATCCTTTCTATCTTTAAAATGTAATTTATTTCTGTGATCAAAGCTGAATTTTCAGCATCATTACTCCAGTCTTCAGTGTCACATGATCTTTCAGAAATCATTCTAATATGCTGATTTGATGCTCAAGAGACATTTCTGATTATTATCAGTGTTGAAAACTGTTTTTTTTTCTTTCGGAAACTGCGTGAACTACGCTTAATTTTTCAGGCTTTTTTGCTAAGTATAATTTTCAAAAGAACATTTATTAGGACTGCAAATCTTTTGTAACATCATCAACATAATACTAATTTATTTGTTGTATTTTTTTTTTTTAGTTATTTGATTTTATTTCAATTGTATTTTTCATGTTTGTTTTATTTTCAATTATGAATTTATAATTTTCATTTACATTTGTGTTTTAATTTGTGTGTTTAAATAATAATGGGTGCATTTATCATGATTGCGTTTCCTTGTTTTATTTGATTTATTTACTTTATCTGCTTATTTTTTTCAGGATTCTTTGAATAGAAAGTTCAAAACAACAACATTTAATACATGGAATCTTTTTGTGACGTTATACATATCTTTCCTGTCATTTTTTGAGCAATTTAAATCATGCATGTCAAATAAAAGTATTAATTTCTTACAATCAGTCGACAATGAGTAAATACATAAATAAATACATACATACATAAATACAATATTACAGACCCCAAACTTTTAAATGGTGCTGAATGAATGCCATTCTAATGTACACTCTTCAAAATAAGGTGCTTCAAAGGTTCTTCAAGTGATGCCATAGAAGAACCTTTTTTGGTTCCAAAAATAACCATTCAGTCAAAGGTTCTTTAAAGAACCATCTCTTTCTTACCTTTTTATAATCTGAAGAACCTTCTTTCACCACAAAGAACCTTTTGTGAAACAGAAAGGTTCTTCAGATGTTAAAGGTTCTTTATGGAACCATTTAGACAAAGCATTCGTACGCACCTTTATTTTTAAGAGTGTACTCTGAGAAAAAGATGACTTTACAACTGACTGACGGGGAAAATCAATAATTTTTCATCGTTAAAAATATGATAGTTCTTCTAGTATGGTAGTGTCAAGAACAATGTATTGCACCAGTGCTTTTAGTAAGTAAATTACTGTACCTGCAGACAAGGGATGTAAAGCAGGTTTTAGAGGGTCTGACAGCGGGTGTGATTACTGTCAGTAGATGGAGCTGCAGTCCTCCGTCTGTCTCTGTAAAACAGTGCTTCTCTCATGAGTCTGCGGCTGCAGAGGTGAATATTCTTTATTATCTTCAATTACCTGCAGCTCAACGGCTCCCGCAGGACACAGAGACCAGAAAGTCGGAGGAGACATAACCGCTGTTTTGGAAGTGTCCCTCCTAGGTGGAACTACAAACTGCTGAACGCCCTTCTGCACTCGGTGGTGTGTGTGTGGTGTGTGTGTGTGTGTGTGTCTGTGTTTGAAACTCTTTCCACACTCTCTGTGCTTCGCATTAGGACTAATTTAGTGTCATGTCTCTCTTTTCCCTGTGTTTGTGTGTTGTGTGGTTTGTGTGTGTGTGTGTGTGTGTGTCCTGGTCCCATTGCAAGACAAAAACTTGAAATCCCGAAAGACCTGGCATAATTTGTGTGTGTGGGGGGTGTGTGTGGGGGTGTGTGGGGGGGGGGTGTGTGTGTGTGCTCGTTTTTGGTCAATGGTGAAAAGACATACTTTGTATCATTCCAAAGGGTATGACATGGGTATACCAAGAAGGTGACTTTTCGACATTACCCCATGTCCCACTTTTCCAAACGCTTAAAATCACACAGAATGAGTGTACTGAAAAATCCTTAAATAGCACAAAGTCTCCTGTAGGGTTAGGTTTAGGTTAGGGTTGGTTAGTGCAATAGAATGCGGTCGTACATAAAAAAACCATTATGCCCTATGGATAGTCCCCACTTTTTCACAAATGTTAACACTTGTGTGTGTGGTGTGTGTGTGTGTGTGGTGGTGTGTTGCATTGATATCTGCGCCAGTTGTATTTAAATTAAGACCGTACAGCTCGTGAAGAACAACCCTTCATTGAGGTCTGTCTCTTCTGCCTGTCTCGCTCAATCACATGCCACAAAAAAAATGGTAACAACGCATGGAACTGCTATGACAACATGTCCGGAGTCATAGTCAAAGAAAGTAAGAAAGCAGCATGCATTATTAATTATAAGTAATATATTCCTTGGGTATATTTATGAAACTCAATATGTATGATAATTATATTTAGTCATTTATGCATTTTTGCATTGACACTTTTAGGGTAATTGAGCACGTTTTCCTCAATTCCCTTCAAAAAGTATGATTTATAATAATATATATATATATATATATTTTCTTTTTATTGTTTATTGTATTTATTTTTTTATATTCATACACAATGGTTCTTTTATTTAGTACCTTAATAACGTTTAAATTGAAATACAAGTAATAATACATCATTGTAATATGTATGGTCTTGTTATTTGTATTTTAATTAGATTATTAATTCATACATGTCCAGAATATTCTGGCACGATAATACTTATTTTATTACACCGAACCATTTTGCACTGACCATCTCACGACCAGTCCCATTTTCCTCAACTTTTTCTCCAAAAGTATGATTGGATTGATTTATCATTTTTTTATTTTAATTTGCTTTTTTTAATTTATATTCATATCGGTTATTTGTTTATATTAGTTTTATATTTAAGAAATCCGTACAGTATGAGAGAATGATGCTTAATGTACTTGATATTTATTTATTTATCTTCTGTGTCGTGATGCCTTATGGGGAAAAAGTATCTAATACAGATTACCACAGTTTATTGTTGAACACAGTAACGGTAATTAGTAGCCTGGCTGTGTGCTTAAAGTTTTTTTTTTTTTTTTTTGGCAGAGTTCCTTCTCTATTAATGTGAAAATCTGTGTGAACTCAACCCACTGCAGTGGCTGAGTATGACATTAATAGAGAGATATACAGAGAGAGAACATTTGTAAAACTGGATTAAGTCTGTTATATTTGATCATTTCTGGAGGTTTTCTAACAGTTTGGGGTTTATTTGTGAAGACTCAGCACTTATTGAACATTGATGTTGTGAATCCGTTTAGCCTGTACTCTTTTTCAGGCATGTGAATGAACAGGATATTTGTTTGTAATGCCAAAGTTTTGTGATTAAGAGTCCTGGATTTACGATGGTGTGTTTCTGTTTAAACCCGTTAAGCTCGGGGCGTTTTTTTGGAATTTTCGCCTAAATTTTTCATACTCAAATTCAAATTTTTGCCCTACACACATACAATGGAGGAAATGAAAAAATGGTTTCATTGTAAATAAAACCATTTGAACTACAAAATATGAGTGGAATTCTTTATGAATAACATTATATACTTTATAACTATTACTATAAACACAAAAAAACATAGGCGCTTTTTGAGTTTTAATTGAATACATATTTTTTGAGATTCTGTAATTCAGGTTCTGCTAGGCTCAACTCGCTGGAATTTACCTTGTTTGATGCCCCTATATGCCAAAAAGTACCAGAAAAAAATAATTTTTCAAATAACAGCTTCTAAACAGGAGTTACTACATTATTTGTGAAGCGATTGAAAATCTATATTTTTGCATCTAAATGTGTCATGGTGAGTTTCTCTTGCAAAAACAGGCTTTATAAAACACATTAACCCCACAATCCTATTGTATTTTGTGCCATAAGCACTTTAATTGATTATTGATTTAATTATGTTTCATTTTATGTTTTTCTAAGTAGTAATATACAAAATGGCACAATCGAATTAGACCAAACTTGTCATTTGTGTTGCTAACACTCAGTTTTTAATTCTTCCGATGCTCAGACTGTCCTACATTATATATTTATATGGGTCTATCACATCCTAATAGAACCTAATCCCTCCAGCTTTATATCATTCATTTATATGATTCGTATTGGCTCGTGATCACGCTCTCTGACCTCAGCATCATTGATCACCGCTCTTCTCTCATCTGAATCCAGCTGTGCTTGCTCTGTGGTCCAGGCTGGGCTAACCGCTAAACCTCTAGCCCGCGAGCTACATGCACACGTCAAACATACATATGTAGCTCATCTACCACCGCACGATAATCCATCTTATATTTACTGTATATTTTTACTTTATCTTACTGAAATGCATAAATGGTACTCTCCTTTTTTCTGTGCAGCAAACAGTGTACAGCGTGCTACTATAGCTCGCACGCTTCATAAACCAAGCCAAACACCGCAAAAACCTCACCGGAATCCTCCGAAAGTCTCCCCAGGCTCGCTCCACTGCTCTCCAAGGCGCTCCACGCGCTCTGACCGTTCTTCATCATATATAGCTTGTAATATGATAATCATAGACTGATATGATCCGGGTCGCGTTCGCTGCAACTCTTCCGTGTGGTCAAAAGCCTTCAATATTCGCGTTAGTGGACTTCATTCCCCACAGAGCACTGGCTGAGCGAGCGAAAGGCGACCCCTCCTTTCTGTGCCCACTGTGCTGACGCGGCGGTGTCAAAGTTCACAGAGTCTGTAATGGCCGATCTGAGTGACATATAATCTGACCAATTGCAGCCCAGAACTGGCCGCAGAGATGTATAACATCAGAAGAGCTGAGTGCGCGGTGGCATGCCATGGAGAGCCTGTGAGACGCTGACGCGCTGGATTCCGTTACCTGGACAGAACGCGAATATCTCACCGGTGGAAGCACGCAGAAACCTGAAAATGGTTCTAATAGATCCTAATCTAAAAGGTAATATAGCGTTTATATATATTTGTGGCTTTTTGTGGCTAACTGAAGCAGTGCTACGAGTAGAAATGTTACACAATAAAAAATTTCCGTTTTTTTTTTTTTTTTTCCATCGCGATTCTATTGAAGATAATTCGATCTATGATTGTCACACAATAAAATAACCTACATCATGAAATTCCTGAGAATCAGAGCTTTCTTGTGATATATGACTTGAAAAATATATAAAATACACATTCTTAGTAAAAATTATTCGCAATGGTTAGGTGGAAATTTGTGTGTGGGACGAATACATTTCTAAGCTAAATTTTACTGCTTTATGAATATAAAAACCAAAAGAAATGGTATTCTTTGTAAAGAAGACACTCCAAGCTTTCAAATGAACCCATATATGGGCTGATACCATATAAGGAAGGCTATGCAAATGAGGCATACACATTTTTTACGGGACTTTGGACCCGTATCCGGGTCCGCAGAGTTTAACTGGTTTTAAATCATCACTATATATCCCAAGTTCTAGTCAGTATGAGTTTTCATTGTCTATACACATTCTGAATGGCAGCAGCTGATTCTTAACGCAGGGTGTGTGTGAGTGTTGTGTGTGTGGGTGTGTGACGCGGGCCGTAGACCGATCGATCCTCCGCTGTGAATCTGTCCTTTATCACAGTAATATGATTCTCATCGATGAAACACTTTTTCATAATGCCCTGCAGGGCTTCATAGTTTCACATGTCAGCTGTGTTATTTTGTTTAGATTTTATTTTATTCATTTTTTTTTTATTTTTGTAATTTGGTCAAAGATGTTAAGATGTCGCATCAAAAGAAATTTACAAAAGAGATTTGATGTCCATAGAAAGCACGTTAAATGCAAGTAAAGTGTCTACTTTTAAGGTTTCAAATAAGTTTTTGTAGAATAAAATGTCAAAATTTGGTTGAAGTAATGTTACTTTGTCATTCAGTGTAACACAATATTTATGTGAAAATTCAAACAACATGCTTATTCTGACTAAAATATATAAAAGAATAAGGGAGCACATAACATTTTATTGTGTTTTAAATGAGTAAAAAAATCTTACTGACAATTGGGCAAAACCTAGGATAGTGGCACATTTTAAAAATGTAAAGTTACAGCTAATTAGTATTTGGGGTGAGAGTAATTAGTCTTTTAATGTGTCATAAATTGATTTTTGTTGTAAATATTCCTGACAAGATTGTTACACTGAATGATGTTTTAGTGGGTGTCTTCTGTAAATCAGGGGGAAATGTATATTTATTTTTTGCTCAGAAAAGCAAAATCAAAATTGCAATTAAATTAAACCGAAAACTTTTTACATTTTTTGGGGAAAACAACAACAATTTAAAGCAATATCACACTTATTGTTTTTATGCTTAAACCCTTTTTTGTCTTTTACCCATTAATATACATTTTAAAATGTGATCATTCCGGTTGCTTGATTGATTATTTTTTTTTTTTTTTATTTTTTTTTGTGTTTAATTATTGAAATTAATATTCATCCTCAGCTTGTTTACTTTTTACCTATTTTTTTTGGTTTTCTTTATTTTTGTTTAATTTTTATTTTATTTTTTATTATTATTTTTTAATTAATTGAATTAATATTCATCACATCTTGTTTAGTGTTTACCTATTTGTTTTCATTTTCTTTATTTTCTTTATATTTTTATTTCATTTTCAGTTTTCATTTATTTAAATTGTATAAATACTTATTCATCATTGTCTTTTTTATTTATTTATAATTTAAAATGTGACGTAGTTAATAATCATGGTCATGCTGTGTTGCCTTTAAATGTCTATCAAAATGTGCCCATAACTAAACAATTCTTTACTGTAGAATCCAATAGAATGAATTCACAGCTGTGGGTTATTGGCATATTCTGATGTTTCTGATCAGATGTTGGTCTGTTTTATGAGCACTTCCTTCTCATTCCCACAATTCCTTCTGCTTGCATGAGAGCTCCTGTTTACTGAAACACAACATCTATGATTGGAATTCTATGAATATACAATGTTATTAATATTCAATCTGAGAGCAATGAAGGTGATGAACCTCTGACCTGGTGCATCTTGTTTGTGTGTGTGTGTGTGTGTGTGTTTTAATTACCTAATCCCCTCAAAAGTGCCCCGTTGACTTTCTGAAGTAGCTTGAAGCGTTTCTGCATCTCGTATGACTTGGGCTCTGCAAGTGATGATTTTCTGCAATTAGGTATTTTAATCAGTTAGGAAGTGTGTTTTGGGTTTTAATAGTTAGTCTAGACTATTTTTGTTCATGAGATGCTTTTGCACCTGACAAGATGAATGGTTTGCAGCATTTTTAATGTTTTAACATACATATTCCATGAGCAGTGAATGTTAAAAGAGTACTTCACCCAAAATGAAAGCTTGCTGAAAATGTACTCTCTCATGACATCTAAGATGTAGATGAGTTTGTCTCTTTATCAGATTTGGAGAAATGTAGCATTACATCACTTGCTCAGCAAGGGATCCGCTGCAGGCATGGTTTCCATCAGAATGATACGATACACCATCAAAATAATCCACAAGTCATCCACACCACTCCAATCCATCAATTAACAACTTGTGAAGTGAAAGCTTTGTGTTTTGTAAGAAAACATCCCATTTATTTAGAGTTTTTAACATTCAACCCAAGTCCCGTAATAATTTTTCCCCTCGTGGTGTAAGAGTTTCCTTGTCTGAATCAGGAGAAAGCTTCCCAGATCAAGCACCATTAACAACCAAGCAGCTCTAAACAAATATGTGTGTTTTGTGTGAGAGACAAGAGGAGATGACTTTTTTTCACTGGACTATATTTTGGTCAGAAGCACGTTGAAAATAAAATCCTTTTGAGAATATTTCTTAGCAAACACCCATTTTTTTCACTTCACAGCTTACTGATGGACTGGAGTGGTGTGGATTACGTGTGGATTACTGTGATGTTTTTATCATTCTCATTCTGACGGCATCCCTCACTGCGATGATCCCTTGCTGAGACAGTAATGAAATGCTACATTTCTCCAAATCTGTTCTGTTGAAGAAACAAACACATCTACATCTTGAATGGCCTGAATGGTTGAGTAAATTTTCAGCAAATTTTCATGTTTGGGTGAACTACTCCTTTTTTAAATATTTCCAGATTGTAAGTAGATCGGATCGTACCCTTCGTTCCTCTTCCTTGGTTTTTGTTTTTGTGTGTTCAATTGCAGTGAAGGTATGGCGGCTCAAATAGCAATACACAGATAATGACTTCATTAGGGTTAAGAGCGAGACGTTTCATGACGCCTCACGCCACCTCCGTCACCGTGGCACAGAAAGGCCTTGGCGCTCACAATGCATGGCGTAAATTATTTAACGCACTACTTATCCTAGAAACAAAATTTAAGACTGCTTTGGTTGGGCAGTAAATAGATTCAGTATGATGCATTTGAAGGATGTGACACTGAGGACTAGAGTAATGATGCTTAAAAAAAATCAGCTTTGCATCACTGATACATTTTTTTTTTTTTTTTTTTACAATATATTCAAATAGAAAGTGGTTATTTTGATTTGTAATATTATTTCACAATTTTGCTGTATTTTTGATCAAACAAAAGCAGCCTTGATGAGCAGAAGAGACTCAAAAACATTACCGCTTCAAATTTTTGAACGTAGGCAAATAATTCCTTGCATTGGTTTAAGACTTAAAGGTTGAAACCTTTGAAAAATCCGCACACTCAAACATCAAAGAATGTCAACACGTTAGATGAAAGCATATAGCAATTTACTGGTAAAAAACGAGGGAAATGTTTCGTCACAGGTTGACCAGTTCCGTGCCAACTGAACAAACTTTAAAAGCACATATTTATCCCCTTTGTGTGTGTGTGTGTGTGTTTGTTTTAGGATCAGGAACGGTGTGTGTGGAGCACAGAGACCTTCTTCATAAAGCTGCTCAGTTCATGGATATTCCCCTCTGGGCAGGTCAGTGAGGAGAGCATACACTCGCATGCTGCATTTGCATGAAACTGCGCTGAGGTTTTCTGTAAGACAAATCAGCTAATATCTGGCTCGGCCCTCCGGTGTGTTCGGGCTCTCGGTGAAATGTGCCGGATCCCTTCGAAGGTTTCTGCGCATTTGAGTAATTGATGAATTGTAGTGAATATCTGGACAGGCTTCATTTTGTCGCCCTCATCGGCTGCTTAATAACTGTAAATGGGCTCAAAATCTCCCTGCTTTTCCTCGCTTAAATCGGAGTAACAAGGTTATTTTTAAATTAAGCACATTTATCAAACTACCAGGAGCTTGTTTGCAAACTTAAGTGGTTATTACTTGGCCTCAAAACCCAATTAAACTCACTTTTTACGCACAGACTTTTTCTCACAAGCACACTTTCTGTTTTTGAGGGTGTTTGTTGTTGCCTTGATATTTCTATACTAGAATAAAGAAGCTTTTTCTGTTTTTATTAATTGTGTTAATTAGGGATGTCACCATATTTTAGTAGTTAATGAAATTTCACAGTTCTCTTTAATATCACTGCTAAACTAATATGCAGTTCGGGGTTATCATTGTTAACTAAAACATTTTCATTACTTCAAATAAAATAAACATGAACTGAAAAAACCAACGTTTTTTGTTTCATACAGTGTGACCAAAATTTTAAAGGGATAGTTCACCCCAAAATTACATTTCTGTCATTAAGTACTCACCCTCGTGTCGTTCCACACCCCTAAGACCTTCGTTCATCTTCAGAACACAAATTTATATTTTTGATGGAATCTGAGAGCTCTCTGACCCTCAGACGCATGTAATTACAACGATCAGGTCCAGAAACATATTAGGTAGCTCGTAAAAATAGTCTGTTGACATCAGGGGTTCAACCTGTAATTTGAACGAAGCGACTAGATACTTTTGGTGCGTCAAAAGAAAAAAAAAACAAACGACTTTATTTTCAACATTAGTCTCCTCCGCTCACCGTGGCACACATGTTGCCATATTAAACAGCGTAGTTTTTGTTCTGTGTCAGCTGCGTCATGCGGATACGATGTTTTAGTTCAAATCAAAGCGTAAACAACGTATAAAAAGTATCCGCGTGACGCAGCTGACACAGAACAACATACGCCATTTACATCCAGCGGATATTCTCCAAAATGGCGCTATGGTGACGTGGATGAGACGAATTGTTGAATAAAGTCTTTTTTTTTTTCTTTTGCGCACAAAAAGTATTCTCGTAGCTTCGTAAAATTACGCTTGAACCCCTGATGTCACATGGATTATTTTACCGATCTCCTTGCTACGTTTCTAGACGTTGATCGTGGTAGGACCCTTGCTGTCTATGGTGGTCAGAGAGAGCTGTCAGAAAAAAAAAAAAAAAAAAAAAAGCCATCAAATATCTTAATTTGTGTTCCGAAGATGAACAAAGGTCTTACGGGTTAAAAACGACATGAGGGTGAGTAATTAATGACAGAATTTTTGGGTGAACTATCCCTTTAAGACACTTGGCATTTTTAATAGGCTTCAGTTGTTTTTGCTGAATTGGCCATTACGATACCCATAAAACCAACTTGCGCTCAACCCCATTGAGCAAATTTGGGGTGAGTTCGAAAATAAACTGGACAGATCTATTGTACATTCAAGTATTAGTGCCTTAGTGCAACAGAGTGTTGAAATTCTCAGGAAATATATTGCTCTTAGATGTGCTTGCTGTAAGTGCTGCGGAAGGTGACACACCAAATATTACGTTAAAAGTGGATCAAAACCGTAGGATATTTGTTGTGCTCCGAGCAACCATCTGCATGTTTCATGAACATTATGAAATTAAATCATGTTTTGGATGCCAAAAAGGTCAATATTTTCAGATCTGTCAGGTGTTCTAATAATTTTGGCCATTACTGTAGTTGCCAAGGCAACATTTCGCATTTTTGATTAAGGTACTGAAAGTAAATAAACTAAAACTTAATCAAATCTACAGTATATAGACAGATTATAAAATAAATAAATTATAATAAAAATCACAAACACACCACAGAATTACTAAAATTTGAACTAAAGTTAAACTGAAAGAAATACACCTATAGTAGTTTATCAGTTATACTAAAATAACACTGATGCAATTGAGCATATATCACAGAATTACTCAAATCTAATTTTAAAATGAAAACAAACAAGATATATATATACAAATTCAAAATATAAAAAATAGTGATATACAAAATAACACTGCTTTATTTGTAGCAGTACATTATTATATTACATTTATTTATATGAATATTAACATGTTCATGCTAATATTCTCAATTAATTGCATGTGTTTCTCAAGCACGCACCCCAGTAAACTGTCAGTAAAGAGATCTATTTAAAATGCAGTAACCAAATAAGTGGTGTATTTTTGTTTTCTATCTATTTGGAATCAAAGTAGCAGTATGTTTGACCTCCCTCTGTTAATTGCATTGCATTCTTATTGCATAAAGAGCTAGCTACATAAGCTTGATTTCAGAAAGCAGTTCATATTGTAGCATAAGAACATGTCGCTTTCTCTGTTGCTGCAGGAACATGTTAAGTACACACAACAGCAGCACATACTTGCAGTGTGTTACTTCTGAGTGTGTGTGTTTGTCAGGATTGATGGTGTTGAATATCTGTCAGCAGGCAGCAGAGCTTGATTTATATTCCTGTGTTGTATTGACTGCTGTGTTTATAAGGAAACTCTAGCATTTATTCATTACACTGAAGCTGCCTTCACACACACATACTGAGGAAACGTGCAGTTTATTATGCTTTTTACATTTACATTACATATAGTCATTTAGCAGATGCTTTTATCCAAAGCGACTTCAAAAATGAGGACAACAGAAGCAATCAAAAACTAACAAAAGAGCAACAATATATAAGTGTAAATGACAAGTCTCAGTTAGCCTAACACAGTACACATAGCAAGTTTATATATATATATATATATATACACACACACACACACACAGGTGCATCTCAATAAATTAGAATGTCGTGGAAAAGTTTTATTTCAGTAATTCAACTCAAATTGTGAAACTCGTGTATTAAATAAATTCAATGCACTCAGACTGTAGTAGTTTAAGTCTTTGGTTCTTTTATTGTGATGATTTTGGCTCACATTTAACAAAAACCCCCCAATTCACTATCTCAACAAATCAGAATACTTCATAAGACAAATAAAAAATTTTTTTTTAGTGAATTGTTGGCCTTCTGGAAAGTATGTTCATTTACTGTACGTGTGCTCAATACTTGGTAGGGGCTCCTTTGCTTTAATTACTGCCTCAATTCGGCGTGGCATGGAGGTGATCAGTTTGTGGCACTGCTGAGGTGGTATGGAAGCCCAGGTTTCTTTGACAGTGGCCTTGAACTCATCTGCATTTTTTGGTCTCTTGTTTCTTATTTTCCTCTTGACAATCCCCCATAGATTCTCTATGGGGTTCAGGTCTGGTGAATTTGCTGGCCAGTCAAGCACACCAACACCATGTCATTTAACCAACTTTTGGTGCTTTTGGCCGTGTGGGCAGGTGCCAAATCCTGCCTGAAAATGAAATCCGCATCTTCAAAAAGCTGGTCAGCAGAAGGAAGCATGAAGTGCTCCAAAATTTCTTGGTAAACGGGTGCAGTGACGTTGGTTTTCAAAAAACACAATGGACCAACACCAGCAGATGACACTGCATACCAAATCATCACAGACTGTGGAAACTAACACTGGACTTCAAGCAACTTGGGAAGGGCTCCACCCTTCCTCCAGACTCTAGGAACTTGGCTTCCAAATTAAATTCAAAACTTGCTGAAAAGAGGACTTTGGACCACTGGGTAACAGTCCAGTTTTTCTTCTCCTTAGCCCAGGTAAGACGCCACTGACGTTTTCTGTGGTTCATGAGTGGCTTAACAAGAGGAATACGACGATTGTAGCCAAATTCCTTGACACGTCTATGTGTGGTGGCTCTTGATGCCTTGACCCCAGCCTCAGTCCATTCCTTGTGAAGTTCACTCAAATTCTTGAATCGATTTTGCTTGACAATCCTCATAAGTCTGCGGTTCCTCTCGGTTGTTGTGCATCTTTTTCTTCCACACTTTTTTTCTTCCACTCAACTTTCTGTTAACATGCTTGATATAGCACTCTGTGAACAGCCAGCTTCTTTGCAATGAATGTTTGTGGCTTACCCTCCTTGTGAAGGGTGTCAATGAATGTCTTCTGGACAACTGTCAGATCAACAGTCTTCACCATGATTGTGTAGCCTAGTAAACCAAACCGAGAGACCATTTTGAAGACTCAGGAAAACTTTGCAGGTGTTTTGAGTTGATTACCTAATTGGCATGTCACCATATTCTAATTTGTTTGATAGTGTGAATTGGTGGGTTTTTGTTAAATGTGAACCAAAATCATCCCAATTAAAAGAACCAAAAACTGCTTCAGTCTGTGTGCATTGAATTTATTTATACACGAGTTTCACAATTTGAGTTGAATTACTTAGATAAATGAACTTTTCCACGACATTTTTATTTATTGAGATGCACCTGTATATTATACAGACACACATACACACACACACACAAACAAAACATAGAGTAGAATGAAAAAATGAAACTAGTGTTTTGTTTGTTTTTGTGTTGTTTTTTAAATTAAAAAATAATAAATAAATACAAATAAAAAAAAGATAAATTAGATAAAGTAGAATTCAAATAGCAATAGAAATTTAGAGTTAGAGAGTCAATAAAGGTGGAACAATTTGTTTTTATAAGTTTCTTGAAGATGAAGATGCTCGGATTGATTTGGGCAGGTCTTTCCACCAGGAGGGAACAGTTCATGAAAAAGTCTGTGAAAGTGATTTTGTGCCTCTTTGAGCTGGCACAATAATACGCCGTTCACTTGCAGAACGCAAAGCTTCTAGAGGGCACATAACTCTGAAGTAATAAATTTAGTTAAAGGGGTGCAGAGCCAATGGTGGTTTTATAGGCAAACATTAATGCCTTGAATTTAATGCGAGCAGATACTGGTAGCCAGTGCAAATTGTGAACGAGGTGTGACGGCATTTTTGGATTAATTGTAGAGGTTTGATAGGAGTGGCTGGAAGACCTGCCAAGAGAGCATTGCAATAGTCCAGCCTGGAGAACAAGAGCTTGAACAAGGAGTTGCGTTGCATGTTCTGAAAGAAAGGGCCTGATCTTCTTAATGTTGTATAAAGCAAATCTGCAGGACCGGGCAGTTTTAGCAATGTGGTCTGAGAAATTCAGCTTATCATCAATCACATCTCCAAGGTTTCTGGCTGTTTTTGAATGAGTTATGTTTGATGAGCCTAACTGGATGTTGAAATTTTGATAAAGTGATGGGTTTGGTGAAACCACAAGTAGTTCTGTTTTAGCCAGGTTGAGTTGAAGGTGATGGACCGTCATCTATCAAGAAATGTCTGTTAGACATGCTGATATGCGAGCAGCTATTGTCGGATCATCAGGATGGAATGAGAGGTAGAGTTGAGTACGAGACCAAACGCCATTTCAGTTTATACAGCAGATATGTATGATTCATGTAAGAATCAGCTTTTTGTCTCATAGGTCTCCTTTATTTATTAAAATCATGCACTTTTAAGACATATATATTTTTTTTTGTTGTTGTTGTTGTTGTTGATTTGTGCTTCATTTGTTTGGCAAATTAAAATTGTGTTCAATTATAGAAGTCCACTATTTATTTATTTCAAGCACAGCCTTAAAGTTATTTATATAAAGCAATTTTGTTTACTGTAGATGTGCCTATTTATTTAATTTATTGATCAACATTATAATACACTAGCTTGTCTGATTAAAAGCATCCTCTAAGGTACTTAGTTCACTTGTCAAAAAAACAACTAGTATTTTATTGTAGAGTCATGAGCATCTGTTCGTTCGGTCATTTGTTCTTTATCATTCACTATTTGTTTTATTTTTTGTTGTGTAGAATATCGTGCATTTATTTTTATTTATTATTATTTACTTATTACGCTTTTTTACTGTAGAAGTGCACTATTAATATATATACTTATATATATATCATATATATAATATATATATGCATATAATTTGTTTATTTAAACACATGCTAAAAGTGAACTGTTCAGTTGTTGAAGCAGACTGTCATTTGTTTTAAATGCTTGAAGTTAATTTTGTTCATTTGAAGTACTGTACACTAGCATGTAGCACTAGATGAATCTAAAGTTTGTAATAGTTTTGTCAAATGTGATGTGTGTTTTCAGTTCTGATTTTAGTATGCGAGCAGAATTCTCCATATTTATCCTCTTAAATCAGCACCGCAAATGTGATAAACTCCACAGATTGAGTCTGGAGCTGGTCCTGACCCTTGAATTCAGCGCTGTGTCATACTGCTGTGTGTCTTTAACCTCTCGCGCGTGTGTGTGTGAAGAGGAGGAGTGGACGGAGAGCCGTGCTGGCGAGGGGTTTTTCTGTAGAGCCCATTAGAGGGCCCCATACATCTGCTCTCACTGCAACTGCAGCACTGAGACTTTCTCATTCAGCCCAAAGCTTTCTCTCTGTTCTTCATTTAGAGGAGGCTGAGGGATGCAGGGAAACCCCGGCTGGTGTTTCTCTCCTCTGAATCAGTCACATCACTGCTGTCTGAGGAGTTCATTCAGCAGCTTGACGTTTTCTTCAGTCCTGATGTGCATTTGTAATGTTTCTTGTACTAAAAACAGTCGTAATTTGGTTTCTAATGATTCTTCCCCACCGTTAACTATAATAAAAAAATATTTAAATCTTGATACAAGATACATTTACTTGAAGAAGCATGAGCTATTAAAACTTGTTTTCATAAATGACCTTAATTGCAAGTATACGTAGTCTCACCGGACTGGTGAAATTTACTAAATGAAACAAGTTCATTGCACTTAACAGAAAAAAAGTAATGTGAGCTCAATAGATTAAGATTAATATATGTTATACTGCATGTTGTGTTATTTGAAAAACTGCACTGTTTGCAAGTACATGCTAGCTATTAGATAATTCAAAGTAATTTATTCTTTCTAATTTTAATGGTTTTACTCAATGTAGTTGTTTTAGCGACACAGTGTGTTGGAGTCAGGGTTAGTATAATTGACTAAAAATAAAGCCTTAAAAATATATTACTTGAAGTAACATAAACATTAACTGAAATGAAATTCAAATATGAAAAGGCTTAAACTTAATTTCAGCTAGTTGCCCAAGCAACATTTCTCGTGTTCACTTAGTTTAATATAATGAGTTAATAAAATAAATAAATGAAATGAAATAAATAATGAAAACTAAATAGACATACTGTATTTAAAACGGAAAGAAATGGCAATAAACATTAAATTATTTATATGTATTTATTTGGTGGACTCTTTCACATTCCTTTTTTTAACTTAAATAATCTAAGTCAAGCTGTTTCTTCAAACTGTTTAAGTTAACTTGTTGTGTTTTACAGTGAAACCAGTAAAAACAAATCTAAATGCAGTACATTAAACATGCATTCTCTAAAAACAAGTTTTAAAATCTCATTAAGTCTTGCTTCTCAAGTAAAGTTATCTCACTTTTTAAAGATGTTTTAACTGGGGGAAAAGAGAATTAGTTAAGAATGGAACATTTATTTATTTGTTTGTTTGCAGTGTTCGCTTTGCCCAATATTGAAAGGGTCTGTTTTTCTTAACTAAATGTTTTACCAAGGAACCTTAAAAGTACATAATATCCCATCAAACTTTCATTTAAAAAAAAAAAGCAAGATCTTCCCCCTTTAAAGAGATGTTTTGCTGTTGAGGCCTGCAGTCACGTCACTAGATATGAGTTTCCTAATTAAAACACATATGTCTGAAAGCATTCGAGCTGATATGAAACTAGTTAAGCTGGTCAGCCAGAGGGACTAGTCTTGAGCGCGAGCGGATAGATTAGCACGTGTGAGTAGCTTTCTGTCACCCGGGTTAAGCTTCAGCAGCATTTACAGGCTTCAGAATGCAAGTACGTTCATCACGGTATCATGTTCCCAGTGATGGAGCGGTTATTGGATGTAAGTGCTCTAAATGTGACGGACGGACTTCCTGTCTGGCTCTGTGCTCCTGGCATGTAGTCTTAATGAGATGCTTCAGCCGTAAGTGCATGTGCAGTTTGCGGAACAGGACTGTGACCCTACATGAGAGCAAATCTGTTCCTGAGCAAAGGTGGCGCTGTTAATTTAGTTACGTAATTATATTTGACTCTACTTTTTCTGTAAATGGCTGAAAGTGTACAGTAGTTCATGAAGGGCTCTGAAGTGTTTTCTGCAATCCTGTGTAACTTTGTTTTAAAATGCTTGGTTTGATCCGATTATTCATAATTATAGTAGGTAGAGAATCGTTAGTGCGCCAAATCTTTTGTGTGGTGAGAGTCTGCATGCGTGTTATTTTTCACTCATTTCTAGTTTTTGTTATTTTGAATTAGGTTTTATTTTTATATTTTAGTTAGTTTCATTTGTAGTGATATTAATTTGATATTTTCAATGTATATTTGGTTATTATTTATTAGTTCTAGTTTTACTTGGCAGCTAGCTAAAATTAAAGTAAAAATAGAAATGTAATTATGAACTCATACCTTTTTTAATTTTAGCTAGCTGCCAAGTAAAACTAGAACTAATAAATAATAATCAAATATGCATTGAAAATATAAAAATGGCAAAAACACAGTAAAATTACGAAAACGAACTCAAATTAAAGTGAAAATAGAAATGTAATTATGAACTTATAGCCTTTTTTAATTTTAGCTTTGATAATTTAGCTGTTTTTGTCATTTAATTTTTTTCAGTTTATTTTATTATATTATTAGTTTTATTTTGTTTAGTTGTAATTATTTTAGTACTTCAAACTTAACCTAAGCGAACATATGGAATGGAAAAACTATAGCTGAAATAAGTTAAGCTCAAGGTTTTAGTTTTAGTTAATTATAATAACTGCCTGTTATTACCCACAACCCCCTAGTTTGTCATGAAGGCATCGTTTTATTATGTAGTGGTATGTCTCAATACTGGTGTACTGACTTACTGCATATTCAGTGTGTATGTCATTTTTGATTATTAGCTACGTATGTGCATGTTTTATATGGATTTAGTGTCAATGTGTTTTATTGTTTGACAGCTGAGATGTCTGTTATTTTTCATAATTTATAGGAGAATATAAACTTCTTGCCGATCCCCAGCTTACAGTAGTGTATGAATATTTATCGGTGTGACGTGGTTGCTTGTGTCCATGCTGAATGGTGATCAGCTGTTGTTGTTGTCAGTGTGTGAGTAGGGTAAGCCGCTGTGTGTCTCCAGTGTTCATGAGAGATGTTTGTATGCCTGGCACGGCCCACGGCCAGAGTTGAGTCTGGTAAACATGAGCGGCAGCAGTATTCATCAGTGCTCTCTGGTCACGCTGTGCGCCGGATCATGTTCACTGTGACCCGCTACACGCCGACCTGGTGACCCGCCACAGACAGAGATGACCGGTAACAAGCAGCCGGCGCTCGACGTGTCCACACACACCAATGCAAAGAGCTCAGCTCTCTATTCTATTCTATTCTATAGAATAAAGAAAATGTAAGTGCAAAGCTAACCAAAGTCTCTTCTGCTCATCAAGGCTGCATTTACTAGATGAAAAATATCCAGTAAAAAAGAAGTACTGTGAAATATTTTTACAATTTCCAATAACTAATTTCTATTTGAATATATGTTCAAATATAATTTATTTCTGTGAACATCATGAATTTTCAGCATCCCATTACTGTTCCATTCCCGTCAGTGTCAACATCCCCACGAGTCCTTCAGAAATTCTAATATGCTTATTTGCTTCTCAAGAATTTTTTTTTATTATTATCATCAATGTTGAAAACAGTTGTGCTGCTTCATATTTTTGTGGAAACCATAGTACTTTTTTTCAGGATTCTTTGATAAATAGAAAGTTCAAAAGAGCACATTCATTTGAAATATTAATATTGTTGACATTATTAATGACTTTGTCGCTTTTGAGAAATTGAACACGTCCTTGCTGAATAGTAAATGAGTAGTAAATGCTGAAAAAAAAATGTTTTGTACAGAAAACTAATATCTCTTTGAGTTCACATTCAATCAATAGCTAGCTTCAAACCAGTGAAACTGGTGTACATGCTGCAGACAGATGTTTCATTTCACATATCTTCATATAGTTTTTTTTTTTTTTCAATGGTGTTTACTTTTAAAGTATTTTTATCTTAATTGCTTTGGAAGCACAAATTTGGCTTTTTCATTGCTGCTGCTAATGAAATCAAAACCGTATGAGCCAATCATAATCCATTTCAGTAGAGGACGCCAATATGATTGGACAATTATAGAGCCGTGCAAATTGAGCTTCTTAATTGCTAACACAGCTCTTTTAAGGAAGCGAGCAATCATTTAGCAGATGCTTTGATCCTAAATGACTGACTTTAATGAATTAATCGACCGTTTCCCTGAAAAACATGGAGTTGAATCAACAAGAAACGTCATTTACAACCTGTTCAACTTCTGTACTGTATATTTCACAGTCAGGATTAATTTGTATGCATCAGGAACTGATTGGATAGGGAAAAGTTGTAATTTTATACCAGTGAAACAGCAAAAGCACCCATTGGTTGAGATTCAAGTGGCCTTGATGACATCACCTCAAGAGTAAAGTCGCTTCAGAAGTGAAGAATAGTCAATACTGATTTCACAGGAATTGCAGGTATCAAACTAGCAAACGACTTCTCAGCCAATCGGTGCTTCCACTGTTCATTTTGTATAAAATGCCAACTTTTTTCTGGATTCTAGGTGTTAATTTGTATGTGATTAGTGTTTTGTCTATGCTATCATTAAACCTCGCTCAGAACCACATTCATTACCTCATTCTAAGCTCCGCCTTTGTAGAAGGGGGCGGAGTCTGACCTCCGAATGTTTTTCATCTGAAGTCGAACTGTTTTTGAATAATACCCAGAATGCTTCTGGTTTGTGGAAGTGACTAAATATCGTTTGCTAGTTGCTAGTAGTAGTACTTCCAGTCAAAATTGACACTTCGTCACCACTGAGACGACTTTCCTCTTCAGATGATGTCATAAAAGCCACTTGAATCTCAACCAATGGGTGCTTCCACTGTTTGTTATAAAATGGCAACTTTCTGAATTCTGGGTATTATTAAAAACAAGTCTCTTTTTGCATGCGATTAGTGTTTTGTCTCTACTATTATTAAACCGCATGCGTTACCTTACTCTAAACCCCGCCTTTGTAGAAGGGGGTGGAGCTTGGCCTCCATAATCGGTCATCTGAAGACAAGACGTTTTTGAATAATACCCAGAATGCAAAGCAGAGGGTTGGTGTCTCGGTAAAACACCTCAACGCACACCGCGGCGGGCAATTACTCTTTCGACGTGGGCGCGACTCAAAACTCCTGAACCTTTTCGTTCTCCAATCCCGGCTGATGGATTGAGCCGACAGCCGCCAGCATCTGGCTGTTAGCACATGCTCAAGTGCCGCGCTCCGAACGCCACGCTGATTAATGGCCGCTGCTCGCAGTCAACAGAGGCGGAAATTAAGCGTTTGAGTTTAAGCGTTACATTTGTCTGAAGAGCGTGAGGGGTTGAGAGGCATTTGTCAAAATCCACCGCGGTTAAAGTTGAAAGTCCTGCACCTGTAAACATCCGTGTACAAGTTTCACTCATAGCAAAGAAGAATTGCACATGAAATCTTTAATTTCTCATTTTCTAGGTTCTTCTCGACAGAAATGATGATAGCAAATTGAGAGATTTGCTAAAGTCCCCTGTATTTCAGGATTTTCGTTATTTTACACAAATTAACCTAATTTGATATTATAATTTAATGTATTATAGTTGTAATTCTGTTCTGTGTGCTTTATGGAGCCATACATTTTTTTTTATATTCAAATATTAAATAAGTTATGTTTTATAAAATATGTACAAGTTAATAAGTATATTGTAGGTAGAATTAAAATGTATGTGATGGTATATGGGAAGTAAAGTTAATGCAACTTAAATAACTGTATATAAAAGTCGATTTTATAGTTTTAATTGTTTTGTGATTTACGGTGCCATATACAAATATGAAATATATTTATTTTTTTATTTTTAATTGGACATTTAACATTTTAAATTAAATAACTTTTGAATAAAATACATATTTAATAGAGTATTGTAAGCCAAATAATTGTAAATGATACATTTATTTGCATTTGATGAGTTATGTTTATATATTATAGTGATGGGGGCTCAAAAGATTGATTATAATAGTACAATATCTTTATAATTATTTCTATTTTCTACTTTTATTGATTTTTGTGTTTCTAAAGGTGTGCATATTAAATTTGCTAGTATATGAATAGTATGCGATTTGGCTTGCATGCAAATGTACAAACCATATGTAAATAATATGTACGAATACTAATGAGCTCAGAATATAATAATAGCTCAAATTCTCCCAAGATCAAATAATCCGAGCTGCTATTCGCATTCATTTTAATGTATGACACCTACTGACTCATTTTTAGGCCTGCGTCTCTAGGAGTAACATCTGAGATAAATTGATCCGTTAATGAGTCCTGCATCGAGTCTCATGAGGTCTGGAAGAGCGAGAAAACCCTCCTCTGGGTAACTTTACTGGATTAGCTCTGGCGCTCCGAATGTGAAACGTGAGTTTCTGGGATCGGCTTTTCCCAGGGACCCGCGGGGAAACGGATACCCCGATATCACCGCAGCGTCAATCCTCAGGAGGGGCTCGGGTAGTTTGGTCTGTGGTTGAACGCTCACGTGTGTCCTGTTCAGCCCGTCTGACCTTGAGCGACTGGCATGGGTCAGATCTCTGAGCCGGTGTGGTTCTGGGGTATCGGGGTTTCCGTTTGCAGCAGTAAGGGCTATGGTGGATCTGTGCCCGGGCCTTTGAACAGACTAATGGTTACAAGCGCTGGCACGGCTCCACGCGCCGCCCCGTAGGCCCTGCCTGGATCAGTCGATAACACGCAATTTAGAAAATCAGCCAAGTTTGCAGAAAGAAAGAGCTAATATCGGAAATAAAGAAGGACACATAATCTGAGGCCGGGGGAGTTTTTCATGTGCGGCGGAGAGTTATTTGTTATCCGGAAGGAGTGAGCGCCGGGCGAAACGCTCGCATGTCTGAAGCGTCGACAGCGCCGCTGACCCAAGCTCTCTTGCTCTGGTGTCGATGGAAATCTAATTGCCTGAAAAGCGATCAATGGAAAGTAAATTGGTTTCTGTGTGAAACTGAACATGTAATAAGCTCTGAGCTGCTTTAATATGTGCTGCTTTTGCATCTTGAATCGCGCGTGTTTCTTCGAAATGGATTCCTGTATGTGATCATTCTCCGTCACTCTCTGATTCTCTCTCAAACTCCATTACTCTCTCAATCAGGACAGCGTGTTTTTCTCAGAGTGCTTGCAGGTGTTTGTGGAGTCCTGGTCAGTATTTTAAGCAATAAGGTTTGGGAGGTTGTGTCAGTAGTTAGATATAGTTCCTTTATATGAAATTATATAGATTATGCAACATTTCAAAATAAACATTTAATGCAAAGGCTTGAATAAGTGAATTTCTTAAATAAGTGAAAAGTGAAAACATTTCTCTATATAAAAACCAATAAGACATTTAAATAATGAAATAAAGCCAAACTAATTTAAAAACGTGCAAATACAACAACTTTATACAACAAAAGATCAACTTAAAACACAAAACCTCTTGACTCTTATGTGTGTTTTATATCAATTGAGCGCTGACCACATAAAAATGTTCTATACAATGACAACAATTTCCAGCTTGAATAATAAAAGATTCCATCTTGAATAATAAGAGATGTGCACATGTGCGTTTTTAGCAGAAAAAAAAGTTAATTAGTTCACCATATTACAGAAAACTGACCGTATTCTCCATCAAGCTTGTTCTGTTTTCAAATGTCTTGTGTTTTCATGAGTAAAACATGTTTCATTTGTTCAAGGCTTTGTCTAAAATTGTTATTTGATAAATATAGTATGGTTGACCTTAAATGTTCATACTTTGTGCCTTTAGGTTCTGTTTGTAACAACATGAACTCATATAATAGCCTACAGTCAAATGGGAAACACTTTACAATACAGTTCCATGTTTATTAATATTTTCAAAACTAAAAAGCAGTATTTCTTCTCAGTAGTTCAAACAGTATGAACTAACGAGGAACTATTGTATTTGTAGTTCCCATTAGCATCATAATGCTCATATCGCTCATTGTGCATCATATCTTATGCACATATGAATTGAAAGTGGCTTTCTCTAAAAGTGTAAATTGCAGCTCAGTTAGACATATCTCCTCATGGCTGGTGCACATATTTTTGCGTCGTCAGCATGAGATTGGTTTATGAGATCGAACTGAGTAATTATCGGCCGATAATGATCGTTACCCAATAATCTGTCATTTTTAACTAAAAAGCAAAGGCAAAATTTTAATGTTGACTGTACAAAGCCTTGTTTGAAAGTTATGAAAAATCCTTGATTTGGTTTTTGATAGAGATCAACCGATAATCGGTTTTACAGTTTTTGCAATATTTAAGCATTTTTCCATAATCAAATATCGGTTTTGAAGTATCGGATCCACACCATCTTTTGGGCATTTTTAGAATTGCACGCAAGACCGCCATAACTTTATTTATCATAACTGCCATTAATGCACAAATGAGGTAATAAATGCTTGATATGTAGTTTAAGTTTGGTGCTCCGAAATCAAAACAGACTCACAGTCACGTAATCTGTCAAGTCATATCCCAAAGATGTAACTATATAAATTTAAACAAGCCTTGAATGAGTGCATGTTGTTGGAAATAAAACAAGTTTACAAGTGTCAAAACAGTGTGTCAAAAACATACACAAAACAATAAATAAATATCGGTTATGTGCCGTATTTCACTTGTGGAGCACACAAACATGCAAATAATCGGTATTGTATCGGTTACTAAAAAATAATTGGTAGATCTCTAGTTCTCTGGTCTTGATTGATAGATTTTATTTGACTCCAGATTCACTCGCTCCTACAAATTAGATGGATAAAGTGAGCAGCAGTTGGTGATTTCTCATGTCAGTCAGATGATCTGTTCTAATGGAAATGGGCGTTTCTTTACTAGATTTATGTGTAATGTGAGCTAGACTTATGCTAGTATGATATCTGTGTCTGATCGGTGATCCGTCTGCCATCACTTCTTCTTTATCTCCATCTTTCTTCTTTCCAGTCATTCATCAGCTTTAGCTTGCTCAGATTATTCATCAAAGGTGGTCGGTGGATCTGATTAACGGTGGCTCGCTGTCACGGGCCACGGTGGCTGTGTTTTATCTGCACGTGTCGAGCAAGAGCCTCGTAACCATCAGCATTTGGCATCTGTCTGTCTGCGTCAGCATCATTGTTGTAGAGTAACGCTTGGCTTGCACAATCTGTGATACCATTAAACACAACATGGCAGCCTGAGCGTCGACAGATTGTTCCCATCTCATTACAGAAAGTTTCCTCCTGTGGGAGAGAGAAGATCTCTGAGATCCGACGGGTCATTTTAAGGTGGCTGAGGTCAAGGCGTTCATTTATTCTTGGTTTTTGTATGAAGATTTTACTAAGCCTGAATATTATTTGATTATAACATACATCAGTGTTGAGGAACCTACATTAATGCACATTATGAAGATCAAAGCTACTAGTAATTAAACTACAGTTTTGAATATTTGGCTACAATATAATACTAACAAAAATAATTATTTGCATTCAAAGGAATAGTTCAACCAAAAAAAATTTGCTGAAAATTAACTCACTCTCAGGCCATCCAAGATGTAAATGAGTTTTTCTTCATCCGATTTAGAGAAATTTTGCATTACATCACTTGCTCATCAATAGATCCTCTGCAGTGAATGGGTGCCGTCAGAATGAGAGTCAAAACAGCTGATAAAAACATCACAATAATCCACAAGTAATCCACACCACTCCAGTCCATCAGTTAATGTCTTGTGAAGAGACAATCTGTGTGTTTGTTAGAAACAAGTCCATCGTTAAAGCATTTTTTTTTTTTTGTCCTTTCAACCCATCACTTCGAGCCTTAAAAATGACAGGGCCTGCATTTTCCCAATAACCTTCTTAACGCACCACATCATACAGTTTATCCTTAAGTTGTACCTTTACGTTAATACGTGTTTCCCGAAAACCGTCTAGATTAAAGTACCTTCTTTAAGTCATTCGTTCGTAAGGTTAGTCTGGACCAATCTTAGCTATACCTTATCGCTGTTCACTCCGCTAGTGGCCACCACTGTGCAAAAACCTTTTTCATATTTCAGTCGATACGATTGTAATTCTGTGGCAAGAAAAAGTGCAGAACCAAATAAATATAAAAATTCTAAAGTTGTAATACACCCAGTGTTCATTTAGTGTTCAATTAATTGAAGTGTTTTAATGCAAAGAATAAAACTGTCATTACACTGATGGTTGTTAGTTTTTCCATTATAATATACAAAGGCACATCGGCTGGCAGACCATTAGGCAGCAAATAATTAGGAGTCTATTTAAAGGGAATGAATGGTTATAGTTTGGTCAAACTATGGCAGCGAGACTGTGAATAGTTGTCCTAAATCAAAGACGGCTGCATCCGCGGAGCCAGTTAGTTTATGTGCACTATTTCATAATAGTGTCAGAATATGTCAAAAGATACAATTCTACAAAAATGTCGCCTGCCACGGGAGCAAATTCAGCAGCTTTTACATCTTGTTGGTCCAACTTTGTCCAGACAAATTCGACGGAGCTACCCCCTAAGCCCCGAGATTCAGCTGCTGGCGGCTTTCCGTTTTTATGCTGTGGGGAGTTTTCTGAAGGTGGTTGGGGATGGATATGGGCTGAGTAAAACCTCGGTGTTGCGGTGCGTTCACTCCATCTTGCTCCGTCACGCCACCGATTACATAGCCTACGTACGCCTTACGCCAGGCATGAAGTGATGGAGGCACATCAAGGCTTCCATGCCATTGTGTGTGTCCCGTGAGTAATTTGCCTTGTGGACAGGACACTTATCCCCATCGCCAACCCATCAGCGCTCGACCAGGCCTTCATAATATATATTAACATGAGAATATAAATGACCCTTTCAAAATCAAGCGAAGCCAAACAGCCAGTTAATGTAGCTGGTTACGGCAGAATACTTTGGGCCGTGAGGTGGCAGGTTTCGCACTTGCAAAATATACATCACACCCCACACACACACACCACAGTACTGTATATATATAGTCTATCTAGGTTAGTTCTCACGGCTGTGAAGGGGATATGGATACCTGGCATTCCTTATGTATTGAAAAACGCTATCGATGATGACAGAATTGGAACATTGTGTTATTAATCACGGAGCGTTTAGAGATATACATATATATAATATATAATATAGCTTATAATATCATATAAGAGATATTCATATATGAGATCCAGGGTTGCATTTAGTTTGAAATGTGGATATTATACCTGCAGGGAGCCCCGACTAAAGTTGCATTCTATTAATTTTTTTTTTTCTTTTAAAAAAAGTGCTTCTTTATAATGAACATCACTTCTCAATACTTTACCCGCTCTATAACGCAGTGAAAGAGCTCCTGTAGTGAACAATCGATTCTAGAGTCATTGATATCAACCTATTCAGCACCACCGCCATTGATAGTACCTGCTAACGTCGCACGTAATAAGGTTTACCTTAAGCAACATCCTAAGGTATAGTTCGGAGAACACACCTAGGAAAGGTATACCCCTAGTTAAGGTGTATCTTTAGAGTCTTCGTAGCACGCTAAGAGACAACGTTATCGGGAAACGCAGCCCAGGTTCCATATCCATAATAACACTCCCTCAATGAAAAGTCCATCCCTTTGTCGCTCACATCAAAAATAGACCTCCATTGTTGTGAAATGGGCGGTCTTTTGATCTGTGCAGGTTTCTCTCCAGACCAGATGACTTTTCCACTGGAGAGAGGGGGGAAAGCAGTGTTATTTATCGCGGTTTGACTCCTTCTGAGGCACCCATTCACTGAGAGGGGGTAATTGAGTTATTATAATCAATGGGATCACTAAGTCAACTTTAGTATAATATAAATGGAAATATATATATATATATATATATATATTTTTTTTTTTTTTTTTTTTTTTGACCCTATTTTACATTATTGTAAACTTTTTGTATTTGTACCATTTATTTTGTTAATAGGACGGGCGGAGTATAACATTTATACCTAATTCCGGATATGAAAAACTACGCCAAACCGAAGTACTTAATTACTTATTTTCAACTTCTGTCACAACGTTCACAGTACTGAGAAAGGTAGTCAAGTTAATGAAGAAACTAGAGAACATTTTGTGACGTTTTTCATGGGTGTGTGGTAAATGACGTTAGTTATTGATCTTAACATACACTACAGTTCAGACTTATGGGGAAAAAGAAAGGAAAAAGAAAAACAGTCTCTTTTGCTCACCAAAGTTGCATTTATTTGACAACCCCCCCAAAAAAAAGTTCTCGTGATATGATTATTAGTTTTTTAAATAACTGTTTTCTATTTTATAATATTGTAAAATGTAATTTATTCCTTTGACAAAGCAGAATTTTCAGCATCATTACTCCAGTCTTTAGTGTCACATAATCTTTCAGAAATCATTTTAATGTGCTGAAACATTTCTAATTATTATCAATGTTGAAAACTGTTGTGCTGCTTCATATTTTTTTGGAAACCATGATCTCTCTCTTTTTTTTTTAAATGGAAATCTTTTGTAACATTATAAAATGCCTTTACTGTCACTCTTGATCAATTTAAAGAATCCTTGCTGAATAAAAGTATTAATTTCTTTAAAAAATCATACATATTCCTGTCCACACATGGATTTTTCTTCCTTCAGGGAAACCGCTTGTGTTACCTTACACACGGCGGTTTGATTTTTGTATCATCGCTCACTTCTGTCTCTGCGAGGAGTTCACAGAGCGGTGCGCGAGCGACTGAAAAAGCTTCTCCCCGGTGAGTGAGCTAACAGAAGGAGTGTGTTTTTAACACAGCTTTTCCTAAGGGACGTGGTTTGTCAGCGATCAACAGGTGATTTCCTGTGTCAGCTCATATAAATAAACCCGGCTCCGCTGAGAGCAGGGAAATAGGACAGACGAGGCTCACGGATGGCAAACACTAGTTACTGGTGACCTCTGCAGCACTGATGGAAAGCAAACTCACGTTTACAGTGGCGTCAGAGTTTCAGAGCTTGTGTTGTGTGTGTTTGTGTTTTGGTGCTCCTCTTCTGATCGCACATTCATCACTCTGACATCGGCTACTTTCCACCTCACACAGAAACCGTGCAGTCAGCTGTTCCTGAGGAGGAGGTTTAACGCATGAAGATATGTGCTTGGGCTCTTCAGAGAGGAACTGTAAGGAGATTACGTGGCCATTGCTTTCATGTGTTTTGGAAATAATGCAGCAAATGCACAAATGTGTAAAGATGTCAGAAGTTTCTGTACTTTTGGTGCTAAGTTGATACTGGATTAAATACCAGTGTTAATGTTATACAGTGTCAACATTCAGGGCATCTTTATCAAGTCCATCTTCATTTTTTTTCCAAAACATGAAAGTAATTCCCATGTCTTAAGTTTGTAGTCTGTCTTAAGAGAAGTACTTGCAGCAGTTTTATTTTATATTAGTTAGTGGGAATAGATAAAATACCGAAACACTTCAATAGTGTTTACGTCATTGTTATTGTTTTGTCACCGTTTTTTTTTTGCTGGTGTTGTTTGGGTTTTATATTTCGAATGTATATCTAAAACATTTCAAATTTTTTTCTATTCTATTCTATTCTTAGGTTGAACTTAAATCCGGTATCTTTTGTTTTTGGTATTGTGGTGTTTGTAGCTTTATTATATATATATAATAACATTATATATATATATAGATCTATATATATATATCACATTTATATTGTGTTTGTGGTGTGGGTGTGTGTGTGTGTATGTATGACTGTGGTATCAGGGATGCACCGATACCACTTTTTACAGTACTCGCCCGATACCGATACTTTTATTTTTGTACTTGCCGATACCGAGTACCGATACAGATATTTTTATTACATTTGTACCCATTTTTTAAATATTGGGTTTTTTTTTTTATAGGAACCAAAAGGGTGTGTGTAATGTTAGTTGGTTAACTTAATTTATCAAATAGATACAGTTAAACCTAAATTTATTCAGACACCTTCAGCATTTCTCACATTATCTTATCACAGTTTATTTTAGAAAATGGTAATAAAATATGACAAGAATATCAGAGTTACACTGTGTCAGAACAAAATCATCTTGATAATATCAGATAACTTTGATACAAAGGTATATAATGGATTACAATAAACCAAACATTATTCATACAGCTGGTAGTATGACAGTATTGACAAACCGATGAATACTTTGTCGGGGCCGCCCCCTTAGCCTGAATGACAGCCTTAGCTCCTGGGCATGCTGCATCCAGCTTCATGAAGATATCCGAACTAAGTTTTTTTTCCGACCCGGTCTGATATAATTTTTGGGAACCAATTGTATCGTTTTCTGGTAGTCCCACTGTAGGAAGAATTTTGGGTTTATGATTTGTCCACAGGTTAACCTTTATTTTGCTATCCTACTTCTAAAGTTTAACTTTAGGGTCCTGCAACACTGGTAAATAAATATCAAAATGATATCGGTCTCTGAAACAGTTGGTTTGACTGTATATCCTTCTGTTTTTTTCACACTTAATTATGCCCATTAATATGTATTTTACAAGTTTTTGTTACTTGTAACAAAATGTTCACTGCTCATTTTTTTGCTCTGTGATACACCATCTTTAATTTAATAGCATTAGAGCTGCTCTCCATTGCAGCGGCTTAGTACTGTAAATCACACGCTTTGCTGTAATAATGCAGGGAACCACTCTTATAAATCTCCTAACTGTGATATTTTCTGAAATATAAGTCACGTTTTTCATCTGAAACGTGCTGCGATTAATATTCCAAAGCCACTCATATAATGCAGAAACACTCATGAAGCAAGCAAAACAAGCGCAACGCGTGAAGGGTATTTGTACTGATGCAGAATGAGCGGACAGTAGTACAGCCTAGGCATTTCACACAGGCTGCTGATCCCTTTCGCCAGGAAAAGTGTGGGATGCCTAGTTGAAAATAAATTAGTTAACGCACACCCCCACCCCGTGGGTTGGGGTTACTATTAGTGATGAGCGCCACTCTAAATTGTTTAGTTTGACGAGTAGTTTTAATCAAGTATGCGTGTGTGGGTGCTAAGTAAGTAAGGGAACAATCAAGATCCACAACCGAAGTGTGCGAGCGCGCGCTCGCTCTCTCTCTCTCCCTAATGTTAAGTAACTTGTGCATTGTTTTACTTACTTGTTTTTGACATATCCGACCGAACTACAAACTTTCCAGTGATGTCTGTGAGAAAGGGATATTCACTCGACAAGCTTGCGCATCTCCGCCGCGCGCTCAATCCACTCAGCGGGCTTTGTTTATCAGCTCGCGCACATCAGCTATAAAGGCAATACTGAATGTTTAACATTATACTCACTGCATACATATACTTCATAGTAGACACCCTTAACTCCATTCTGCTGTCTGTTGATCTGTTGTCGGTGTTTCTTTGTTTGAATATGGCGCTTATCACATGCTGGGTGGTATCAGCGTTTGGTATGGGGCAGTTTAAAGAGTACGAGTACAGGAGACCAGTATCGGGGCCCCCCCCGACGGTAATCCCTAGTTGTATGTGTATAGAAAGATATAGTATATATTATATATTATATAATACAGTATATATTATATATATATATAGCACCTATGAATTATTACAACTGTAAATAACATGTTTAATCTGAAAATACTTCAAGATTACTTTTTGATTATACCATAGTAGTAATTTTTTATTTATTAGCATTATTTTTTTTACTATTTATAATTTTTTTTTTTTAAATAATGGAGTTGTTTAGAATGATTCGATTTGGCGGTGAGTGTTATCGCGTATGTCCATCCACTTGTATTATTGTTGACTACAGACATGTTGCTATGACAAACCTTCAGACCTGTATAAATTGCAAACTAATTGTGTGTGTGTGTGTGTGTGTGTGTGTGTGTGTGTGTGTGTGTGTGTGTGTGTGAGCGACGGCGAGAGAGGAGAGAGAGAGAGAGAGACGAGGACGAGAGAGAGAGAGAGCGAGCATGTTAAAGCTCAGCTGTTTTCTAGTGTTTTCTCTAAATGAATCAGACAGAGTGATTGAATAGCATCTGCTGCAAACGTCAAACATGACTGCAGCACGGATCGGAGCGATGGCATGTCAGCTCATTCCAGAACGTGTGTGTGTGTGTGTGATCGATTCACCCTTGTGTCCATTTCATGTGTTGTTCTGTTTTTATCAAGCTGATTTATCACGTGTGAAACGTGTCATTTAGCTTTTCTTGAGCATTGTCCACCCATTAAACAGATTGTTTTATACTGTACCTTTAAGATTTTTTTTACTTTAATGTACCTTTAACTTTTATATGTAGATGACCTCGGTTGTGATCATCTAATGTCAGTGTCAAAAGTAGTTTTATGTATTTATTTATAATTGTTTTGTTTTGCTTTCAATATACATATATCTGAAACACTTCAAATATTGTTTGCATCTCATTTATTTTGTTCTATTTTTGTCTTTGGTTATTTTATGTCATTTTGTTTCATTTCATTTCGAATATACCTGAAAATTAATAAGTCATTTGAATATATTTTATTATTATATTTGTATATATATTATTATAGTTTATTATTTAGTTCAGAAATACTTCAAAGCCACTGAATAGTTTTCACCTTTTAAACAGTTAAACCGTTTTTGACACTGTATCTTTAAGACTTCTATATGTTACCATACCTTTAATCCTTTTGTGTTACTGTTCCTTTAAAACGTTTGTCTAGATGACTTCTGTTGTGATCGTCTGATGTCAGTGTCAAAACATCAAGATGGTTTAGTGTCGCTGAACCAGTGAGGATCTTTTGAGTTGATAGAGTACGGAGTAGAGTAGAGTACAGTACAGTACGTCACATCAAATGTGTTTAATTTCAAACCACAGCGAGGAAAATCCCTTCAGCACGGTTTAATGGTGTGTTAATGTATGCAAAGCTGTATCGAGCAGCTGTTGTTTGACTGTTCAGGGCTGTAAAGATCTCAGTATCGGCTGACTACAGCGAGATGCATGAAAAAGCGTCTATTGAGTGAGTTTGTCAGTGTCTTTAAAGCTTCAGATCCCTTCTACACTGTAAAAAATGACCGTGAATTTAACGGTAAAAGACTGTAAAAATGCTACAGTAAAAAAACTCTTAAATGGTTAACGGTAAATTCCCCTACTATATACGGTGAAAAACTGTATTGGACATTACATGTATTGGACATCAATTTTACGGTAGTATACCGTTTTTGGAAGTGAAAAATACCGTATAATTTACAATGAATAACCGTAAATTGACATTCCCAGAATTCCCTGCGTTACATTTCAAATTTGATGTTTTTTTTGTTGAAATAACTATGTTTCTTAGTTTTTTATTATCAGTGTTGTATATTAGGGTTGTGTGTTACACACTCATGTTGTTAAATTAATGTTTATTGAATTATTTCAGTATCATGTGTGTCACCATGATGGAGTTTGGTGTTTGTATGAATGACACTGTGCACCTTCTATATATGTTATTATTTAAAAGCTGCTTGTGATGGGCTTTGGTTCATCATGTGACTTTCTCATCACCACCTGCATTTGGTGGTTATCAGTGTATTACAAAGGTACAAAACAGATTTCAGTACTTCAATAGGTTGGTATATTAACATTATATCAGTTAATGAAATTACGGTATTTAACTGTAAATTTAAGTTAAAACCGTAAAACCTAAAACGTTGCTACCGTATTTTTTACAGTAAAATTCCGGCAACCACAGCTGCCCGTTTTTTACCGTAAATTTTACAGAATTTCTTTTACAGTGTAGGCAAAAAACTGGTTGGTGAGCGGACTTATCTTTGAATGGGTAAAGAGCCAACTGTTATGTCTGTGACATCACGATGGCTGTATCACAGATTAGGAAAAACATGTTTGACAAGTAAACATTCTGAAGCAGACAGGATCATGATGATAGTATTTTAATGTTTTTTGTTACTATACTACCTTTCCAATTTGTATTTTATTTTATTTTTATTTTTAATTATTTTTATTTTATTGTATATTTTTGTTTATTTTTTTAGTTGATCTCATTGAAAATGTATTTTTTTTTTTATTTTTTTTTATTTTCCGACAACATTTCTAAATTTTCGATTAATTTAAGACAAAGTAGTTAAAATAACTAAAATAAATAAACTAAAACCTAATTTAACAAATTTAAACTTAAATGTATTTTAAAATGGCTTATTATTAACCAAAACTAAAGCCATTCATTCATTTATTTAAATAAAACAAAAATGAACTGAAATTAAAATGATTTAAAAAAAAGAACACAACTAATCCACTAATCCACAAAAAATAACTAGTCCACTAAAACTAAAAAAATTAAACTTAATACAAACTACGTATTAATAATAAAAAAAACGTAATTCCGCTATTTCTCATTTTCATGTAGATTAAGTTACAGAACTAAAATAACTAAGTAAATACACTACGACTAAAAACTGAAACTTAATGCAAACTATATAGTCATTTAAAAATACCAATAAAAATGACAAAACTCACAACTGAATTACTAAAACTGTAACTAAAATTAAGAAAATATAACAAAAATGTAATTGTAATATTAGCAAAACTATAACTACAGTAGTATAAACTATAGTAGTAAAGCAATACTAAAATAACACTGTCCTATAAATCAGATGTGTAAGTATGTATAATTTAGATGAAAAATCAGTAAATTCACTTGAAAGGGGGGGAAAGATTTAAAAAAAAAAAAAAAAAATTAAGGGGGCTAAGGGGGGGGGGGGGGGGGCCATATCAGAGTAAAACATGAAAGAAAGCCTTTCAGGTTTATCTGTCCTTTTTCTTCATCAGATGTAAAGCTGAAGTGTGTGTCGTTCCCGTCCTGATTTCTCCTTCAAAAGTTAGTTGTTTATAAATGAGTATTTGTGTTCTCCGCTCACGCCGTTTCCCTCTTCACTTCCTGTGCGTAATGAGGCGCTGTGCGCTAAATGTAAATAAATGTAAATCGGCGGCAGCGCTGACATGACAGATGACTGGGTGCCGTGGCTGCGATGGCCGTCCCGTGGGCAGATGGCTTTTGATTTACTGTTAGCTGTCTGCATACCTCCAGCATGAATCAGCCGTGATTTATGACGCCATGCTCACAAATACAGCTCCAGAAAATCACTCATCAGCTTCAGATCAACAATGAGCATGAACTTCAGTTTGATTACTTCTTGAAGAGCCACTCGCGCGATTAAAGCCAATGTGGAGCGATAAGAGACGGTCGGGTCGTTCTCCGGAGATCTCGCTTCTCTAGATCATGCCGTTTGTCTTGTGTTCTGATTTGATGCTGTACCAGAGACTTTTCAAGTAACTAATTGCTTTTATACTTGTCACTTTTTAAGAGATGTCTAGGGTCGTCCGTATAGGCGTTTGTCATAGTGCAAATGTTACTTTTTTTTGGTAAATACATTTGGTGATTATGATTTTTGGTGTTACTGTGCATTAATTTTGAAAGATTTACTGTCAGGTTTTGGAAGGAAGGCTCTTCTCACCAATGCTGTTTATTTGACCAAAATACAGTAAAAACAGCAATACTGTGAAATGTTAATACAGTTTAAAATATCGTCTTTATTTTTCATCTGCATTTTTTTTTTCAAATGTATACCTGGAACTTTTTTATTTAAACTTATGAACTTTTATTTAATTTTATTTAATTGATTATTCTGAAATATTTTAAGGATTATTACTTATCTATATTTTTGTTGTTTCTTGTATTGGTTGATTTTATGTGTAATTTTTTTGGTTATATGGATATATATATATATATATCTATATAATATAATATATATATTAATTATAATATGACACACACAAACACACACGTTATAGATGTATAAATATATACTGTGTAATATATATTAGTATATATATATATATATCAGTGGCGGGCTGTGCATTTTACACCTAGGCCTTCAGTGGCGTCCTAGCGTTACATTAATTAATCCATCTCTTCATACATCATAATGATGCCACGGCTATAGAAACCATAGATATTACACAGTAATGCAGTATAACAGGGCACTACATAACAGACAGGTATCTTATGTAGCGAGAATGAATGCCATTACTAAAGAAAGAAACCCAATTAACAATTGCGCAACACATAATTTGTAGCTGAAGCATTAACCTAACAAACTGACACAAATACAGTCCATCCGATGTCCTTACAGACATTTATTCATCTTACAAACGCATTTATACCTTACAGATAGAATTGGTATAAAACAAATAAGATGATTACATGTGTTTTAAAGTCGACCTAACAATTTAATGTTCTCTTACTACTTTATTTCATCTTCACGAGTCTCCCCACCGGTCTGCCAGCACACTGCGGGAGGAAAATACTGGTTAGCACAGCTTTACTAGGAAAGTGAGCAAGTAACATTAAAATAATTCATACAAGACGATGAAGAAAAGTGTATAGATGTGTTGCAACGTACCTCTGTGACTCTCATCTCCACGCTGGTCTGCCTCTGCCAGCGGCGCTGCGGCCGGAGGAAAAGATCGGTTCATACAGCTCCACTCGGAAAACTGAGATATTCTTACGGAAACTTAAATCTGGCTTTATATCGCGCAAATAACATTAGCATACAACGCATCAAGCGATAAAAAAGTCAAAAATGAAAATTAACCTACCACACTCTAGTGGTTCTTCATCTTCACAAGTCTTTCACAGAGCCGCTGCCGAGGAGGTGTGTGCTTGTTTTTCGCAGTCATTAGGACTACTGTTTTTAGATTGACTAAATATAGTAGGCAAATGTTTTTTCAAAATGCACTGAAAATCTAAACCTGAGAAACAGTAATAAAAGTTTTACTAAGTTTTAATAAAATGATTTAAAGTGATGCTGTTTGCTAGCTAGTATGCTAACCATCCAATCAAAGGACGAGAAAATAATGACGTTATCGTTAGCCAGCTAGATGACCCTGGTGCTGCCAGCTCGAAATCTGATTGGTTAAAACAACGGTTTCATTGCCATTGATTTAAGCTAACAGACGACTGCACTGTTGATTCTGAAGGCCTTAAGGCAGATTTCTTTGACCCTGGCAACACGATTGCTGAAATATGATTGGATAAAAGCTCTAATATAAACATACACTGCTGGAAGCAGCGCAACCAAGAGAAAAGCTATGAAATGAAGAGAATAGACTATTGGAAATAATTTAATACACATTCATGGAAAAATATATAAAAATAAATCAGTGATTCTGATAGTGTTTAGGCCAGCAGAGAAGGCTTTGCTGGACCTGATTGGCCCCCACTCTGAGATATATACAGTAGTTATATATATATATATATATATATATATAATAGATAATATATATATATATATATATATATATCGCCCATCCAGTTATTCAGTGTCAGATGATCCTTCAGAAATAGTTTTTGATTTGATTTGTTTTGAATATACCTCAAACACTTTATTTTTTGCTTCATCTTTATTGTCGTATTTTGACATTGGTTGTTTTATATTATTTTGTTATTTTGAAAAAGAAATAAAAAAAACACGTTAAGTATAAATCATGAAAAAAGCATATACCAACACCAGAATTTTCCTTTGGTTTAGTTCACACATCAGTTCTGTCAGTCTCATAAATAACTAAACTCTGTATGTACAGATTGAGATGTTACACTCAGAACAGGAGTGACACTGTATTCATCTGCAGTGTGAACGTGACTAAAGTGACTTCACTTGTTACTTCCAAAGTTATAATGATTACATGACTCCCGATACGCACGAGTTTCCGGCTCAAACTGTCAGCGCTCGGCTTCATCTGTCTTCTATCTATTTCACAAAAGGGAGTGTTTAATGAGGGAATCCACAGGCCATTACTATAATGAATAGAAAACGAGTTTGTTTCTCTGTCAATAAAACTGGTTAGTAGACACAGTCTGCTGGTGTTTGAGCCTCTCAATCTGACGCAGAGGTTAAAGGTCAAAGCTCTTGCGTCGTCTGAAATCCATAGAAATGGTGGGATCTGATGACGTAAATGAATCAGATTTCTGCTCGGACGGCAGTGATTTGAGTGTTTGCGTATGACTTGAGTATTGAACAGTCATTGATATGTAAATGTATGTGTTCATTTGCTGATAGTTGTGACTGTCTGAAATGAACCATATTAAAAATTCTGTTTGTATTTAAATTAATATGAATAAATCGATATTAATAAGCAAATTTGGACTGTTCCCAGCTAGTGGAACAACCTGCCTATCTGAATTCGAGCAGCTGAGTCTTTAGCCATTTTCAAAAATATCTAAAGACAACATCTATTTCGCCAGCACCTGACCAATTAATACTAGCACTTACCTATTCTATTCTATTCTATTAGTTTTGGTCTAATTTTATATAAAAAAAACTTGCTTTGTGTACTGTGCTAGACTAACTGAGACCTCTGTGATCTCTCATTGGTCGAGATTAAATGATTGAATGCAAATTTCAATTAATTTGTTGATAAAGCACAACTAAACACAACTACCGTTGACCAATGTGCTGTACAAAATAAATAACCATTTACAGAATTGAGACAAGGTCACAAATAAAACTGCAAAACAAATACAAATCATCAATAATAAGCCAGATCAAATAAAAATGATTTTAACCTAGATTTAAAAATGGATAGTGTAGGAGCGGTTCTGATTTCCGTAGGTAGACTACGACGAATGCTCCATCACCCCTGGACTTGAGTCTGTTTCTAGGAACCACTAAGAGCCTTAAATTGACAGACCTAAGAGCTCCTGCAGGCTGGTGGTCTATGAACAGATCAGAGAGGTATGAGGGTGCTAAACCATTTAAAGCCTTAAAAACCAATAAGAGCACTTTAAAATAATTCCTGTAGCGCACAGGTAACCAATGTAAAGCCTGAAGGACAGGGGCTCCCATTAGGACATTTCGAACCATCTGAAGGCGGTTTAAGGAAGATTGACTGATCCCCAAATAAATAGTTACAATAATCAAGTAAAAGTACAATAATCAAATGTAAACGTAAATGCAAATATGGGTTAGAAATAAAATAATATGGTGTATTGTTAAATTAATATTAATATGTTCAAATTAATAAACAAATATGGTATATGGGTAATATTAATACAATATTTAAACTAATGTGGATTATAATTAAAATTAATACGGTTTATTTTAAGTTGTTAATATACTAAATTATTTTTAAATAAATATGATTATCATAAATCATGTGTGTGTATATATTATATATATAGATATATAATATATAGATATTAATATATCTAATAGATATGATATCTATATATTATCTACTATAATAATAATACTACATATTATGGAGTAAAGATTACATTAATTGGAAAATCATATATAATTAAATTATGAACTAACACAATTTTATTTAAAAACAATAATATTACTACATATTTATTGATGGTTTAAGTTACTAATTATGAAATCATTTTTAATACTCAAACAGTATTTATAATTATATTTGTTAATTAATGTCAATAATTAATATTAATACATAATATCTACTCATTTTATCTGCTTTTTTGGTTTAAATATAACTGAATTTTTTAAACCAGGGAAGCATTATTTACTCATCTTATTTTTGTTGTATTCTGTGGTTGTTTATGAAATGTTTTATGGCAAAAATAATATTATTAAACTAATATGGTTGACAATTAAATGAATAATATTAATTAATTTATAGGGTTTATGGTTAAAGCTAATATTGCTAATTATAGAAAAATAATATACGCATATTAAAAAGTTAAAAAATTAATATTCATATGGTTTCAAATCAAAATGATTTCAGCTCTGGAGAAATAATTATGCCAGTCAATGATTTACATATTGGTGTGGGAAACCAGCAGCAACATCGCTATTTGAATAGTCATACATATATTTAAATAGGATTGTCATATGTCCATTTGCTGATAGTTGTGACTCTGTCTGTTTGTATAGAGGTTGTTTTAGAGTGAATTATACCTGATTACAGAGAAAACTCAAAGATCTGTGTGAAACACTGACCCGAACACAAAACACCTCAGTCTGTCTGTTAGCGTGGATGTTAGCATGCGGCGCGTGTCAGTGTTAAAGGAGCGACACGGATCTGATTTCACAGTCTGTCAGTAACCATCAGCTGCTCTCTGTCTCTCACACCTCTGTTCATCAATTTGCACTGGCTACCAGTAGCTGCTCGCATAAAACTCAAGGCATTAATGTTTGCCTACAAAACCACCAATGGCTCTGCACCCCTTTACCTAAATTCATTATTTCAGATGTATGTGCCCTCTAGAAGCTTGCGTTCTCTGCAAGGGGTGAAGCGTATTAAAATCGGGCTTTCGCACCGCGGGGAACCTTTTCATCGTCCCAGAACTAATTGTGGAAACATCCAACTTTTTGGCGTTTTCGCACAGCCGGGGAAAGGTGCGTGCGGAATTGACTGTGTCAGTACCGAAGACTGCATACCACCTTTTTTTTCGAGAACCGAATTAGCTCCTACTCTGGAGCAGGGTCTTACCAGCACAACTGGTACTAATCGTGATGTAATTAGACATTGATTGGCCAAACGCGTACATCTCACCCGCCATGATTTAAAACTCTGTAAACATTGTGTAAACATTGTGTCAACTTATTTTGCGAGTATGGAGAACAACGATAGATGGACGGACGCTGAAGTGCAGGCACTGGTAGCAAATGTAGCACTGCCAGTTGTCATTGGAGATTCTTAGTCCTCCTTTCCGTTCTTTCAATCGCTTTACGTATATGTAGACTTTCCATGTACATTATTGTGAAACCCACGAGACACAACAAAAACACCGCTCCGATCACAGCGTCCTCCATCCTCCTGTTGTTAATGTTGTTCTTCTTTGTTTCCGTTGTTGAAAGCCGTGCACAAATGACGTCGTTTTCGACCGGCTTACGTCACTTCCTAGTACACACTCTCTGTGCGAATGCAACCCTTAATGGTATGGGAAATAGTTTGCAACAAAATAGTCCCATTGACTTTCGTACTGTAGTTAGTTCTTGAACTAAAGCGGTGCGAAAGGCCCTATAGTGCCATATAATAGTGGCACAAAATCACTTTCACCGACTTTTTCATTAACTGTTCCCTCCTTGTGAAATTACCTGCCCAAATCAATCCGAGCAGCTGAGTACTTAACCATCTTCAAGAAACGACTAAAAACACATTTGTTCCACCTTTATTTGACCCTCTAAACACTTTCTATTCTATTTTAATTCTAATTTATCTATTTATCGTTTTTATTTAAAAAAAACACTAGTTTTCTATTTTTTTCTATTCTATCTACTTGTTTTTCTTTGTATAGGTCTGTATAGCCTATATATATATATATATATATATTATTATAATAATCTATATATATACTTGCTACGTGTAATGTGTAGGCTAACGAGGGATTGTCATTTGCACTTATATATATTATATATTGTTGCTCTTTTGTAAGTTTTGATTGCTTCTATTGTCCTCATTTGTAAGTCGCTTTGGATAAAAGCATCTGCTAAATGACTTAATGTAATGTAAATGTAAAATTCTATTTTGCTTAAAGAAATAAGGCTATCTATCTATTTGTCTGTCTCTCTGTCTGTCTAAAACAAAGTATAAAAACTGTCTTTTTAATAGTTTTAGTATGAACTCAAACATTTCTCATTAAACATTTCTAGAATCTAGACTCTGGATGATGACTTGTGACTCCTTTGGTTGTTTATTTTGAGCCGTCTGTTCTGGGACAGTCAGGACAAGGCTCCAGTCCTCAGGTCAGTGTTAACTAGCTGATGACAGCGTAACTCCAGTCTTGCATCACAAATTGTTTCCCACTTCCTTCCAAAAATCCTTCCAGAGGAATCCAGGAGGGAGCGATTCTCATCCTCGTTAAGGTTTGGGTCGTTTAACTTTCTGGTAATTAATCCCTGAACGAGCTGGAGTCAGACGGGGAGGTCAGAGGTCAAGTGTTGTTGTGTTAGCATAAGCGTGTTTCACTAATATTGAGTCTCTTCTGGATGCATGTGATGTTGAGCTGCTAATAAGTGAATATGTCCTCAATTGTGTCAGTGTGTTATTTTGTCATAAACCCAATGCATCTCATAGCAGCAGATCCTCTGGGCCACTTTATTAAAACATACAGAGAATCAAATGCCCTGTAGACCAATTAAACCATCAGGAAACCAGTCGTTATTGGATTTTGTAGCCGTTAATAAAAAAAAAAGTAATCAAGTGAACAGCCACCCAAGCAGAAAAAAGTGACATTCGTAGTCTGCTTTTAGTACAATATTATATTATGTTTATGTATTATAAGCTCTACATTAGTATAATTATTTAAATAATTGATTTTGTATTTAGCCATGTTAACAACATGCTGCTAGCTTAATGCAGGTTAGTGGAGACGATCTGACCTGGAATTTCATCCTGATGTTAATAATTGAAGTTTAGTTTCATTGTTCATTCGCTCTCAGCGCTCATAGCAGATTTGCTGACCCTCACAGACTTATTCGGAAACTACATGTGTTCAGTGTCTGCTGACCTCTCACGTGTGTGTGTGTGTGTGTGTGTGTGTGTGTGCTCTAGATTGACCTGTCCTATGGCATTTAATGTGCGCCTTAAATTTTTATATATATATATATATATTATATTACACACACAAATAAAACATTATATCAGAAAATGCTTGCCAAAGTAAAACAAAAAAATCTTCTTCATCTTCTTCTTCTTCTTCTTCTTCTTCTTCTTTATTATATTTTCCAAGAAAATTATTATTAATAGTAGTATTTAACTTTTTATAATTGTTTTAATGTTTTTAAGAAAATATTACATAACATAGATTTATTTATGTATTGCCTTATTTTAAGCAGTAGTAGTATTTATCTACATTTTTTGTTAGTTGTTGTTGTTTTTTTTCAAGAAAAAATGCATAAAGAACGGACACATTTTTATTGATTTATTTGTATAGTACAGTACTTAGTATTTTTATGCTTAGGGATGTACTATACAGATGTAACATCTCAATAAATATTTGAATATTTATTGATTTGTCATACTCTTGTTCATTATTTTGACAAAGTTAACTTATAGATTTGTTTTGTTCTGATTGTATTTTATAGTAAGATTTTAAACAAAATACTACCATTTTTAATACTGGCTATTTACCAGTTATCAGCCACAATGTTTTAAATGATCAGAATTGCATTATTGTACATCCCTAGATGTATTGTATGTAATTTATGCTAATTATTATTCAGAATCTACAGATGAATTTTCATGTACACTACCGTTCAAAAGTTTGGGATCAGTACGATGTTTTATATTTTTTACCGCCGTTTCTTGTGCTCATCAAGGCTTAATTTATTTGTCAAAAATACAAAAAAAAAACTGTTTTTGTGGAAATATTATTTCAATTTAAAATAACACTTTCTATTTTAAAGGGGTCCTATTATGCTCTTTTACAAAGTCTTGATTTAGTTTTGGGGGTGTACTAGAACAGGCTCTCATACTAAGTTGTTCAAAAAACACAATATTTTTCACATATTTTACATTATTACAACACCTCTCTCCCCAGTCCGGCATGAACGGCTCGAATAGTTCCTGTATCAAATGAAAGCCCGCCTTCTGAAATACGAAATGCGCTGTGATTGGTTAGCTGGGCCAGTGTGTGTTGTGATTGTTTAGCTGGGCCAGTGTGTGTTGTGATTGTGTGTGTTGTGATTGGTTAGCTGGTCCAGTGTGTGTTGTGATTGGTTAGTTTGGCCAGTGTGTGCTGTGATTGGTTAGCGGGGCCAGTGTGTGTTGTGATTGGTTAGCGGGGCCAGTGTGTGTTGTGATTGGTTATCTGGGCCAGTGTGTGTTGTGATTGGTTAGTTGGGCCGGTGTGTGTTGTGATTGGTTAGCGGGGCCAGTGTGTGTTGTGATCGGTCAACTGGGCCAGTGTGTGCGGTGATCGGTTAGCTGGGCCAGTGTTCGCTGGTCGGGAAATGCACTACAATTACCACGGCGAGCTTCAGTGTAAATATTGCATCAAAATCAAATATTTGAGCGCGATTTAAACCCGGATGGTTGTAAGCACTCTAAGTTCGTCTGCCTTGGGAAAGCTAGCGTGTCTCCGACATAGTGATAACACTCGTAGCCTTCTCTAGTGCAGCTCAACCAGGTCTCGTCCCACACAAATCACAAATCCCGGAAAATATGCGTTGTAGTCCAATCGAGTCGTTCGTTGTAGTTTTTAAAATGTGATTTCTGTTAAGTAAAATATCTCCTTTTTGAAGTGGACTTTGAGCTTTGTATCTTGCAGTTCCCTTTCAGTCGGTCACTCTCGACGTCACGTCGGAGGACCGACGAAATTGGGATCTCGCTTAGAGGGACCAATCTACTTCGAGTGTAAACTAAACGAGCCAATGCACATTGGCATGCGATTATTATTGCATCCAGCTGCTGCTGATCCCAGCGTGAGTATAAGTAGGCAGCAGGTGCGGCGCATATTCAGCTTTTCGCTTCGGATCCGAGCGATCACATCGTTCTGCTCCTGACTTCTACTGAGAGAAGACTGAACGAGTTCAGTGCACTCTTTGGAGCTCTTGGTTGTTGGCGGTACAGCGCTTCAGCGGTGGTGTTTCCCGTGTCGAGTGGGTTGCACACATCTGGCTGCACTACCCCCTGTTCGTGTTGCAAATGATCATCTCCCCCGTGCGCCTCAGCACGCTAAAAGAGCTTTTTCCCCTAAATAGCAATTTCGGGTGCGTCTTTTTAAAGACGCCGTTGCTTGGCAAACTTGACGTTACGACTTTATAAAGACGATGTGGGTCTTGCAATAGACAACGTATCACCCGGTCGTTTCTGGATGCGGTCGTTACCTGGCGCCGGGCGATGGTCACGGCCGCTGCCTCTCGTGCCTGGGCATGAAGCATGCTGAGGTGGCTTTCGTGGATGGCTCATGCTCCCATGGCGGGGGTATGACCATCTCGGAGTTGCGGACCGGACTCCGTTACCTGCAAGGGGGCAGAGTGCCCGTGCCACCGCCTAGATCTGGGGTTCCCTCTGGGGGCGTCCTTTCCCTTCTAGCGGTGGGCGTACTGGTCTTACGGTCACGGTGAGGAATTCACCTCCAGGGATGCCCCAGCCAGCCGGCACTCCGAAACCAGCGGAGCTCTCAAAAAGAGCAGGCTGGACTCTCCCGTGGGGTACCACCTGTTTCTTCCGAGGCTCCCCCCGACGATCGGATGTCGATTGCAGCCTCGGAGGGTGAGCCAGAGCTTTCTGGAGAGGAAGATTCGGCTGCGCTGCTCTCCTCCGGGACCGTAGCAATGCCTGGATCGGATCCAGAAATAATGGCTATGCTTTCCCGGGCCACCGTAGGGGTAGGGCTCGAGTGAAGACTTTCACCGTGTCCCGAGCCCTCAAGGTTGCACGATTGGTTCCCGGGGCGGTCCGCGCTGGTTCTCAGCGCCCCGCCGCGGTGCCTTTCTTCCCGGAGGAGCTCAACAGGTCGTGGACGGCACCTTTTACTGCCAGAAACTGATTTGCTGGATCCTCCTCCCTCACCACCTTCGATGGTGGTGCAGCTAGGGGGTTACAAGGGTCCCCCCGGTGGAGCGGCCGGTTGCGATGCAGTTGTGTCCTAAACCGCCTCCAACCGGCAGGGAGAACCGTGCCTCCCTCCCGGGTCTGTAGGTACTCGACTGGCCAGCGATGCCTATACGTCCTGTGGAGAAGCTGCGTCCGCCTTACACGCTTCTGCGTTATTGCAAGTGCACCAGGCTAATTGCCTGAGGGACTTGGATGAGGGTGGTCATGACCCGGAAGTTCAGAGAGAACTCCGGACCGCGGCGGACCTCGCTCCACGAGCGACGAAGGTTACGGCGCGGTCTCTGGGTCGTGCGATGTCCACTATGGTGGTCCGGGAGTGCCATTTCTGGTTGTGACTGGCTGACATGCGCGAGACGAACGAGACACGTTTCTTGAACGCCCCCGTGTCCCAGGCTGGCCTTTCGGGTGACACGGTGGAGAGCTTGCCCAGCGGTTCTCCGCTGACCAGAGTAGACTGAGGCCATCAGGTACATCCTGTCGGTGTGCAGCTGCTGCCGTCGCCGATGGCGGCCCCCCTGCCACCGCCAAAAAGAGCAAGAGCTCCGCGGCCTCCAGCAGCTGTGGCCGTGGAGCTGGGCGTAGGCAGGCCGCCCTGCCTGTCCAGGCCCCCGTCAAACCTGGTGGCAAGCGAGAGAGCAAGAGGCCCGGAGACGGGTGATCCAGAGGTGGAGGGACGTGCTCTTTAGGAGATGGTAAGCACACCACTCCCTACCCCGGAGGAGGGCCGGGCGGGGGTGGGTGGGGGGGGCGAGAACTCTTTTCCACCAATGACCTTGGTCGTGGTACCCCAAATCCTCGACAAAGAGCATTCCTCTATTTTTGGGTCCCCAGAGGGGACGGGGGTTTGTGGACGATCTAGTACGTATCACACTCACCCTCCTTTCTCGCCAGTGAGCAGCAGTGGGCGGGTCGGGAGGATGAACCAACGGACTAACCATGCACCCTCTGCTCGAACGCAGGTCTGTGTTACACACACCCAGACCCCGCCTTGGACTGGCAAAGAGACGCCCGGGCCGGGTCCCTGCGTTCTTTCACGCTCCCCCGCTGCGGGTACGCCTGTAGTTCCGTGATGCCACTTGTGCGGCGTCTGGGAGCCTGTCTAGCACTACCCAGCCCACCTCGATGGCTTCTTCGAACCGTCAGGCTCAGCTATGCAATTCAGTCGCCCGGCGTCCCCCCAAGTTCAGTGGCATCCACCTACTCATTGAAGCATCAGATTCCCCTGTCTTGCGGGCGGAGGTCGCAGTCCTACTGGCGATGGATGCGATAGAGCCGGTCCCTCCGGCTGATATGAGGTCGGGGTTTTACAGCCCGTACTTTATTGTACCCAAGAAAGGCGGAGGGTTGAGACCTATCTTGGACCTGCGCGTCTTGAACCGGGCCCTTCACCGGCTCCCGTTCAAGATGCTCACGCTGAAATGCATTTTCAGGTGTATCCGTCCCCAAGACTGGTTCGCAGCGATCAACCTGAAGGACACGTACTTTCATGTTTCGATCCTTCCGCGCCACAGGCCATTCCTGCAGTTTGCGTTCGAAGGACGGGCATATCAGTACGAGGTCCTGCCCTCTGGGCTGTCCCTGTTGCCCTGTGTCTTTACGAAAGTTACGGAGGCACCCCTTGTTCCCACGAGAGAGCAGGGCATTCGCATCCTCAACTACCTCGGCGATTGGCTCATACTCGCTCAGTCTCGGGATCAGTTGTGCGAGCACAGGGATCTGGTGCTCAGACACCTCGCCCGTCTGGGTCTTTGTTTCAACTGGGAAAAGAGCAAACTCTCCACGACGCAGAGGATCTCTTTTTCTCGGTATGGAGTTGGACTCGGTCGAACAGACAGCACGCCTCACGCAGGAACGTGCTCAGTCGGTGTTGAACTGCTTGAATACATTCAAGAGCAGGATGGCGGTCCCACTGAAATTTTTTTTCAGAGGCTCCTGGGGCATATGGAAGCTACGGCGGCAGTCACGCTGCTGGGGTTTCTCCATATGAGACCGCTGCAGCACTGTCTCCATGGCCGAGTCCCGAGGTGGGCGTGCAACGCGGCACCTTCCTGGTCCAGGTGACACCGGCCTGCCGCCAACCTTCACCCCGTGGTCAGACCTTGCGTTCCTCCGGTCAGGAGTGCCCCTGGAGCAGGTCTCCAGGCATGCTGTGGTTTGCACAGATGCCTCAACCACCGGCTGGGGGCCACGTACAACTGGTATGCAGTGTCGGGGGTATGGACGGGCACCCAACTGCACTGGCACATCAACTGCCACGAGTTGCTGGCAGTGCACCTTGCCCGGGGCCTTCTCAAAGGGCGCTTACGAGGCATCAGTATGTCCGCACTGACAACACAGCGACCGTTGCGTACATCAATCGACAAGTTGGTCTGCGCTCCCGTCGCTTATCGCACCTCGCCCGCCACCTCCTCCTCTGGAGTCAGAAGCATCTGAGTTCGCTTCGTGCTGTTCACATTCCTGGCCTGCTCAACCGTACAGCCGACGAACTGTCTTGAGCAATGCTTCCGGGAGAATGGCGACTCCATCCCCAGACGTCCAGCTGGTTTGGGGACGTTTCGGAGCCGCTCAGGTAGACCTGTTTGCCTCTCCAGAAACCTCTCACTGCCAGTTGTTCTTCGCCCTGACCGACGGAACACTCGGCACGGACGCTCTGGCACACAGCTTGCCCCTCGGGCCCTCGCAAGTATGCGTTTCCCCCAGTGATCCTTCTGGCACAGTTCCTGTGCAAAGTCAGGGAGGATGAGGAGCAGGTCCTGCTCGTGGCGCCTTACTGGCCCACTTGGACTTGGTTCCCGGAACTGATGCTCCTCGCGACAGACCCTCCCTGGCCGATTCCTCTGAGAAAAGATTTACTGACTCAGAGACGGGGCACCCTTTGGCACCCGCGTCCAGACCTCTGGAAACTTCATGTCTGGTCCCTGGACGGGACGCGGAGGTTCTAGGTGGCCTACCCCAAGGGGTAGTTGACACCATCACTTCAGCGAGAGCACCGTCTACGAGACACGCCTACGCTTTGAAGTGGAACCTGTTCGTTGAGTGGTGTTCTTCTCGCCGAGAAGACCCCCGGAGATGCCCGATCGGAGTTGTGCTGTCCTTCTTGCAGCAAGGGTCGGAGCGAAGTGCTGTCTCCCTCCACCCTTAAAGTTTGTGTTGTGTTGCTAACCATGACCCCGTGGAAGGGAAATCGGTAGGGAGGCATGATTTGGTCATCAGGTTCCTTAGGGGGGCGAGAAGGTTAAATCCTCCACGGCCCCCCTCTATACCCTCTTGGGACCTGAGTCTGGTGCTCACGGCACTACAGCAGGCCCCATTTGAGCCTTTACAGGCATTGGAGCTGAAGTTCCTCTCAATGAAGACTTTGCTCCTGCTGGCATTGGCCTCTATCAAGAGGGTAGGGGACCTGCACGCATTTTCGGTCAACGATTCGTGCCTAGAGTTCGGGCCGGCTGATTCCCAGGTAACCCTGAGGCCCCAGCCCCGGCCCGGCTTCGTGCCCAAGGTTCCCGCTACTCCCTCAGGGATCAGGTGGTGAACCTCCAAGCGCTGCCCTCGGAGGAGGCAGACCCAGCCCTAGCTTTGCTCTGTCCCGTCCGAGCCTTAAGGTGCTACGTAGACCGGACGCAAAGCTTCAGGACCTCAGACCAGCTCTTTGTCTGTCACGGAGGCCGGCAGAAGGGGAATGCCATCTCAAAGCAGAGGATGGCCCACTGGATTGTGGATGCCATCACCCTGGCTTATCAGGTACAGGGTGTGCCCTGCCCGTTCAGGTTGCGAGCTCATTCAACTAGAGGTGTTGCATCCTCCTGGCGCCTCGCTGACAGATATTTGTAGTGCTGCGGGCTGGACGACCCCCAACACGTTCGCTAGATTCTATAGCCTTCGTGTGGAAGCCGGTATCCTCCGTGTTTTCACCTCAACGGGTAGAAGCACTGAGAGGCCCCGGCTTCGGGTTGGCTTGCAAAACTACTCCAGAGAGTCCATATAGTAGACCCTTTTGAGTTCCTCCGTCCCCTCGGCAGCCAGACGTGGCGGAGCGTCCGGCGCCAGGCCTTCACTCGCTGAATCCTCGAGAACCGGTAGAAGGCTGGGTTCCATATGTAAGACCTAAGTGGATCTCATATGTGTAAAGTCCACGGTATAGCCTTGAGCCCGTGTTTCCCCGGCAGACTTCTGCCATTTCAAGAGGGTTCAATCACCTCCATTCTTCCATATGCACCTAAGGGATGTTCATATGTGTATTGCTTCCGAAACCTCCTTCGGGAAGGTTCGAGCTTCCGTAACGCCCCTGTTCCAAGTAGAACTGGGGGGGGGGGGGGGGGGTGGGGGGGGGGTGGGGGGTGGGGGGGGTGGGGGGGGGGGGGTGGGGGGGGGGGGGGGGGGGGGGGGGGGGGGGGGGGGGGGGGGGGGGGGGGGGGGGGGGGGGGGGGGGGGACTTTCCAGTGTTAAGCCAGTCTTACTCATTGGGTAGTGCCATTACAGCAGTAGCTGGTCCTCTTGTGAAGAAGCCCTGGCCTACGCCAAAAAATAGGGGCGCAGGTGGCTTCCACAGGACACTGGAAGGGGCAGTAGCTGTGGCCTTTTGGTAGGATCCTAATTTTGTCGGTCATCCGATGTGACGTCGGGAGTTACCGACTGAAAGGGAACGTCTCGGTTTACGTATGTAACCCTCGTTCCCTGAAGGAGGGAACGGAGACGTCACGTCCCGTCGCCACAGCTCCTGTACCACCGCTGAGCGGCCGGGTCACCGGCCGGCTCCTCAGCGAAAAGCTGAATATGCGCTGCAACTGCTGCCTACTTATACTCACGCTGTGTTCAGCAGCAGCTACTGTCTGGTAGTGCCTAATCGCGTTTGCCAATTTGCATTGGCTTGTTTAGTTTACACTCGAAGTATATTGGTCCCTCTAAGCGAGATCCCTTTCGCGGTCCGTGTCGTCGTGTCGTGTGAGTCTCCGTGGTCGGTGGGCCTTCAGGGACCGAGGGTTACATACGTAACCGAGACGATATTTTATTTAACCAACATTACAGACCTAATAACGCCGAAAAAGTGAAAAAAGCTAATAGGAGCTCTTCTATATATTTTAAAGTGTAATTTATTTCTGTGATCAAAGTTGAGTTTTCAGCATCATTACTCCAGTCGTCAGTGGCACATGATCCTTCAGAAATCATTCGAATATGCTGATTTATTATCAATATTGGAAGCAGTTTTTGCTGCTTCATATTTTTTTGGATCCTGTGATACTTTTTTCAAGATTCTTTTATGAATAGAAAAAAAAAACATCAATTTATTCAAAATAAAATCTTGTGTTACAAGATACACTACTGTTCAAAAGTTAGGGTTAGTAAAATGTTTTTCTTTCGTTGTTTTTTTTTATTTAATTATAATGCTTTTATTCAGCATAATGTGTTAAATTGATAAAAAGTATAGTAAAGACTACATATTGGGAGAACATATTTTAAAATCCATTTTAATAAATGCTGTTCTTTTTAACTTTTTATTCATAAAAGAATCCAGAAAAAGTATCAGTTTCCAAAATAAAAAATAAACCACGAAGCAGCACTGTTTCCAGCATTGATAATAAATCACCATATTAGAATGATTTCTGAAGGATCATGTGAGATTGAAGACTGGAGTAATGATGCTGAAAATTCAGCTTTGATCACAACAATAAATTATATGTTAAAGTATATTAAAGCAGAAAACCAATATTAGAAATTGAAATAATATCTCACAATATTAGATTTTTTTCTGTATTTTTGATTAAATATATACAGCCTTTATGAGCACAAGAGACTCGTACTAAAAATCGTACTAATCCCAAACTTTTTGAACGCCAGTGTATTTACTACAGTATCAAGAGCATAGGTTTTAATTTCATTAAATAATTGTATAATGCAAACAACCTCATATTTCTAATATATTGGCCATTTTCTTTATGCTAAATATAATAGGATTCTTTATTTTTTCTGTTGATTAGGATGTGAAATATGGATTAATCCATGACTACAGACACATCTGAATGCAGTCATGAATAAAACATACACATGGAAGCGCAGGAGAAACATGCGTGTGCTGGAATGAAGTATTCCTGTGTATTTGTATGTTTTTGCATGAATGTGATGGTGTGGATTACTGTAGGCTGTGCTGATTTATGAGCGCTGCACTCTGCCTGTGATGCTCATAATTAATCTGCGCTGATGGACTGATGTATGCACAGCATATGGCTGCGAGAGGCAGATTATCTCTGCACCACGGCTCCCACTGCTGAATCAGCGATGTACAGTACCACGGTACAGCCACAGCAAAGCAGCTCCTTTATTTCTCTCAATGCAGCTGCATTACTGCTCAGATGTTGCTCTTTTGTAGCTCAGGACGCTTCTCAGTTGTGATTTATTAAAGTATCAACCTTAGGAGAATAAATCACACAAATGACTCGCTAGTCGTCATGCAGTACGAGTCTAGAGCTGTAAAAGAAATGTGGAGAACAGCTCGGATCATTTGATGAGAAGTGTTTGAGTTCATATTGAGATCTCTGACTTTTGATTACCATATCTGGCGTTTTGTGAAATCTGAACACCGTTTCTAATATATGTTTTGATGTTTTAAAATGATTTATTTTTACAATTATGTTTTGCATAAAGAAAAAAAATATTTATTTTGCAGGCTTTTGTGTCTTGGAAAACCTGTTCTCAATTTAATGTAAACAGAAATACTGTATAAATGTAAAATTATATGTTTAAAATATATATTTTACGTAAAGGAAACGCCTGTTTGTTTGTTTGTTTGTTTAGCAGGCTTTGGTGTTTGGGAAATCTGGGAAATTATAATTTAAGGGTTAGGGTAATTTAAACACATATAAATTTAATGTAAAAAATTTATTAGAAAATCTTAATGTTAAAATATTTATTTTACATCAATGAAAAGACTGTTTGTTTGTTTGTTTATATATGTTTATAATATATAATCTATGTATATATATATATATATATTATATATATATATATACAGTGGGTACGGAAGTATTCAGACCCCTTAAAATTTCACTCTTTGTTATATTGCAGCCATTTGCTAAAATCATTTAAGTTAGTTTTTTTCCTCATTAATGTACACACAGCACCCCATATGACAGAAAAACACAGAATTGTTGACATTTTTGCAGATTTATTAAAAAAAAAAACTGAAATATCACATGGTCCTAATTCAGACCCTTTGCTGTGACACTCGTATATTTAACTCAGGTGCTGTCCATTTTTTCTGATCATCTTTTAGATGGTTCTACACCTTCATTTGATTCCAGCTGTGTTTGATTATACTGATTTTTTTTTATTAGGAAAGCCACACACCTGTCTATGTTAGACCTTACAGCTCACAGTGCATGTCAGAGCAAATGAGAATCATGAGGTCAAAGGAACTGTGCCTGAAGAGCTCAGAGACAGAATTGTGTTAAGGCACAGATCTGGCCAAGGTTACATAAAAAATTCTGCTGCACTTAAGGTTCCTAAGAGCACAGTGCCTCCATAATCCTTAAATGGAAGACGACGTTTGGGACGACCAGAACCCTTCCAAGAGCTGGCCGTCCGGCCAAACTGAGCTAGCGGGGGAGAGGAGCCTTGGTGAGAGAGGTAAAGAAGGACCCAAAGATCACTGTGGCTGAGCTCCAGAGATGCAGTCGGGATATGGGAGAAAGTTGTAGAAAGTCAACCTTCACTGCAGCCCTCCACCAGTCGGGCTTTATGGCAGAGTGGCCCGACGGAAGCCTTTCCTCAGTGCAAGACACATGAAAGCCCGCTTGGAGTTGTGAGATGGTGAGAAATAAGTTTCTCTGGTCTGATGAGGCCAATATATAACTTTTTGGCCTTAATTCTAAGTGGTGTGTGTGGAGAAAACCAGGCACTGCTCATCACCTGTCCAATACAGTCCCAACAGGGAAGCAGGGTGGTGGCAGCATCATGCTGTGGGGTTTTTTTTCAGCTGCAGGGACAGGACGATTGGTTGCAATTGAGGGAAAGATGAATGCAGCCAAGTACAAAACCTTCTCCAGAGTGCTCAGGACCTCAGACTGGGCCGAAGGTTTTCCTTCCAACAAGACAATGACCCTAAGGACACAGCTAAAATAACAAAGGAGTGGTTTCATAACAACTCTGTGACTGTTCTTGAATGCCCAGCCAGAGCCCTGACTTAAACCCATTTGAGCATCTCTGGAGAGACCTAAAATTGGCTGTCCACCAACGTTTACCATCCAACCGGACAGAACTGGAGAGGATCTGCAAGAAGGAATGGCAGAGGATCCCCCAATCCAGGTGTGAAAAACTTGTTGCAAAAGACTCATGGCTGTATTAGATCAAAAGGGTGCCTTCTACTAAATACTGAGCAAAGGGTTTGAATACTTAGGACCATGTGATATTTTCAGTTTTTCTTTTTTAATAAATCTGCAAAAATGTCACAATTCTGTGTTTTTCTGTCAATATTGGGTGCTGTGTTTACATTAATGAGGAAAAAAAATTTACTTAAATGATTTTAGAAAATGGCTGCAATATAACAAAGAGTGCAAAATTTAAAGGGGTCTGAATACTTTCCATACCCACGACTAATTTAAATATTTGCAATAGCTACTTTTAATTGCAGTCTTGATGTTTCTAATAATCTAACCACAGTCTTTAATCTATGTTAATATATTAAATATATTTATAATATATTTCAATATTGAGATTCAATCTATTTTAGAATTATATTTATGTAGAAAATAAAAACTGATTTGTTGGTTAGTTTTAAATTATGTATTTGTTTATTTGCTTGCATCAGAGTACACATCACTCAGAACACCTTAGCAACACCCTGGCAACGGCCTACAGCATCGTGGCGGAGCAAATACCACCGTTCCTTTCAGAAACTGTTGAAATGTGGACTCAGAATCCAGTTTGAATGTGGTTTTTGGTGTGATCCGTCCGTCCGGTTAATCTTCCCCTGGATAGTCCCGGGCTGTAATGGAGGCGAACGTACTCGCGGTGTTCTTTCAGGTCCTCTGAGGCCATTCCTCTAGAGATCAACCTGACCGGATCTGGCAGAAAGAGACGAGCAGAATTCTTTTTGAGAGTTAGACTGGTATTGATTACTCATAATTAGATTCCTATCAAGTCTGCAGGGAGCGGAGTTCCGGCACTTTTCTGAAAGAAAAGCGAAGCCTCCACCGGCGAACCGCTATATGAAGCTGGCTAACTGGGTTTGAGGAGCCCTCAGAACAAACCCTAATTCGATTACGCCCGAGGATTTCTGTGCCTAATTACACGGCGCTCCAACATCAGTCAGTTTCAACTTTTTCATCATGTGCGTTTGGGCCGACAGCTCGGGCTCTGGCTTGCGGTCTGCGGGAGGAGTTTCAAAGCCACGAGGAAATGCCATCTTAATGCATCTATGTTTTGCGGCAGGGCTATTAGCAGATATTAGACATCGAGGAGCTGTCAGGCTGCCACGCGCCTGCTTTAAATGATGAAATGAATTGTTTACCGTCTGTCGGCCGAAACGACGCCCGCTATTGACAGCCGAGTCATTCTTGAGATGTTTACAGGAAAAACACGATCTGCCAAAGTCGCTCTGAAACCATCATTTCCCATAATGCATTGCCGGCCGGGTTAATGTGACAGGACGGTGATTGTCTTTATGGGAGTCATTCGAGATGTTTTCTTGTACCTGAACCCGAGACGTTAGTTTTAGCATTAACTAGGAAGGTTTTTTTTTTTGCTTTTTCGCACAAGAAACTTTACGTATGAGGCAGGGTGAAAATGCATAGTTAATCACCCACAGCTACAACACACCAACCGGCTGTATCATTTTAGCAGCATGGTGGAGAGTTTTGCCAAGCATTTTCTTAAGAAAATATACAAATCTAATAAGAAATTAATACTTTTATTCAGCAAGATACATTGCTGAATGTAATGTTATCAGTACGTCATTATAATGTTACAAAAGACTTCCATTTCAAATAAATTTTGTTCTTTTGAACTTTCTATTCATCCAAAAGCCTGAAAAATAAAAGAAAATGTCACTGTTTCTACACAAATATGAAGCAGCACAACTGTTTTCAACATTGATAATAATCAGAAATGTTTCTTGAGCAGCAAATCAGCATATTAGAATGATTTCTGAAAGATCATGTGACACTGAAGACTGGAGTAATGATGCTTTGATCGCAGCAATAAATTACATTTTACAATATATTCACATAGAAAATTTATTTTAAATTGTAATAATATTTCAACTAACATTTTTGATCAAATAAATGCATCCTTGTAAGCATAAGGGACTTCTTTCAAAAACATTTTATAAAATCTTCCCAAACCCTAAATGTGTGATAATAATTTAATATTTATTTAATATGTAATAAAATATGTATTTATATAAATATCTATATTTTTTCATATTTATTACTTTCTTATAATTATACGTCTTTATTTAGGATTGTTTTTATGTACATATTACTGGTTTACTCACTTTGCCAGATATATAAATTGTATAAGTATAATTTATATATTATATTAGATTAATGCATTCATACATTAATACATTAATATATTTCACAATCCAATAAATATTTGTTTAAATAAAATTGTATATGTATGTATCTATATATCTCATAATAATATATATATTTATATATATAATCCAGTATAAGCATTGTGGCATTATTTTAATGACAATTAAGCACAATAAAATGCCATTTATCCCAATTAAACTCAGTATAAACAATTAAGTCAATTGCAAAAGTCTTGCTCACATAATTTGTAATGTGCAAAAAAAAAATGGTATTATTGTCAACTATTAAGTTTTAAAGGGGTCTTATGATGCGATTTCAATTTTTCCTTTTCTCTTATTGTTTACAAGCTCTTGGTGCATAAAGAAGAGCTGTAAATTTGCCAAAGACTAAAGTCTCAAACCAAAGATATATTCTTTATCAAAGTTGAGTCGCCACGCCTACCTAAAACGGCTCGTTCTAACACGCCCTCCACATATCTACCTCACTATCTTATATATCTATATGGAAATATTTGCATAATGCGCCCAAATGTGCATGCAAAGAAAGAAGCGTGGTTTCAGGAACAGCAGTAGTGTTGATGCATCCCTGTCAGGGAGAGCTGTGTGTTTCAGTGCGAAAGCAAAGCACTTTATTTGGCCTTCCTAAAGTAGATGCAATGAGGAATCATTGGTAAAGATTTATTTACAACAACCCATATGTTCGAATTTGTGCAATGCATTTTATGGATGACAGTTTTTTTTAACCTAGAAGAGTACAAGCCTGGCTGTGCACAAAGGCTATTTAAAAAAAAAAAGGGTCAATTCCGACTATTGCTATGACAATCTGGCGCTTCTGAAACAGCGACTGTAAGTATGTTTTGTTATTATTTTAAGTTTTTGCCTATTGACTGTTTTTAAATGCAGCGTTTTGCACAGCGCAGAGTAGCGCGTTGTGTGTGTCTGTGTGAGTAGAACAGGGTCACATCACAGGACAGTGAACAGAAATCTTTCTGTCAGAAATCATAGCACGTCAGCTGTCTTAACCGCGGCTTGTGTACTGCATCATCACTGTGTCTGTCACGCGACTCTGTTGCCCTTTCGGGCTTGAACTGATGGTAAAACTAATGACATTATTAACTGTCTTGATATTTACTTTGAAAGCTGACGCTCACGATTATGGTAAGGGCCGTTACATTTCCGACGCGTGCTTGTGGTGTTCAGCCAATCACAATGCACTGGGTCAGCTGACCAATCAGAGCAGACTGCGCTTGTCAAAAGAGGGGGCTTTGTTGAAAACGACGTGTTTAAGAGAGGCGGGGCATAGAGGACCTACAATAATGTACAGTATTTGAAAAATAATGTGTTTTTTGAACATTAAAGCATGTCAACATATTCTGTTACACCAAATACACAAAATAATGATCTTTAAAAAAGCATCATATGACCCCTTTAAGAGAATGATCGTTTTAAGCATGAATGATGGTAGTAGTTGTACTGAATTTAATTCATGTGCACAAAATGTTTTTGAAGGTTTTGAAAAGGTTTTGAGGTTGTGTTATAGTAATGAGACAGTAATACTGTATCAATGAAAAACATGTTAAAGTGTCATTTGAATAATGTTGCAATGTAAAAAATCAATTTCTATATGTTTTTTCCCTTGGTTTTGGGTGAATTATGAGCTGGATGTTTCTTCACGAGATTCCCTCAGAAACAGATCGTTGTGTGTGTTTACAGGCTCGTTACTGATCTGATATTCATAACGGGCAGTAAAAGGTCAGCCGTGTGAATTAAAATGAAAGATGGTTAGCGTGCACTGTGAAGTGCACACATGTAGCCGGATCTTTTCTGCAGCTAAATGTTCCCGCGGCGCTCAGGGAAGACCGGTGGTAAATTACACCATGACTTCAGACTGATCTCCATCTGTGTGTGTGATTGTGTGTGTAAATCTTCCAGCTCTTCTTCTGGCCATTACCTGAGCGTCTCTCTCAGCCCTGTTGATTGCTACTGTCAGCATCTGCTGATTTACACACTACCGTCTACCCATCCATCCATCTGTCCATCCCTGTCTCTCTTTAGCAGTCATTCAGACGCCTGTAATTCCTCTGAAATGACCAGCAGGAGTGCAGTGAGACAGTGGTGATGTTTGTATTTGCATTTGCAGGCATTTACTGTGATAAATATGGACATTTAATTAAGCAAATTCATTATAAATGCATACATGCAGTGTTCAATTTTTTCTCATCTACCACTGGTAGTTCAAACAGTTAGTCCCGACCCCAAAGTCACCTCGTTGGTTAAGTCAGAAGTTGACATGTCAAACAACGTATGTCTGGCTTATAGTGACTATGGACAATAAAACTAACTCAAAACCGATTTGAACATTGAAAATCATAGAAACATCACATTTGACCTTGTAAATCCTGACATGAAATAATAGTTGTTGCTTTATGAATGTCAGTAACTACAGTTTTAGACGTCACGTAAATGTCACATGACCATTTTTAAATGTACTATAACCTCAAAGAAACACCCCATACATGGCTACTCTCAAGTATAAAGGGCTTCCCTTGCCATTAATGCTTGGACGGATAACCCCTTATTTACACTGCGTATGTCTGTGGTGCATCGGCCGCTAGTCAATGCTTGTTTATACTAGCAGTGCTGCGGCACGTTTCATAAGCATCTTAGAAGTTTCTCTCCGTTCTGCTTCACTAAAGATACACAACTCCTTCAGTTAAAAATAATGGCCTAGTGCGGTGCTTCTGGCAAGTATATGTAAACCTACCATCATCCGTCGCCATGACTTATCGCGAGAGGCAAAAGGTTACGTTTAAGTCTCATAACATCGGTTAATGGAAACGCTGCCATTTCGCAATAGTTTTTTTTTTAATCAACATATATAAAATATCACAGATGTTTTGCGCAAATCTGTAATAAAAACGCACCTTCTCTTTCTCTCAATCATGTTTCAGTGAGTGTAAGTGAATTCCCTGGAGTCTCAGAATGACCTCTAATGTGCTCAGTCAGTCAATCTTTCTGTCACTCGTGATCAGTAATGTTAGTGTCTGTGATCTTCAATCCTCTCTTCACAGTGATGATTTTTTTTTTTAAGTATGGAAACTAAATACAGAAAAACTAAATACACCTAAAATAAAAAAGGATGGTCCTCCAGAGCACTTTTAGGCCTGTGACTGAATCAGTGTGCGTCAATGTCGGTGGTGACGACAGAGATCAACTGCATCCTATCGCCGCTCTCTGGTTGTGTGAGGTATAGCAGGGTGTGTGTATGGGTGTACACATGTATCACGACCGAGTCCCCCCCAGTGGGAAGGTTGGTTTGATGTGGATACGCAGCAGGACTAGCCCTCCAACCAGCCAACCCCACCACCTCGTGCCACAGCACACACAGACCACAACCGAACCGCCAAACCAACACCTCATAAAAAAGCACCTCAAACATGAGGGAGCAACACTATAGGTCAACAGCTCCGGATACGATAAGCTGCCTCTCTCTTTCTCGTGTGTGTGTGGGTGGGTGTGTGTGGTGGTGTGTGTGTGTGGGTGCAGGCGTTGTGTTGGCGCCTTTGAAGTGCACAAAGGTTGTCATTAGTTTCAGAGTATTATGTGACATCAGTCAATTACTCTCGCATCATTCTCCAGAGCATGTGGGAAGTATTGCCTGTTCAAATAGAGTCGATGTTTTTTTGAGTAACAGGATGATATTAGGAAAGCAAAGTATGTAAAAATTTATGAATGAATTGATAGTATTTGATAGTTTTACCTTCCAAAGAACAGGCACCACCCCATGTTATTTCAATACTCCACACCCGCAGAGATGCTAGAGTGTAACCATGGGGTGGGTTTCCGGACAGCACTTGCTATGACCGGTGTGCTAGGTGCTCAGGTAGATGGTTGGGAGACTTATGTAGTTGGTTATGGTTAGTTCTTGTGTTTTTGTTATTGCAGTTGGTATGGTTTGTCTATGGTTGTTGCAAATTGGCTTTTGGTGTTCTTAGTGTGGTGCTATAATTCTCGTGATGTACCCACACTGCGTTAGTCACTTGGCCGTGTTCATGATCCGTGGTTGCAATGCCGATGTCCCTCCGAGCTTTCTAGCGAGGACAGCCCCCCCCTCACTCATGGATGATTTTGTCTCGTTATGGGAGACGCGCCTTCCTTCCCATATCCTTTCGATGATTCAGTTTCCCTAGTGGCTCCCGCCAGTCAAAGCCCACCCCCAGCGACACATTGACGCGAACGAGAAAGCGCAAACCCCCTCGTATGCAAATACTGACGAGCTCGAGAGGCAGTATAAAATGCGGTGCACGCGACAATACGTCAGAATCTTCTATCCACTTCCACATGTTGAGAATTAACTCTGGGTCAAACTAAGTCTGCAAGATCTGCGCTGGGGAACAAGTAGAGCGTGACGGAATCAGCACGAACTACTGTGTCGCTGCCGCACCGCGGTGCCTGGCCCCACCCGAGGCGGGCGCGGACGCAGTGTCCGAACTGCGGGGCATTGACGGCAGACCTTCGGCCCGTGTGCTCCGGACCCGCAGCGATGTGGCTTCGCGGCCTATCTCGGGGATGAAGACCCCCTGCCCGGCCGCAGTAGTGTGCGCTGGTGGGCCCTCCCGGATGCGGATGTGGTCGTCTTGTCGCTCCACGCAACCACCATGAACGGTCACCCCGTGTCCCCATGGTCGCATCCCGGAGGACTGCGTTGGCCGCCATCGCTTACTAGACAGCGCGGGAGTGGTTGTATTCCTGTAGCCAGGAAGGGAGGGGGAATGGGGCGGAGGCGCCGACGGGAATGTGCGGCTCTACCCCAGTCGAGTGTGAATCAGATCCTTGTCCGGCACCCTGGCTGACTTCCCGCGGAGAGCGATAACCCACCACAGGCCATGCATGGACCCCAGCTGGGTGAGGGCTATACACGTTATGCTCCTCCAGAGGAAGGTGCGTGGGGCGGTCTGGGAGGAAGACGCCAGACGGCCAGAGGAGGAGCCCGGTGACTCAAAGACGCCACAAGTTCATGTTTGTTTCCAATCTTTGTGTGGGGGATGTTCATGTCATACAACAATGCATACATCTCACAAAAAGAGCTTTTCCTCCTCCACCACACGCAGTCAGGCGGGTGCCGTCTCGCTCCCGCCTCAGAGACAGGCAGAGCCGCGCCAACAAATCCGCCCCCGGGAATCCACCGACCAAAAACCGGCGTAAAGGTTTTTTGCTATCGTCATAGTCTATAGAGGCGCATGGGAGTCTACCTTCAAGGGAATCTCGCTCCGATGGCTACTCAGGTGTGACCTAGCACGCCCCGCGGTGGGTATACCCTTCAATTCAGAGTGAGCCAGACCACCCGTCTTCAATGGCGTGTGGGCAGTCTTAACAGTGCGCGCCCCCGACGAAGGACAAAACACCTGCTGCCAGACTAGAGTGTACGGTATGCAGTCTGCTCGAGAAAGGAGCGATAGAACGAGTCCCTCCCAGCGTGCTGGAGAGCGGGTTTTACAGCCGCTATTTCATGGTACCCAAAAGAGACGGGGGACTAAGATTCTAGATCTCAGGCCCATCAACAGAAGCGCTTTGCAAGCGTCCGTTCAGGATGATAACGCTGAAACAAATCCTGGCGCAAATTCACCCCGGGAATGGGGTTGAGTAAGGGATTTAAAGAGGAAGCACTACTTTGTTCACATCGATAGCCGCATTACATCGACGCTTCTGGATGGGTTTGCGTTAGTCGAGGTCCACAGCGTACCAATACTCTGTCTACCGTTCCGGGCTGGCTTTGCAGCCACGCACGTTCTGAAGTGCATTGATGTTTTTTTTTTTTTTCATTTTGTTTGGTTGGATTTTTTTATGTCTTCTTGCTGCTTGTGTTTTCTGTTGTTATTGTTTTATTTTTTTTTTTTGTGTTGTTTTGTTTTTTTTATCTCCTTGTGGTGTGGTGCGGTGTCCCTCCTGTGTGTTGTTGTCTCTCTGCGTGGTTACTTTGTCCTGTGTATGTGTTGTGTTTCTGTTCTGTCTATGTGTGTGTTATTTGTTTAGTGGGTAGTATTTTTGTTCCTGTGTATTTTTGTGTTGTTTTGTTGTTTGGTTGTTGTCCGTTTTTATGTTTCGTTGTTCCGTTTTGTTGTTTCTGAGTTATTTTGATGTTATTTTGTTATTTTTTTTTTTTTTTTTTTTTTTTTTTTTTTTTTTTTTTTTTTTTTTTTTTTTTTTTTTTTTTATTTTTTTTTTTTTTTTTTTTTGTTTTTTTTTTTTTTTTTTTTTTTTTTTTTTTTGTTTTTTTTACAGATTTCCCCCCTCAGAGCGAGCGGGATGCGCGTTCTCAACTATCTGGATGATTGGCTGATTTTAGCTCAGTCCCGGGACATGCTAGTCAGCCATATAAACACGCTGCTTCGTCACTTGGAGACCCTAGGGCTATGTGTCAACATGCAGAAGAGCATTCTCGCCCCGAGACAGTCTATAACGTATTTGGGAGTGTGCTTCGACTCAGTGGAGATGAGAGCCCGCCTCTCTCAGGAGCGCTCGGCGGCCATTTTGTCTTCACTGCGCCATTTCAGATTGGGCAGCTCTGTTCACTTGAAGGAATCTCAGAGGCTGCTGGGGCTCATGGTGTCTGCTGCAGCGGTATGTCACCTGGGCTTACTACACATGCGCCCCCTGCAATTATGGTTGAAATCTCGAGTCCCTTGGACGGCGTGGACTTTGGGCCGTTTGCGCATCGCGGTCTCCCGCGGCTGCAGCGAAGCTCTGAGGCCGTGGCGCAACCCAGATCTCTTCAGCCGGGGGGTTCCCCTGGGCTTGGTGACGTCACGCGCTGTGGTCACGACGGACGCATCGACTCGTGGCTGGGGAGCAGTGTGCGAGGGCATGCCAGCTTAGGGGCTGTGGTCAGAACCCCAGAGCCAGTGGCACATAAACCGCTTGGAGCTGGAAGCAGTGTTCTTAGATCTAAAGGATTTTCGGCCGCAGCTGGATCAGTGACAGGTACTGATTCGCACCGGCAACATGTCTGTGGTCTCGTACATAAATCACCAAGGAGGCGTACGTTCCAAGGCTTTGTACAAGCAAGCAGCGAATCTCCTGCTATGGGCGGACCGTCACTTTCTCTCCATCAGAGCAGCGCACATCCCCGGTCTCCTGAACCGCGGGGCGGACATGCTTTCGAGGAAGGGAATTCCTCAAGGAGAGTGGAGGTTGAACCCCGAGTCGGTTCGGATGATTTGGACCCACTACGGGAGAGCGGAGGTGGATCTGTTCACCACGAGCGAGAATGCGCACTGCCCGCTGTTCTCCCTGTCTCACTCCCCGCTGGAAGGGGACGCTCTGACGCTCTGACATCGCACTGGCCAGCAGCCAGGCTGTACGCGTTTCCTCCAGTCAAGATATTGCCACTGGTGTTATGCAAGATCAGGGAGGAGGGGGCTTCGGTGATACTCATCGCCCCGAACTGGCCGAACCAGCCTTGGTTCCCGGACCTGACAGAGCTGCTGGTGGCGCCGCCCTGGCCGATCCCCATCAGGAAGGATCTGCTGTCTCAAGCGAGCGGCTCGGTGTGGCACCCGAACCCGGAGTTATGGAGCCTTAATGTCTGGCTGCTTCGGGGATATCAGAGGAGCCGACTGCCCTGCTTTCTCGTGTGCTTGATACACTCTCAGAGGAGCAGGTGCCCTCCACGAGACGTTTTTATGCTCTAAAATGGGGAGTGTTTGTGAAATGGTGCCATGATGTTCATATTGACCTGGCTGCTTGCTCCGTGTCGGATGTGCCGGGGGGGGGGGTGGCGTTTTACAGTACAGACTGGATAGTGGATCTCTGCCATCAACATTGAAAGTCTATGTGGCCGCTATTGCCTAGTTTCGTTCCCCGCTGGGCTGGCAATTGATCGGTAGGCATGTGCTGGTGGTGAGTTTTCTTAAGGGAGTGAGAAGATTGCATCCCCCACATCCGCCTTCAGTCCCACCCTGGGACCTAGAGGTGGTGATAAGAGCTCTTTCACAGCCAACATTCAAGCCTTTAGCATCCGTTGATATGAAGGAACTATCTCTCAAAACTGCCCTTCTTCTTGCCCTCACTTCGGCTAAGCACATAGGGGATTTACATGCGTTTTCTGTGGACAGTGACTGTATTCACTTTGGACCCGGCGACTGCAGCGTCACTCTCCAGCCGAGGCCAGGCTACGTGAATAAAATTACTAATTACCCCTTTTCCCCCCCCCCTCTCCCCCCCACCCCCCCCACCCCCCCCCCCCCCCCCCCCCCCCCCCCCCCCCCCCCCCCCCCCCCCCCCCCCCCCCCCCCCCCCCCCCCCCCCCCCCCAGCCCCCACCCCCGAGCGCTTTTAGGACTGTTTCGCTGTGTCTGCTCACTGTATTATCTGAGTCATCGACCTCGCTGTGCGGACGCTCGACTTCGGTGTGCCCCGTCGGGCTTGGGATTTACATGAACGTTCGGCCATAACTTTCGGCAATCTGACCAGCTTATCGTGTGTACGGTGGTGTGCGAGGTCGGGCTTGTCAAAACAGAGGACTTTCCCACTGGACTGTGGACGCTTCATGGCTGCCTTATTACGAGCCAAGGTTTGGGAATGCCATTTCACACTACCTTTTCCTTTTTGGGGCCCACTCAAAAAGAGCCTATCGCCCCTCCTGGGCGGGCCGAGAGGTATGTCTATCAAGCTATATCTGATTTGCAGCCAGCTGGTTCTTCCAAGAATAACCTTCGCACAGGTTTTCAAGCTGGCAAGTTCAGCTACTTAGTGCACCCCCCCAACTCGACCGTGCGGTCGGTGGAGTGTAAATGATTTAACAGTATGATAACTATTCTATTCGTGTGTTGCTGCCTTGATTATCATGTTATGTGTTATGCTGTTTAACACCGTTATCTCTGTGCAGCCCCTGAAAGTAATGTTGTTGCTTCTGCCCTGTTCTCAGCGCAGCCAACGTTATTAATGTCCAGATATGCAAATTTCGTATGCCTGGGCTTTAGACGCTCATTGGCTTATCTCCACCTATCAGCTGCGAGCCCACCTAACAAGCGTCGCTATTGGTTGGGAATTGTCTGTTCTATCTTCACTGAGTGTGTAACTTGTACAGGCTGATCGTAGCCTCTCTCACGGCGGGATTGAATATCATTCCCATAACGGAGAAATATCTCCGTGATGTCACGTGAAAGCTCGAGAGGGAACGCTTTCTCCCCCTTCCCCTCTGGTTACTGATAGATTTTCCCCTGACCTCCCCTCATCGTAACCCTCGTTCCCTGAGAGCGGGGACGCGACATCACGGTGGCGCATGTTCGCTGCTCGATCAGCTAAGCTGGGTTCAGTATCAGATTCTAACGTATTCTCTCGAGCTCGTCAGTATTTGCATGTGATTTGCATACTTCACGTCAATTGGCCAGTCATTCGGACTGGCGGGAGCCAATAGGACTTCAGGAAAGGTTGGAAGGGAAGGAGTTTCCATAACGGAGAAATATCTCTCTGATGTCTCGTTCCCGCTCTCAGGGAACCGAGGTAACGATAGTAACCGCAGCGTTTTCTGGTGTTTTATGTGGTTGCCATGGCATTCTGTTGTAGTTGCTATGGCTTTGTGGTGTTCTTATACTGTTGCCATGGTGTTCTGTTGTAGTTGCCATGGCTTTTTGGTGTTTTTATGCGGTTGCCATGGTGTTCTGTTGTAGTTGCCATGGCTTTTTGGTGTTCTGATATAGCTGCTATATTTATATTTTGCTACAGGTATGTGTTGTTGTTGTTTTTATGCAGTAATGTTGCAGTGTTCTTATATGGTTGCTGTTATGGTTTTTTTGTTGTTGTTGTTTTAGAATGTTGCTAGATTGTTGCAAAGAGTGTTTTAGTTTTTGTGTCTTCATTTTAAATATACTTTGGGAAAATGACATTGTTAATAGTGGCACAGAAATTTCACAGTAGCATACTTCATTGTCACGTATCCTCATTATGCATATATTTCATTTTAGTGAGTTGAGTACAGTTATCATTGTAGAAATAAATACAGTTGTTCTGCTTTGCTTTGTGAGAAAATAATGTCTTAATGCTCGGCTGTTTGATCAAATAGTACATAAGTCAAGGAGGAGGTGTACAAAAAAATCACAGCTAATATTAACTCTGGTTCACCTATCATACTGGAGATGAAGGTTTAATGGAGCATATTGCATTGTGGGATACAGTATTTCTCACAGTGTGCTTTGTCAGCACTTTTTGTGTGAGGCTCTGTGGAGCATCACTGTGACGGACAGCTCTTCATCCTCTCAGAACACTTACTGTACATCACAGCAGTAATAATGAAGGTTAAAGTAAGAGTCGCCACATCGTCTTTGTGCAGCTACTTACTGCATTTTCATGAGTCAATCACTGATAAGATCATGAGTGAAGGACAAACAGTGTATTGCACATCATTCAGACACCATCACACTTCTTTTGTTGCTTCATCAGAGTCAGTAACTGCAGTTTTAGCCGCTGGACAGGAATGAGATGGTCAGTGTGTTGAGTAGAAGACAATTAGCCAGTGCAGCACGATACACAAAAACAACTGATGATGCAGCGAATCATTTTTTGGATGTTAAAATAGTTTAAAATTCACTTAATGAGTCACTGTAAGCAGGGTTTGAAATTAACACCCGCCAACCCGCCAAATGCGGGTAAAAATCAGCTGTGGCGGGTAACGCTGTCAAATCACTAGCCTATTTGGCGGGTTACCTTTCATAAGTTATGTTCACTCATTCATTTCTTGGGGAAGTTCATGCAAGCCAAATCTGCGCAGGTTTAGCGCAAATACTGAACTTGTGAGACATCGTGACATTATCGAGTATATTGCAAAAAACAAACAAAACACACCTACAGAGGCACGCATAAGCGACGTGATGAAGTCTGGTAGTTAGACCAACACAGGCTTTAGTGCGCGTGCGCATTTAGAGTGCGATCTTTCACTGTATGATTCAGTCTATTAATATGCATTAAGAATGATCACATAATTCAAGATAAGGGGGCAGAAAATTGATATATTCGTATGTTTATATCAATTCATATAGTTAATCAATATCACAGGAAGAGTGCCGTTTTTTCTTAAAAAATCTGCATGGTTACAAATGTGATATTGATTTTATACAACAGTTCAATAAAGAATAAGTTACTATCAAGAGACTTACGTTGCACCGTACCAAGTTATGGCTGCCCCGTTCTGCACTTTTTTACCCCTGTGCTATTCCACCAGAAAATTACATTCAACACATTCTTTCATTTTTTAAATAATTTAAATAGACGTCTAGTAAGCTCCCGGCATTTCATGCCTAACATATATTCCTAAACCCCGCTCGAGCCCCCGTTATTGCCATTGTCAACTGAGGCATCCGCGTTCCATGTCCTCTAAGCGGCATAAAAGTGTAAATAGCCTCATCTAAATGCCACTCCATTTTTCATTCACCCCTGCAACTCACACTGCCAACTACAGCTGCATTGGCTATTGATCCTAATGCCCATGTCATTTTGGCTCGCTTAAGCCCTTACCCACCCGCCTAAACGGTTATGTTCTTGTTATAGCTAGTTAGCCGGAAAAAAACTGGCTTTATAAAGGTATATTCACCCCAAAATGTACACACTAAAAGGTACAAAAATCACAACCCTTACCCCCCCACCACCCACCCCCACGTTACCTGGACAACAAAAGATTACATTTCATCAACTGCAGTGTGAACTGAACACCCAAAATATTAAATATACCTGACCAAACACTCGATTATGTTACACACCCGGATGGAACGGGACGGACAACCACCAACTGCTAGTCCCCTAAAGACCACCCTCATCCACGCCACACAACAGAACACAAACCCCACATCACCAGCCACCACATATCGTCTAATTATCTTTATCAATAAAATATTGAGATATTATTTTTGTCAATATTGCACACACCTAGTACTGACACAAAATGATTTGCAACAGTCGCTTTGTCACGCCCAGTGTAGACGGCCTCAAACTGTTGGTTTATTTATTTTTTGGCTAGTAGAAGTTATGCACCCCCCCCCACCCCCCACCCCCACCCCCCCCCCCACCGCGCCCCGGTAACTCAAAAAATTTAGTAGCCAAATTGGACTCCGCTCCCCCGGGAGTCGACACAAAAGTCACGGGTAATATTGTCACACAGAATACAACTCACCCGGCTAAACGTCATCAGCTCAGGCAGTGAGGTTATGGCGGGACTAACTGTTTATCGACTATGAGAGGGTTTAGAATAACTTTTGAAAACAATCATGTCTTATTTATTTATGTATTTATTTATTTGTTGGTGTGTTGGTTGTTTATTTGCTTATTTATTAATTTTCTTATTTATGTATTTGCGTGCTAAGTGACAGAAATTAGAGCATTTAATTAGGTGTTTGGAGTTAGTAAAATAATAGCCATGTGTATCTTGGCAACCTCGGTTTTTTTTGTGACTTTTTTCTCTGTCTTCACACAAAGTATAAATACGACCACTGTATATGAAATGAAAAATAAATTCATATAACATAAATTAATCATTCTACTAAAATAACAATCATATATTAGGATATTTAATTTAGTTTATGTATTTGTATATATATATATATTATATTAAAAATAAGTTAATATTGTGTTTTACATTAATATTGTGTTTTAAAAATAAGTTTATATTATTGTGACTCAATATTGTCAATTTGGCAAGCAGAAATAGTTCTGTTTTGGTATTGAATGAATCCATGTTTTTAAAATGAATCGAGTGAGATTTGCATGAATATGTTCATCAGAGTTTAATGTGTTTCAGTTGTTTGTGAAGTGTTTCCAGCTCTTCAGATTGTGAATCAGATTCTGGAGTTCTGGATGAGATGCTCCATTCATGCTTCCGTAAGATCACATTCATGTCCGGCTCACTATAAGTGTGTGTGTGTGTGTGTGTGTGAGACGAGTGTGTAAGAGAGTGAAGCCGTAGACGCAGGTAATTACGCACTCTTTCACACAGGCCAGATTTATAGCGCTCAGAATCACACACTAAACTTGAGTGGCTCCGTCTGTCTACTGCTTCACTTTCATTCCCTTTACGATTTCCATGCTCATTCTCCAGACCCTCACATTTAGCCCTCACGTTTGTGTTACTGTCCCTTTAAGACTTTGGTATGCTAACAACCTCTGTGTACTGCATAATATTGTGCTACAAGTTGCTGAATTCTGAATGAGGTGTTTATAATGTATTCAAATGTGGGCGGGCATATGTTAATGATCTTGTTGTGATGTCATATCCATGTGGTTTAGGTTCTACTTGTGATTCAGACACATGCGCAGCTATGACTGATGTGTTTTTGAAGCCGATTATTGGATATCTCAGCTACTCTTTCCGCTTGTATAAATGAATGTGTGTTCTGCTGTTAGTCAGCATTTATATTCATTTCTGGGCAGGACGAGAAACAATCATTTACAATGTGTAAACAGTGTTTACCGTTACTCACACACCTTCCGGAACGGCAGGGAGTTTATTGGCCCTTTGAGAGGCGAGAGAAAATGAGACGCGTCTTCGCTCATTACTCTGCTGCTGCTTCAGAAACACACAGATGGAGAGAACCAGGAGAAAACAGCAGATGAAATGATCCGCTGCTGTCAGAAGAGTAGAAGAGATTGTGGAGAAGAGTTCGAGGTGCAAAATGAAAGATTTATTTTTGTATTATAAGAGTTAAACACACAGAGCTGCATTTAGTAAGCAAACACACAGAGAGTGTTTAGAAAAAAGGAGCGGGAATATTATATATACACACACACACTATATATATATGTATGTATACGTATGTATGTATGTATGTGTGTGTGTGTGTGTGGTGTGTGTGCGTGTGCGTGTGTGTGTGTGTGGTTTATCATTTTAGTATTTTTCCATATAATATAATATAATATATTTATTATATTAATAAGTAATCTAAATTTAATTACATACGCATGCACGGAAAAAGATATAATACACAATTAAATATATTTAAATGATATAATACATAATTAAAAATAGCCTAAGCCTCTTTGTGATCTTCTGGTCTTGAGTCTTTTTTTCCCCTGTTTGTATCTGTGAAAAAATTTGACCAGTTTTATCATGTAGCAGGTGATAATCGTGCATTTGAGTTGGTAATGAAGTCTTAGAAAAGAGATAAACGTAGGCTACATGGAAAGCGACGTTGCATGAGATATATTATATATTGACTTGTTTTAGATGAGACTTGTTTTGTGTCTATCAGTATATATTGTCTTTTTGCAACACAAGATTTATTTTAACTTGTTAAGTCCTAAAGCCAATTAAATAATCGCTTACTTTCAAGATACAATCCAAGAAAACAACTATTCATGCTGCTAATGCAGTGATGCTTCTCAATTACATATAAGAAGAATTGTTCAAGAAGTCTTAGATGTTTTGACTGGAAATGATACATAATTACTCATTACGAATAGTATTTTTGCTGTGTAATGATTCTTGACATAATCAGCCTCACTAATGAGAAGTGAAGATGGTTTCTGGCCGGTTAGTTTGTATGGTGCGTCTCAGCTTTAGTGGAAACACTTGATGAAATGAAGCTGAAGTGTGCAGATGTTGTAATATGTGCGTGTCTCTTTCATAACACTTACAGTAGAAGGAATAAGTAATGACTTTGACGTGCAAACCATTATACAACGCATTTCCAAATGATTCCCAGCGCTCAGATGCTCCACATAGTCTCAAAACGTCTTCAAGATTAGAGAAAACCGAGAACAGGCGAACTGTGGCGCTTGAAGCTGCGCCGACAGAAGCAGAAAACAGATTTTCAAAGGTGTGCGAGTTTTTTCTTGTACAGTGTGCGTCGTTGCCCGCAGAGAAACTCTCACACAGGATCTGACATCAAACGAGTTATTCTGAAAGATCAGACCTGGGGGCCGCACCGACTCCCACAGAACCCTCTTCAGATGGAGGCGCGCACGCGGATATATATATGTGGGTGTGTGTGTGTGTGGTGTGTGGGTGTGTGTGTGTATGTATATGTAAATTTAATGTGACATCAAACAAGTGTGTGTGTGTGGGTGTGTGTGTGTGTGTGTGTGTGTGTATGAAGTGGTAGGTAGGAGTGAGTATGCAATAAAAATTATTTAAATTTTTTTTATAAATATAGCTTAAATGCACACGCATAAGTATGCACATGTAATATATATATTTAAAATTTCAAAAAATATAAAAAATTATGCATTCATACACACACACACACACACAAACGTTAAGTATTTCGTACATATAACATACAATGAATATTTTAATTGACAAATGTATTATTTTTAAATAAATCTGTCTGTCTGTCTGTCTGGCTGGCTGTCTTCTTTCTTTCTGTCTGTCTTTCTGTCTGTCTCTCTCTTGTATATTATACATAATGTATTCATTATCATTTGAATAAATTACATTAATATCATTAATAATGTGTGTAATGTAAGAGTGTATGTAAGAAAATCTTAGATCTTCTGTTGCAAGAAGGTCTTTTGTAACGTATCCTAACTAGACTAGGCTGTGATAATGTTTTTATTTCAGTCTAAGTTGGATGAGACATTTTATTGGTCTCTTGGTTTCTGTAAAGTCAAGGAGACCAGCAATATCTAAAGAAAGTTAACATTCCCATTCACTTTTTCCAGGTTTAAACCAATAGCCTGACGGTTAGAAAAGGCAGTTCGTTTATACGCCTCTACGAAATGAGCGACGAATTACGACAAAAACTCCTGAAGCTTCTTCTTAAATCAGATCAGAGAGACAAAGAGACAATGAGAGGAGAAAAACCAGTGAAGTCATAACAGCAGTGAGCCTCACACCAAACGCTGCACTGTCGTTAAATCAATAAGTCGTTATCTTTAATGGGATAAGCACTTTGGAAACTAATTGAAAACAGCTCCATTTACCTCGCCAGCCCCTTAATGCAAACAACACTGCTGTTCTGAGCGCAAGAAAAACCCTCGCCGTGTCCCGGGGTCTGCAGCGGGATAATTTGCTAAAGCACTTGTCTTGAAATCTCCGTATAGAGTCGTCAGAGAGGCCCGGAGGCCGAGCGGGAAGATTCACTCTCAAACCCTGGAACAGACCGTAGAGTCACTGCTGATCATCCTGGCGCTGTAACGCAAACGGGTCTGAATAAACGGCAGGTGAATTGTTGGGCTCGGGTGGATGTGAGCATTTAAGCCGCTGGCAGCTGCAGGCGTCTCAAGTGTTCGGATCCATAATGTAATGGCGAACATCACTTATCTGACAGAGCGGCTTAAAGAAAATATTGATTTATCTTTAAGCAAATGTTCTTAAGCTAAAATCCAATCAAAAGCTTTAGTGGCAGCGAGCCAGTGAAACCACAGAGTGCTGGAGAAGATCGTCCTGTGAAACGTCAGTGCTTACAGTGAAGTGGCCGATTTGCGAGGAAAATATATATAGGCCTACATTTTTGTGTATGTGCGTGCGTGCATTTGATTGCATGGAAGTTATGCACATTTCCATAGGCCTATATGAATATATCCTATATACGTACTTTTATATAAACATTTCACATATACATGTGTATGTGTGTATATGTGTGTGTGTGTGTGTATATATATAACGTATACAAACATATGAAATTATATTGAATAATATTAGCATATTATTATAAATAAGCTTATACATACAAACGACCAATAATAAGCTTATCATAATCCAATTTTTATTATTTTTCGATTTTTAATGTAAATTGTGTTCATTTGTTAGTATTAAATGTAAAAAAAAAAAAATGAATATTAGGGTTGTAACGATTCACTTGTTTTCTCGATGCATCGATTACAAACCCTGACTATGCATATGCATCGCTCTTGAAACATGGATTTTTGAATCGTGAATCGTCGATTTCGGACAGTAATCGATTTAAAACGCTAAGAATCGAATGAATCGCGATTTCTATAGCGATTCAATGCTTTCAAAATATATACACATTCAATTACTACAAGCAGGGAGTTAATGGAGACCTTGAACAGTGTTCGTGCCTCGCATCTCTCCTTCACGCGCTTCACTATTTCCCGGGTGTGACTGTCACAAATTGCGCTTGCGCTCAGTTCGTCTCACTATTGACACATTTTTGAGCAGATGATTTGTGATCTCTCCTTAGTACTCGTGGCCAGTAATGCTAAAGTGAAGTAGTTTTACTTTTCTGTAGTTTTTCAATGTCTCTCGGTCATACCGACGACATTACCTGAGCAGTCGAAGCCTACGCATTTATTGCGTGGACAGAGCAGAGTGTCTAAAGCATACGCACAGTTCCACTGAATGATAAATGTGTTTTAACAATGTCCTTCAACCGAATGCACGAAGGAAACTGTTCAAATAACCACAGCATTAACAACAACCTTGAAATAAGAGCGCGAGGTTTATCTGATAATCAGATGCCTGAAAGTGGCAGGTCTGGTAGAGGATGGAGCGAGGACTCAGTATTGCAGAAACAAGGGTTTTAATTGGTAATAAAAATAAACAAACAGAACACAAACTACCCCGTGGGGGAAAAACAGGCTTGGCAAGGCAAGACAAGGCAAGGCAAGACAAGGCAAGGCAAGGCAGGATCTGGACACATCCAGGGATTGACGAAGACATCCAGGGGGAAATAACGACAACGAACGGACGCAGGACTGCAAACACAAGGAGAATAAATGGAGAGCAAATGAGGAGGGTAACGAGGGAGCACATGTGGGGCAAATTAACTAATAATCAGGTAACAAGATGGGAGGGGTCAAGACAAATGACATGAGCACATGGCACACCGAATCAAAGACAAAAAGCCATGTGCTAACACAAAACAAAACACAAGCACATGGACAGCAAAACAAATCACAAGCCATGTGCAAGAACAAAAGACACGAACACGCAGCTAAAACTCATAAGCCGCGTGTTCACACAAGACAACAAGAAAAGCACGCGGCTGAACACAAACCGCGTGCTTCACAAAACACAACACACGTGGACAGAAGAGCGCACGGCCGAGCGAACTCGAGACCGCACGCTCCCCCAACAGACAGAACATGGAGCGCGAGTGTCCGGACCCCGACACGAAAACCGAAACTCAAGACATGAGTGCCAGGATCCGAACACCACACTCCAACATGAAACAGTACACGCAGACGAGAGCGCACGGCTCGAGCACACTCGAAGCCGCACGCTCACATGAAAACAAATGACATGACGCGAGTGTCAGGGCTCCGTCACAAAACTATGAATTACACTAGACCAAAGTGACAGAACCCTGACACTAGCCCCCCTCAAAAGGGACGCCACCTGGCGTCCCTAACGAGACACAACAAAAACAAGACAGGAACATGACAGAACAAACATGACAACACAAGACCGCTACAAAACAGGCAACACAAGACAGGAAAACTCAAAACAACCTTTTTTTTTCTAAACACTGGGCACAAAGAGCGGGAGGGAGGGAGGAAGGGGATGGTGGGCGTGGGCAGTGGTTTGGAGCGGGTGGTGGGCGGGCGGGGCGCCGCGGGGAAGCGCCAAGCCAGTGCCAGCAGTACAACCAGAAAGTCATTCATGAAACAGGAGGGGCGGGAGGGTGAGCCAGGGGAGGTAGGCAAGACAGGAATTGGGGAGCCAGGCGGGACCGGAGGAACAGAACAGGGAGGCTCCGGCCTAAACAAGAAACAGGAACCAGGGAGGGGCGGGAGTGTTGAGCCAGGGAGGCTCAGGCAGACCAGGAGTCCCGGGGAGCCAGGGCGGGACCGGGGAAACAGACCAGGGAGGCTCCGGCCTAACAAGAACCCCAGTAAGCCACCAGGGCGGAGCCGGAGGGAGCCTGGGCGGGGCCGGCAGGGCAAGGAGCATGGGCGGGGCCGGCAGGGCAAGGAGCTTGGGCGGGGCCGGCAGGGCAAGGAGCATGGGCGGGGCAAGGAGCTTGGGCGGGGCAAGGAGCCCGGGCGGGGCCGGCGGGGCAAGGAGCCCGGGCGGGGCCGGCAGGGCAAGGAGCCCGGGCGGCGCCGGCAGGGCAAGGAACCCGGGCGGCGCCGGCAGGGCAAGGAGCTTGGGCGGCGCCGGCAGGGCAAGGAGCCCGGGCGGGGCCGGCAGGGCAAAGAGCCTGGGCGGGGCCGGCAGGGCAAGGAGCTTGGGCGGTGCCGGCAGGGCAAGGAGCCTGGGCGGAGCAAGGAGCTTGGGCGGGGCCGGCAGGGCAAGGAGCTTGGGCGAATTATATGTGGGCCAAGAGCTTGCTGCGGGGCCGCAGGGCAAAACACAAAGGGCTTGGCGGGGCCGCAGGGCAAGGAGCTTGGGGGGGGCCGGCAGGGCAAGGAGCTTGGGCGGCGCCGGCAGGGCAAGGAGCCTGGGCGGGGCAAGGAGCTTGGGCGGGGCAAGGAGCCCGGGCGGGGCCGGCAGGGCAAGGAGCCCGGGCGGGGCCGGCAGGGCAAGGAGCCCGGGCGGGGCCGGCAGGGCAAGGAACCCGGGCGGCGCCGGCAGGGCAAGGAGCTTGGGCGGCGCCGGCAGGGCAAGGAGCCTGGGAGGGTCTGGGACGGCCTCCAGGCCAGCAACAGCGGGCTCCTGGATGGCCTCCAGGCCATGTGGGATGGAGGAAACCCTTCTCCTCCTCCTCCGTCTCCGAGAGCGGGGCACTGCCACGTCATCGGCCACCTCTTGGGGCGCAGCTGCCTCTTCGGCCGTCACTGGGACCGCTGCAGCTTCTCCGGCCATCACTGGGGGCGCTGCAGCTTCCTCGGCCGCTTCCGGGGCCGCTGCAGCCTCATCAGCCAACTCTAGGGGCACAGCAGCCTCTCCAGCTGCCTCTAGGAGGGGTGAGGCGTACCCATTCCTCCTCCTCCGTCTACGAGAGCGGGGCACTGCCACTTCGTCCGCCACCTCTGCAGTCATGGGACCGGATGAGGCGGACCCGTTCCTCCTCCTCCGTTGGCAGGACATAGGAGGACTGGGTACTAGGGGGTTTGTGAGGAGAATGGGAGGAGGGCCAAGAGGAGGAAGGCCACCCCCCTCTCCACGGTGGTAGACATACCCCACAAACTGCCATAAGGACAGTATCCCCAGCATTCCCATCTCCCAGGCATGGACGGGCTCATTAAGGCCGGTGTTGAAGATGTCCTTGAGCTCTGCGTCACTGATGTTGAGTCCCTCCGCTGCAAACAGGAACTGGTGTGCAAAACCCTTCACACTGGCTCCCCCTTGCCGAAGAGAAAGGAGCCTCCTGTGTTGAGCAGCTATCTGATGAGCGGAGGGACAAGGAGATGGGAACAGGAAGATGCCCATTCTCTGCTGAGTCCTCTATTGGTCAGTTCGTACTGTCAGGGTTTTCCGGGTAGAGGAATTCTTTTTAATTGAGCGCGGAGGGATCAGTATTGCAGAAATGGTTTTTCATTGGGATAAACAAAACAAACAACAAAAAACTACCCCGAGGGGAAAACAGGCTGGCAAAGGCAGGCAAGACCAACAGGCAAGGCAAGGCAAGGCAGGATCTGGACACGACACATCCAGGGAGAAATGACGACGAACTGACGCAGGACTGTAAACACAAGGAGAATAAATGGAGAGCAAATGAGGAGGGTAACGAGGGAGCACATGTGGGGCAAATTAACTAATAATCAGGTAACAAGATGGGAGGGGTCAAGACAATTGACATGAGCACATGGCACACCGAATCAAAGACAAAAAGCCATGTGCTCACACAAAACAAAACACAAGCACATGGCCAGCAAAACAAATCACAAGCCATGTGCTATAACAGGAGACACGAACACGCAGCTAATGAGAAAACTCATAAGCCGCGTGTTCACACAAGACAACAAGAAAAGCACGCGGCTGAACACAAACCGCGTGCTTCACAAAACACAACACACGTGGACAGAAGAGCGCACGGCCGAGCGAACTCGAGACCGCACGCTCCCCCAACAGACAGAACATGGAGCGCGAGTGTCCGGACCCCGACACGAAACCGAAACTCAAGACATGACTGCCGGGATCTGAACACCACGCTCCAACATGAAACAGTACACGCAGACGAGAGCGCACGGCTCGAGCACACTCGAAGCCGCACGCTCACATGAAAACAATGACATGACGCGAGTGTCAGGGCTCTGTCACAAAACCATGAATTACACTAGACCGAAGTGACAGAACCCTGACAAAAAGTAGCGTTTGTTGCTATACAAAACAGATACGGGCCCGTTTCATCATTCGCAGATGGAGAGGAAAAGTTAAATACTATAGCATTTTATTTTATGAAAATGAGATAAAGAAGTTTTCGCACTGAAAGAGAAGTGATCTCGTGCTCATAGAACTTAAGACGTGCCAGGAAATGCCTAATATGGACAAAGGCATCTATCGCTACAACTAAGCCGAATAAAAAGCAGAATGAACTGATGATGCATTAAGACAATAAACACAATAAATTAATAAAGTTTGTGAATGATGCAGTGCTAACTGACATAATTTATTACAGTAGCCTACAGAAACTATAAAGTGTAGTTTTCTCCTTTCTGGCAGAAAATTGATTGTTTGTAGTATATAAAGCAATCATAAAATTGCCATTATGAAAAAAGTATAGATTACAAATGTTTGATTATTGTCGAGCAGTGTATTTGATTTCTTATAGCAATTTCAAAGTAAGAGATAAGAAAATAAGTCCTTGTAAAAAAAAAAAAATCATAAAACATACATACATAAAATTATTGTATTTGACATTTCTGTCACTTCTGAAATTATGGCTACGCCCCTGGTGTGACAAAATGTTAACCTATACATAATACTTTTAAAGCAGTTTTTTTTTTTATCTTGGACTTACATAAATTTCTACATAGCCATGCCATGCCATAGCAGCATTAACTAGCATCTAACAAGGACCAATGGGGTTGTTGTTTGTTATTTCTAAACCTATGGTTCTCTAACCAAAAGGCGCATGTAATCTGCCCCCGACTAAGCATTAAAGGAATTAGGGGAAGCATAAATAATATATGAATGTACGTAAGAATGCAGAATGAATCGTTTAATCGGATCGTTAATCGAATTTAATTGTGAATCGAATCAAAAACCTATGAATCGATTCGCTGTCTACCCAAAGATTCACAGCCCTAATGAATATGTATATTTCTATGCAATAAAAAAAAAATATATATACTATAGAAAATTTTACATTATATGCAATTTTCCATATAAAACAACAATGTAAAGTGTATTGTGTAAACTTATGTAGACGTAGTTAATAATAAGGTAAATATCGGTATTAAATGTTTGATGATGTTAAAAAAAGGGATAATATATGTAGGGTATAAGAGTATATGTGTATACAATTATATAAATAATAAATGTTATATATTATGTTTTATGTTAATTGTAATGTAACTGATTATGTAATTAATGATATAGAGATTTTATATTTTCATAAAGGTAGAATGATGTGTCCATATACATACCCCAAAAAAAATAAAAATAATGATATATATAAATATATAATTATTTATTTTTTTGGTATGTATAGGGCCACATCATTATACATTTATGAAACATATAAAATGTATTATATATTACATATATATATATATATATATATATATACTTTTAAATATTTATATATTTACTATATAATAATTTATTGTCATCATAACCATACAGGAAATATCATATTAAAAAAGTAATACCATATTTTGTATATTAGGTACACACACAGGCAAATATCAGCTTATCATACTGAAATGTTTTAGTAATCATATATATTAATTGTATTATAATTAAAATTATATATATAGTATTTTAGTTTGTATCAATATATTTAATAAATCATGTATTTACATGTTGATATGTGTTGTAATTTTTAATGCTGAATTAAATAAGAAAAACAGTCAGTGTTTATTATAGTGTATGTTTCTGTAGTATATAATTCGTATAGGAACCGTTTTTATTCTCAGTGTACAGTTAGTGTGTGTGTATTTGTTTCTCGTTTGTTTGTTTGACTAAATGTGAGATTCTACAGTATGTCATGAGTCTGTCCTCTGTGAAGTGTCGTGGGGTCAGAGTGTGTCCGTTTAGCATTGCATCTGATTTATCTAGGAAGTCATGTGTTTTTGGTGACCTGTGCTTTCATGGGCCCCTCAGATGATTCCAGGGGCCACATGACCCTCGTCCCGTGTGTGGGAGCAACTGCATGCTCTGTGCAAACATGTTAGGGCACCAGCTGGATGATGTGAGCTATAAAGGAGCCGAGCAATTACACTTGACTTTGAGTGGACGGGCGAGATGGGCGGCTAATGCTAATGTCGTGAGGCATTAGCCCTGGATGCGTTTACAGGTAGATGTTGCCTATTAGTTTTAATGATCAACAGCGACGTAACACGACCCAGGCTGTTGATCAAACTGCGAGGTTAACGGCTAGAAGTGACAGCAACGTGCTGACTGTTTCTTCTCAGTCGAGTTTGGACTCAGAAACGGTCTCTTGGAGCTAGCAAACAAGTTGAGGAGTGCGTTGGGATGCTAACACTCGCGCGCCGTATCCTTGAACGAGTCTCTGTGCTTAGATTAGCTGCGCAAATCGCTAATGTGAGTAATGGAATTGCGTGTTGAGGGCTCAAATAAATGATTTAATGCAATCTTGAGCATCACTCCTACTGCCAATTAAACTAACAGGTTTTAGCCGTAAGTGATTTTATTACATTAGCACGCCGCGGCTCTTACTGCATTAGTGATGGTTTAATCAGTCAGTAATCAAATTAGAGCGAGTGACAGACGGGAGAAGAAATGTGTGTGTCTCCAATGAGCACCTTAAGATCACACCTGCAAACCTCGCCGGGGAAATCCACATCCGCACGCTTTAACGTGATTCAAGAGCTGAAAGACTGTGGTGGAAGACACCAGTCGGTGGTTGTTGACTACACTTACTGGTCCTAAAAAGTGGTATCATGTCTGTTCTGATTGGGGGAAAAAATGCTACATGTATGAAAATTCAATTGATCATAAAATCATTAGTTGTCAGCACTGTAAAATAAAATAATAAATGGTTTTGTAAAATCTGGATCATGTAGCAAAACCAGTTTTAACATTGCAATCAGTGTGTGTGAGTTATTTTCTGTTAAAATTAAAACTATTAAAATCATTCAATTTAATTTAATTAAATATAACAATAATTTGTTATGTTTGATATTTTCCCTTTTTTAATTTTGTGTTTAAAAATAATTAAGTCAGTAATCAAAAGTTTGTATTATTAATTAATATCATGCGTTTAACAACAATTTAACAATTTTTGAAAAATTTTTGAAATTTTTTTTTTTTTATAAATTATTCACTTTTTTTTACAATCTAGTGTCCATATTTTTTCCACCCTTCAGAAATTTGTGATATACGTTTAATTTTCTGGGTTTATGAGTTAATACAAATAAATAATGCATTAATCTCTCAATTTTATTATTTTAAAAATACTAATCATTAATAATAAAAAAAATGCAATGATAATGCCATATAAGATTTATGTGTTTGTTTGTTTGTTTGTTTTTCTTTTTGGTTTACTAAAGTTTTTGTTATCTGTTGTAATGATGCTGAATTTATTATGAATGCACATTTATTATTGGAAACATGTTAATCAAATGAAGGCATGAAACATTTAATAATTTAATAAATCTTTTAACATGTAATCACATTTAACAGTTCTGTACTATTTATGTATTTTTTAAGTGCAGACAGATGTTTACTGTTAAAATCAAAACATGGAATACAGTTTTAAATTAGAATTTAATAACATTTGTAATTATTTTATTGCTATTATTACTACTTTGAAAAGTTTACTCTTCTGTGCAGTAGTAATATAGCCTATTTCTGTCATGTTTTCTTGTCATGAAGTTAAACCAGACTTTTATTTTGATGGTTTGCTGTGAAGACTTGATTTTCTGTGTGTATATGATATGATGATATTTTTATCAAATGAAATGGTGAAATGCTCATGAAGTGACTCTCAGAGCAGCTCTGGAGATGAAGTTCATGTCCTCATATAGTCAGAGAGCAAACGTTGAAAACACAGTGAGCATCATGTGCTTGGGTTCATGTAGTAAACTAAACTGAACATAGACTCCATATTTAAGTAGTCTTTTTGCTCTTTAATATTTGCAGACACTAGTCCATATGGCGACTGGATTAAGTGTACAACCCTATTTTGATTTATTCATTCGAATTGAACCAAATTCCATGACATTCCCTGTTTTACAGAAAATAAAATGTTTATGACTGGATTCTGCATTTTCCAAATCATGGAAGTCATAGAGCACTACAATTGACGCATTGCCTTAGGAAGACGTGCCAGAATTGTTGCTTTTGTCCCCTTAAAAAAAGTCTCAGGATTGATTGTAAAACAAATATCAGCTGCAGTTTCTCATTAAATCAGACTCTGTGTTGCATCAAAGTATCATCATTGTTGCACATCTTTAAATGCAGCTCATCACTGCGCTGTAAATTCATCAGATCTTCAGTGTCTCGTTTACCAAGCGTTGAGTGTTTTAATACCACCACAGGCCTGACAGAATGACTCCTGTCATGATTAGACTGATAATCACAGCAGAATAAACTGGCTCTGGTGTTGAGGTGGTTGTTGTTGTGGTGTGAAAGTGGAGCAGTGTGGAGCTTGATGAATCTGCCTCAGTGAATTGCCTGGAGCCCCTCGTCAGATCCTCTGTTTCAATCTTTCATCAGCGCAGAGTTTAGTGGCTGTGGAGCGTGTGCATGTGTGTGTTTGCGTGTTCGCCCGATGGCCGTGACGCACTTTAAAGATGCTGAGCTGAGCTCTTACACTGGTGTTCATAAAGGAGACGTGTTTCAGACAGACGGAGGACTGCAAACACATCCATCTCAAACTCAGAACTGTGTTTTACAGCATCGCCGCAGAATTTGTGTAGCTCCTAGCCGCTCATTAGCTTTGTGTTAGTATTTGGATGCTTAAATCACAGTTAAAATGTCAGAATTTCATTGTGTTAAATAGCAAAATATCATAGAGACGTTCATTCATGTATATTTTGTGTTAAAGGGGTCATTTGATGCAATTTCAATTTTCCCTTTCTCTTTGGAGTGTTACAAGCTCTTGGTGCATAAAGAAGATCTGTAAAGTTGCAAAGACTAAAGTCTCAAACCCAGCGAGATATTCTTTATAAAAGTTAAGAGTCAGCCACACCTACCTAAAACGGCTCGTTCTAACACGCCCCCACATATCTATGTCACGATGTGGGAAGATTTGCATAACGCCGCCAAAATATTCACGCAAAGAAAGAAGGCGTAACTTTTATTCTCACTGTAGTATTGTTGCTACCGCCGCCGCCATGTCGTGAAGGCGCTGTGTGTTTCGTTGTGAAAGCGAAACTACTTTGTTTGGCCTTCCAAAAGAGGACGATATCCGCTTCGTCATGCCTGGAGCTGATCCGTGCTGGTCGCTGAGGAAATACATCAACTTCGCGCTGTCGATCGCCGGATCGGCTTTCACCGTGGACGAAGCGAAGTCCAGCCCGGGGTCGTCACATGTGGTTGCCGCAAGCCCTCCGGATGCTCCTTTGTCGAATCCGCCGGCTGCGCTGTTCTCAAGCCCGCCCGCCTCTGCTCAGTCAAGCCGGCCTCCGCATACTCTAGTCCTCCGGTCATTCTAGGCCTCCGGCCTCCGCTCACTCCAGGCCACGGTGTGTGCCGCTTTTTCGTTGTGAAAGAGAAAACTACTTTGTTTGGTCTTCCAAAAGAGGACACGACTAGAAATCAGTGGTTAAGTTGTATTTACAACACTGTTCCAGAACAGTTTAACCCAAATATTCAGATGTGTCCAGCGCATTTTATGGAGGACGTTTACTGTTCCTGGGAGAGTAGACTACAATGCCCCCTGGCTGTTCTGACTCACAGACTGTAAGTAAGTTTTTTATATTTAAAGAATTTGCCACTGACGATTCAAACGCGAGTTTTTTGGGCAGTGTAGAGTAGCACTTGTTGTTTGTCATTTCTCCGATCACAAATGCAGACATGGTTTTATGTTACACTCCGGCCGGACAGGGCACATCACAATATGGTAAGGGGAGGAACATTTTCGTCACACGCTTGAGGAATTCGGGTTAATACAACGCACGAGATAGCTGGCCAATCAGAGCACACCGCGCTTTTCAAAACGATGAGCTTTGTAAAAAATCAACGCATTTCAGAAAAGCAGGGCATAGAGGAGAAAAAATTATGTACAGTATGTGGAAAATAATGTGTTTTTGTAACCTTAAACCGCATTACCAAATACACATTTCATTACAACAAATACACAAAATAATGTTCTTTTTAGCGACATCATATTGGAAACCTTTGAAACTGCAATAAAAAGGAAGGGATGACCATGCTCACTCGTGCTCCATCCGAACTGGAGCATTTATACTAGACAGCGATCTGTGACGCACATCAAAGAGTTGCCAAAATGCATTTATGTTGATATCCCGAAAAATGTAACCATTTGTTCGGTACAAATGGTACCGAACCGAAAGCCCGTACCAAAATTTCGCGTCGAATAGTACCATTACACCCATTATATATATATCTATATATATATATATATATATATATATAAATGAAAATAAAAATTCTAAAAATAAATGTGTAAAAATGGTAAATTCTATAAATATTATAGTTAGATTTATCACAATCATTTTTGAAACAACCATTGAAACATAATTATTTTTGAAACACATAAAAGTTTAAATTTGTTGAAAATACTCACCAAATCATTGTATAATTCACTCGCTGCTGCTGTTGGACCAGATATGATCTAGCTGCATGTAATGGAGTACTGCTATATTTTTAGTAATGAAATGAGTGTGAGGGTGTTTCATATCTCCAGTGTGTGTTTTCTCTCTAATTAACTGTTGCTTCTTCCGCTGATGACTCCACCGGCTAATGATGACGTTCAGAGGAAAGAAGTAATGAAGAGCTGCTGTCTGATGTCTTTCTCGTCTCTGTTTGTCCAAACTCAAGTTGGCTTCCATCAGTGTTGTCTGCTGAGTCAAGGATCACTGTTATTACTGCTCATATAGTCAGTGCTAGTGATGAGCTGAGAGTCTGAAGTGTTTGTTCTCCAGACATGAATGGTTCCTCACATCACGAGTCTTGTTGAAGTGCTAGTAAGCAAACACTCCTGCACTGTCCCTGGTTCGGTCTGCTGAAGGAGTGTTTCTGCAGTGAGAAATGCATTGGCTGCTCTTCTTGCGCTTCACTTACACAAATGAGTCCAGACTGCTTCCAGACCAGTTGTAAAGCTAATTTCTTTCCTCACTCCAGAATCGATTTTTTGCAGCTTCCTCAGTTGGCTGGAGTAGATTACAACACAGTTCTTAAGCATTTTGAACTGCATTCCATTGCATGCAATTAAAATGTAATAATACATTTGTGAAATGGAATTTATCCAGTTATCACACAATTGATAAGTGTTTGACTGATTTAGTGTTGTTGTTCTTTGTTAATTTAACACATTATGTGCATGCAATTACACAGTTCATTTAATTGTGTATGCCATTATCTATAATGGAATTTATTTGTTAAGATAACTACATCTAAAGATTGCTCCTATATGCTACTTTGGTGTGTGTATAATATGACTATAATATATATATAAGGAATATATATATATAGATATAGAGAGATATTATTATATATCATCTATATAATCTGTACAAAGTAGTATTTATTTACAGTTTTGTGTTGGGTGTGAAACATTTGAATTTTCCCGAATTCCACCTAATAGTAACTGGAGTTGTTTTTGTTTCCTAAATGAAATTTCATGTGAGTGAGAGATGTCCGGCTCCGACGAATAAACTCCCTGACCCTCCAATCACTGTCACCCAGCCCCGCTCCACCCTGCTCATGGACACGAGACAGCCAAAAATCATGCACAGCATCTCAATACTCTTCTGAGGGGCATTGCGTAGTAAACAACTCGTCTCTTTAAAAGCCCTGATCAATTCATCACACCAAACCCAAACACTCTCGTGCCGCGCCACTTCAATTATATTTATTCAGATATTCTGAAAATATATTTATTTAGAGGACATAAACTTATTTATTTCTTTACTTATGTATCCATTATCCTTTGATTTGCCTCTAGATGAATGGTGTTTTTATTGTGCGATGCGACGTGCACTTAAGATTATCTTATGACGATATGCATCCCTCCACTTGATGGTTTGCATTATGCCAGGTGAACTAATACTGTTGTTATGATTAAAATTCAACAGTGAGAGAATATTAAAAAGTTGCACAGTAGTTTATTCTCACTGTCAGTAGCAAACATAACAAGTTACCCTCCTTTTCCTTTTATTCTGTTTTTTTTTTTGTGGTGAACGAGGGAGCCAGAGTGAAGGACGAAAGAATAGTTTCATTGCAGCTTTAATAGCGCTTCGCCGCGAAGTAACGAACCTGGTCGCTCTACACTAACACACACACCCACAGTCACACAGAGTTATTTAAGTGCTTATGTGTGGGTGTTTATTTTCTCACTTTAGTTATAAGACATGTTGTATACTGAACCATCCTGTATCAGGGCACTTATCATCTGAATACCTTCACTGTGTGATTTTATCTCTTATCATGTGATAATCGCAGTATGAGAGAAATCGTTCAGTTCGACACCATGGTGATTCTGTTGCTCAGACCAATTTTAGGTGCCTGCTTTTATAAGTCAGGGTTTTTGTGAGATTGAGCCAAAAACAGATTAAATGCCCCCTTTCTCCAGTAATTGTGAACTTAATCTTCTTATTTGTGATGTGTATTTCTCAAATTGGTGACACTTTATATCGGTTACGCCTATATTACTGCTAACATACAGTTGCAACCATTTCTATAATATGTTGTGTTGTGCAGACACAAAAATGAAGACATATGTGTCATGTAAAAAGAGCTGAACACAGCAGTTAAGATGGCAGCCTGCAGTAACTGCATCTTCCAGAAAATCCTTAGACCAATGAACACCTTCCTTTCTCTGGTGAGTTTACATCACTTCAATAGGCATTTTTACTCTGCTGCGTTGGCGTTGGAGGGTCGGTCACGTGGGGGTCTCGGAGGGATTGGGGATTTTTAGTTAAGTTTTCCCCCTACTCTGCTCGGTACAGTAACAGTATTCTTTCCGACATTTGATGGGCTTGTGAGTAAAGAGTAAGTCTCAGAGTGGGGGGCAAGATGGTCATATTGCATATCTTCAGGGGGGGTGGAATGGGTAAGATGGAATGGGGGCAATATATGTGTGTAGGCATAGATAGGAGTTCGAAGAGTAAATATATAGGAAATAATTGATTCAAACATAAACAGAAAAACGAACAGGTAACTTCATGCACAATGCTCAAACGTCCGCTCTTCTTTTGGCTTTAGAGGACTGCAAGGAAAATAGAACATTATTTACTTGTGAGTCTGTATTTTCACTATAAAGCCTCGCGTCTAAGACTCATCGGTTGCCCTTCAGTTCAGAAGCCTTGTGTGGGTGTGTGTGTGGTGTTTGTTGTGGCTGTTGTTGGGGCTGTGTGTGTGTGTGGGTGGTGCGCCGTGCACGTTTGTGACAAATGGGAATAAAGTTGTAAAATGACAAGTATGACATAGCGTATTCACACGAAGGTTAGAAGGGTACTGTCAGACTGACCCCCAGTGCGCCACCTTTTCCAAACGCTTATAAACACCAAATGGACGGGTATGAAAGTCGCAATCGCACAATCCCTCCTGTTAGGGGATGTTGAGGTGGGTTTGGTGTATGGCAATAGAATTCGGTCTGTACAGTATACTAAAAACCATACCCTATGAGAGGTCCTCCACTTTCTCACGAAAAACAACCTGGTGTGATGTGTCCTTCGTCTGTGTCTGTGCTGGAAGGGTGCGAGGGAGTGAGTTTTTGAGGCGACTCTGGAGGGCGCATTGCCCTAATTTGATTGGTAAGCTCCGCCAAACACACACACACCACAGTCACTGCGGCGCTACAGCATCGACAAAGGCTCTCTCTCGCTCTCTCTCTGTCATCTCTCTCTCTCCTCTCTCCGCCTCTCTCCTGTCTGGCTCTTCTCTCTCTCGCGCTGTACGGTTTAGCGCAGTTAATGCTTTGATGCAGTCCGTGAGGAGGTGGTGGGTCTGTGAATGACACAAAACTATACGACCTGCGTCACATGAACACAAAACCCACGCTCGAGCAGACAACAACTGCCCACGTGAACTCACAAATAACCAGCGAAACTATCTAAGAGCAGTGTGTCAGCAATCACTCACTGGTGTTTATGTCTCAGTTGATATTTGATGTGTTCATCGTACTTGTAGCAGGCATTGATTGTGTACAGGTCTGATATTAGTACACTTGAAAACATACAATTTTTTTCAATCAGAATTGGATAATTTCACAATACTTTACTACATCATAAAATGCAAGTAATACCTTTAATTTATGTGAATTTGAAACCGAAACTGTATATCTGTCTGTTGGTTTTCATTTACATATTGACTTTATTGTGGGTTTTTATTGAGGTATTGGGGGTTATGGCTGGATCCAAAGAGGACCGGGATATGTTGGGGAAGAGAAAAAGGACTCTTGGCAAATGGACCCCAACCGCGGGAACGGGGCTGTTTTGCCTTAAAATAATAATGTGCTGGTCGAAAAAGAGGGAGTTCTGGTGGGTGGGAGTATGGTGTATACTAGTGAAGGCCATGTGCTCATTAATAGAAGGAATATCATAATAACATTTGGGTAGTCCTCGCGAGTTAAAAAGGCTCGTCAGGGGCCATCTCAATAAGGAGGTCAACCAACCTGAGTGACTTACTCTGAGATGAACGGGGCAGGTCGGTCTTCAGAACGCGAATTGAGTTAGTTCCATCACTCCTGAGTATGTTGACTCTGATTGGCACGTGCACACGACTATTAAAGCCACGATCAATGCTAGCTCCGAAATGACGACTTCTCACCATGTCACAGCTCCTAAAAAGACGCTCTGCATACTTCGCGTCAATAGTTTAATGATTGCACTGTAATATATTATAACGTGAAACTGGCAGAACGAGGTTATTGACCAATAGGCTATTCCTTTCATGTATAGCATGGCAAGAAAATAATATATAATAATATATGTAAAGTGCTTTTTCTTATTTTGCAAATGAATCTGCCCAATAGGGTAAGAAAAATATGCACGTTAGTTACCTCAGGGAATTAACATACTTGCGTAGTCGAGCGTCCTATTTACAGTGGCTAAGTGGCAATAGCTCATTATGGCTATTTCCCTATAGTGAAATAGGAGATATATTCTGTTTAGCCATGTACAGTAGCAGTTCGTTGCAATAAGTGGTCATAATAATTAATGCCTTTATACTTTATACTGTCGGATACAAATTATTTGCACTCAGTATGGTGCATATAACAGGATGCGATAATCACATAGATGTCAGATATATTTATTACAAATTACACATACTTTGTATCATTATTTTAACACTTGGTTAGGACACACTTTACTTCCACTTTTAGGACATGTTGTGCGTCATTTTTATGGAAAATAATCCTAATGTGTATTGATGGAAAAGTGAGAAGAGCGAGCTCGGCAAAAGCCGGACTCGCACCCGAGTCGATCGCGTCACAAGCTAATTCTCCACGACCAACGAGTTACTGCCTACACCACTGAAACCGTTATTTTATGGGCCCGCGCATTAACCATTGTGGTGCATTGAAGGGGAGCTACGTAGGACTTTCACTTAGTAATAGACACTCCGAATAATCTTGTTTTGATTGCATACTGAGGGCCGCACTCAGAAACCAGGGTGAAACTTAAAACCCAGAGTTTCCCTCATTTCAGGGTTAACATACTCAGAGTTTTCACTTAACCTCCTTTGTGAAACGGGCCCCAGATAGTCCTGGTGATATTTGTCTTCAAATCTAATGATCTGCATAGGTTTCTGTGAGGGTTTGGAGAAATCATCCTTAACCCGGATGAAAAAAAAAACCATTTTGAGACTAAAAACTGATATGCATATATGAACCTCAGCATTTTGGAAACCTGTTGTTTTTGAAAATGTAAAAATGTAAACGTGCAAATGAAAGAAAAGTCACACATGAGGTCTCTTCATATCTGTTAGCTTCTCAGGTGTTTGTCTTGTGAAAAAGACTCCGGTTTTCTCACATCTGTCTCCTCTAGAGTCTCAACAATGTCTCAAGCCAAGATGCCAAAGACACAGATCTTTATACTTACTACATACATTTTGCAATGTGATGCCAGTTATGTTTTGCAAAACAATATTTAATTTCTTGCCAAATGTGATGCCATTTTGGAGCAATTAGGATTTTTTGCATCATAAGATTTAGCCCAGAATTTAATTAATGCAATATGAATTAATTAATGCATACATTAACAACAACAACATATTTAATCCGTTTATAAGCATTTATGGATCATAGTTATATTGCCTTTATGCCAACTGTAATCAGAAAAAAAGTAAAAAAATAAGTAAAAAAAGCATTAAAAAAATAACTTCATTAAAATAATGAAAATCTGAGAATCACCTTTGGAAAATAATTGAAGTTACAAAAAAGTAAGATCTTTTAGATGTGTTAAAGTAATGAGAATTTGTGTGAAAATGTGCATGGAAAAATCAGAGCAAAACATCTTAATTGGTCTCAAAAATAGACTTTATTTTATCTTCACATCTTGGGGTGGAATTTAACTTAGATGTGTAATCAGAAGCCATAAAGTTAGTGTAAAACTTTTATATAGAGAGAAAAATGACAATAATGAGAAGCACATTTGTGTTTTATCGAGTATCGACAAAGTCGATATTTCAATACAGTATAGCTGAGTGTTTATTGTCATGTCTGTGTGTGTTTTGTGGTCAGGTGGTGTGTGTAATTCGCAGTGCGGAAGGCTCCTAACCGATCACCTGTGCCGATTAGGACGTCCTCTCTTCAGCACGCGGGTGAGAGACGCGCTCTGTGTGCTTGTGTGTGTGTTGATCTAGTGTGGTTTGTTTGTGCGATCATGATTGATATGAACAGGTGGATTTGTGTGTGGATGGTGTGTGTGTTGTTGTGATGCTGTTTGCCGAGCTTGAGAGAAACAACAGGTGCGATTCGTAAAGTTGCAGCAGGTGATTGTGAAGAGATCATCACCTGTTACACACTGAGCAAATGACTCTCCAGCAGTCAGTGTTCATGTGATCGGCATCAGAGCTGGATGAATGCTTGTGTTCAGCTCATGCAGCGTCAGTGCTTTTTATTGCTCTGTAAGAATCAGAAACTTGCTGTAGATTCAGAATAATGGCCAAGGTTCAGATTAGAGAATCAAAGATGTGTCAAAGAATTGGACTAGTGTGAGATTTAGTTTATAGAATCAGAGAACCAATCAAACCAGAGACAGAGAATCAAACTAATGTTGAAGAATCAAATTAGAGTCAGAGATTCTAAGTCAAAGAATCAGACTGGAGTCGAAGAGTCATACTAGAGTCAGAGATTCAAAGTCAAAGAATCAGACTGGAGTCGAAGAGTCATACTAGAGTCAGAGATTCAAAGTCAAAGAATCAGACTGAAGTTGAAGAATCAAACTAGAGTCGGAGATTTAAAGTTGAAGAATTGGACTAGCGTCGGATATTTCGTTTAGAGAATCAGAGAATCAAATCAGAGAATAAAACTAGAGGCAGAGAATCAGAGTCAGAAGAATCAACTAGAGTCGAAGAAACAGAGTCAAAGAATCAAACGAGTGTAAGTGATTTGGATTACAGAATCAGAATCAAACTTCAGATTCAAACTACAGACAGAGAATCAGAGAAATAATCAAAGAATCAAACTAGAGTCAGAGGTTCAAATTTGAAGAATCAGTCTAGAGTCGAAGAATAGGACTAGTGTCAGAGGTTTATTTTAGAGAATCGGAGAATACTATTAGAATCAAACTAGAGACAGGGAATCACAGTCAGAAGAATTAGAGTCAGCGATTCAGACTCAAACGATCACACTAGAGTCAAGTAATCAAACTAGTTTCAGAGAAACAGATGAGAGAATCAAACTAATGACAGAGACTCGGGTTCTAAGAATCAAAGTAGAGTTAAAGAATCAAATATACTAATATATAATCAAATGTACTAATATCCTTCGACGAAGAGTCAAAGGATATTCAAAAAAAGGTCAAAAAATATCGCTATAAAGTCACAGATTCAGACGAGTATTGGAGATTCAGATTAGAGAATCAGTTAATTCAATTACAGAATCAAACTATAGTCAGAGAGGAATCAGATTCAGATAATCAAAATAGAGTCAAACAGTGAAACTAGAGTAAAACCGGTGTCAGAGATTCAGACTAGAGTTAAAGAATCAATTTAGAATCAAACTAGAATTAAATCATCAATCTAATAATACTGATGTTAGCGATTCAGACTAGTGTCAGACAATCAGATTAAAGTATCAAACTGGAGTCAGATTCAGAGAATCTGAATCAGGGAATCAGACTAGAGCTTGTCTATATTAGTCTTCAGTCGGATCACAGGTGTGAATCCTTCAGCTCTACTGAACACAGAAAACAACACGTTTATTTATCATGCTTATTCACAGCAGCAGTGAGACGGAGAGAGAGATAAACCGAGATGAGTGCAGATCTGGACCGAATGTATCCTGTCACATGTGTGTTTTTACCTCTTGTAGTCTAATTATCATTTCTAATAATATTCCTCACAGGTCTAAGAGAGAAAAAAAATGACCACAGATAAAAATCCAATTAAATGAGCGGATGGCTTGGAGAAGATGAGCCGCGTGCAGTAGGAAGATATTCACCGTGTTGTGTGTTGTGTGTGTGTGTGTGTGTGTGTGTGTGTGAGGAGACGGCCAGCGTTTCTCTCTCTCTCTGTGGTTTGCCGGGTTCATTTTGAAAGTGTGTCCTGCAGGCAGATATTGATGACCTGTTTTTAAGATGTGCTGACATAGCAGTGACACTACAGCGTCTCCTCATGTACTTCTCACTCACTCGCTCTCCGTTTCTCTTTATAGAATGGATTGAACTGACTTCAGGGCCGATCCCTGTGATAACACATCTAGGTCACATTTCATCCCAACAATCTGAAAGAAAAGAAAAAAATACAACATTATTATTAAAGTACAGCCTCTTTTGGATTTCATTAGGATTTAATTGCATTGTGACATTTAAACACATTTTCATGCAAAATCTCTTTATCTCTTTTCTTGCAGTTTTGCTTTTTACTTTTTTCCCGGTTATTCTTAAAGGTGATTCTCATTAGATTCTCTTTATTGTAATGTAGTTTTTTTTTTCACTGCTTTTATTATTATTATTTGTATTTATTACAGTACAAAATACTTTTCTGTTACAGCTGGCATACATACAGAACAAAAACAAATAAAGTCATTATGAATAAATGCTTCTAATTTAAACATTTTGTTCACATATCGTTTATATACATATTTCTGATTAACAATTAATGAAAAATTACCTTAAATGTGCTTAATTGTCTTAAAATAACGTTGCGATTAAAAATAAACTTAATGGCCCTTCAATTAGTTTTCTTGCTAAATAAATGCAAAAAATATTAGATATTTATTTGTTGTTGTTCACTTTTTTTAAATTATATTAATAAAAATTGCATTAAATGGAAAATATTTATTAATTTAGTTCTTTAGTTAGTATTTTTTATTTATTTATTTATTTGTGTTACAATAATGGCAAAAATGGTAAATATACTTAATTGTCATGATTAATGTCATGATGCAATAATATATAAATAAATAAGTCCTTAAATTAACTTGCTTGCAAAATATATTGTGTAATATATCATTTTTGTTCACATTGCAGTAATAGGAATATTTCCCCCCCACATTACAGTAGTGGAAGTAAGTTTTTTTTGTGCATTAAATGAGTGCATTTTTTATTATTAAATGTCATACAAATGCATGATTGCCTTTCATAGACTAAAATATTGTCTTGCAAAATATGTCTTGCAATATCGCCGTGTGTGGTGGCTCCCAGCACATGTAAGAGACACAGATTTACAGTTCACTGTTTTAATGACATACTGTACTTGACAGAGAAAGAAACACAGCTCTGTCCTCCATCTTTATATGTTCTCCCATGTTTCATCTTGTTTGTTTGTGGTGGTTGTCGGGTTTCGTTTGGCGTATTTTGAGAGGATTGTGGGTAGAGCCTGTTCACTCACATCCGCCATCAATACTGTCATCAGAGAAAACCCCCTCGCTTGCTCGCTCGCTCACTTTCGCTCTCTCTCCCCGCTGGAGGCTGCTGTTATCCTGGTTCAGACTCGGTCTTAAAGTAAAGCTGCTGTGAGGCGAGAGCAAAGGAAGGAGTAAAAGAGTATCAGACACCCTGACATCGCTTCTCGAGGTGTTTCCGGAGAAAACCTCCAAACATCAGAAAAGTCAGAAGAGGAGAGGAGGAGACGTGAGGAGAGAAGTGTGGAGGAGACGGGAGGAGAATCCAGCTGTCCTGAACTCCAGAGAGAGAGAAAAAAACATCTGTAGAGGGTTTTTGCGGCTGAAATGATGATGTACTTTTGGGTGAGTATGAAGAGTGTGGCATGTGCTGCATGGCTGTGATACGCACAGGAGAAACGCACTGGTGTGCCGTGATGTTCACATATACTGCGCTTGTGTTACTCGTGTTTGGTCAGCTGTGAACTACTCGCTTCTCTTCCGCTCTGTACAGGGAGTTTATGATGAATGGTGTTGCTCAGAGGAGGCTCGTTTAGTGCTCAGGAGGCTTTACGGAGTTCAACTTTCCCTATAATTCATCAGGAGACATAAACAGACCTAAACGAGTCGCCCAGTAAGAGTGCAGAGCTATAAAATGAGTGCGAAGAGTGTTTGAAATCATTTGATGAGAAATGTTTGAGTTCATATTGAGATCTCTGACTGTTGATTGCGGAGCTTGGGATCTGAGCGGAGTTTGAGATATTATGGAGATTTCTTTTGAAACTGTACATAAAATGTGTGAAGGAGGCAACTCTGTTTGAGAAACATTTGAGACCTCTTTTCTAAAGGTGATTTAGAAAAGTATTGTTACTCAGAGATTGCTCAGGGAACGTAATATTTCTCTTGGTATCAACACTGTCCCATTTTTCTCCTCAAATCAAAGACGACTCCATTTGATCTCCATCTCATTGATGTCTCGGAGAAACATTTGAGACCTCAGTGAGATCTCCTCTGCGATTATAGACTGCTCTTTCACAGCTCAGGGAGCTTCGTGTGTTTCTTGGTTTCAGCATCATCTCAGATGTTTCTCCTAAATAAGATCTCTTCTGAAACTCCAAAGTAGACTTTTGAGTCTCTTTCAGTCCCACTGATGTCCTGGAGAAACATTTGAGATCTCGAATGTGATTTTTTTTCTCTTTCTGCTCTGTTCCCAGGGAATTAAGTACGTTTCTCTGTATCAGCATTATCTCAGATGTTTCTCCTAAAATCAAAAGAAATACAATTTAAGATCTCTTCTGGAACTACTGTATGGAGGAGACAGTTGAGATCTGTGAAGCAGGCAACTCTATTTGCTTTCCATTCAATCTCACTGCTGTCTTGGAGAAACATCTGAGACCTCATTGAGGTCTCCTGAGTGGTTTTTCTTTTCTATAGATGATTTAGGGAAATATTCATCTCTTCTGAAACTCTAAAGTAGACATATGCGAGAATAGGGCTCTTTCTCTCAGTAGAGAAATTGCACAAACTCAGCAAATGTCTCTTTTTGATCTCCTTTCATTCTCGTTGCCGTTTAGGAGAAACTACTGAAGAGATCTGGTGTGATTTCTCATTCATCCAAGAGTGTGTTCCTATGTTACACTGGTAGAAACAGCGAGTTCCTCTCTGAGCTCAATTGAGTCGTCATATTTCTCAGATGTGTTTCGTTCAGTCTCAGTGAGCTTCAAATGAGTTAATTTTTGTTCGTTTTGCCATTTATTTATTCACTTTTTAACACCATGCCAGCATCAAGGCTATTTTCATAGCGATCTCTGAATAAAGTTTGTTTTGCTGTCGTTTTTGATGTGATCAAACCTCTAGCACTAATTCTTAAAGTTTGTACCAGTGTGTTGTCCTTGTCCTGCTTATTGATTCTTCAAATCGTGTCTTGCTGAGGTTTATTAAGGGATCAGATGCACCTTTTTCACAGCACTTTTCACATTTCATGCGCCACTGACATTTTCCTCAGAAAATGTAAAAATCGTGTTTCTGAAATGCATTGTCGTCTCAAAATACAGCCCACTCTGTAATGATTTGCACTTTACAATCAAAGCCTTTTGCATTTAGACTGCCAAATGATGGATTGATCATTATTTTAAAAACATTTGGCTTTCACACAAAGCTTTATTGATTAAGTGTATTGATTTGAATTGCATTGATGGAATGAAAACACAAACAACACAAATATCTGAATGCTGTTTTTTGATCCAAAGAATCTTTTTCTTCCTCTTCACTAGAGTTTAAAATCATCCAGGATGCACTTTGTCGGTTTTATCGGAATTATTCTGATCAATTCTAGTTAATACATTTTAACCCTCTATTAGCAGTATCACTATTTTTGCTCATAGCTAGTTTTAGAGATGTGATCAAACCTCTAAAGCTCTCAATAACAATTGTATTTTGCTTATGAATTCATTTCAATATTTGTTGTTTGTTTTTCTCTTCTAATCGATGCGCAAGTTGAATTTAAGTCAATAAAGTTGATCAATAACGTTTTTGTAAGAAAACCAACTGTGTTTAATATCATTACTGATCCATCAGTCTAAATGTAGAGTTGAGGTTTTGAATGTTTTAATGATGTTTCAGAAACAAGTTGTGTGTTTCAGATAAAATACGGATGAAATCTGGACGCAGAAGAAGCTCTAATATAAGAGCATTTTCATTTGTGTCACATGTTTTGATCACTGAATCATTCCCAGACTTCCATTTGTGTCATTTCACAGTTTTCATCACTTTATTATTTGAACACGTAGAAAACTGTGTCCGGCTTCCGGCTGGTCAAGATTTTCAGTGATTGAATCTGATTGAGCCTGTAGTGAGAGAGACAGAGGTGAAGGGTGTACAGGTGTGCGGTGTTACCTGTCTCTCCGGCTGTCCCTGGGGAGCCGGCAGCACTGCAGTGCAGTATGGGAATTGAGTGCATTCGCTCCTCATTAGAATATTTATTCAGGAAACAGATGTTCAGTTTGAGGGCGACACCTTGGGCTCTCTGTCCCCTGCTGTTCTCGTGCACACACACAAACACACACACACGTGCGCTCGAGCGTATGCGGGCCAGCGGAGGCTCTGAGGGGCTCAAACCCTCTGCAGCAGCATCAATCTCTTTGAATGGAGCTCCATCTGCTGAAGAGATAACACTCAGGTGATGGAGTCACACGAGACATTACTGAGACAAAACACCAGATCAGATTCAACCCTGATGGATTGCATTTCATCAGAGAGAGAGAGAGAGAGAAATAGAGAGATGTGTGGTGTTTATGTCCTGCTTTGAATGTGATGAATAATTGAAGAGAACAGAGGCTTTACTGAGGAACAACAGATGATGGTAATAGAGGAGAAAGAGAGAGACTGAACGGATAAAAGAGTACCGAAAGAGTGTTCTAGACCGTGTCTGTCTGTCTGTCTGTCTGTCTGTCTGTCTGTCTGTCTGTCTGTCTGTCCTGCCTGCTATCTATCTATCTATCTATCTATCTATCTATCTATCTATCTATCTATCTGTCTGTCTGTCTGTCTGTCTGTCTGTCTGTCTGTCTGTCTGTCTGTCTATCGTTCTATCTAGGCGGTTCTATCTAGCTTTCTATCTAGCGTTCTATCAGCGTCTAATCGTTCTAATCATCATTCATCATTCTATCTATCATTCTGTCTGTCTGTCGTTCTATCGTTCTGTCTGTCGTTCTATCGTTCTGTCGTTCTGTCTATCTGTCGTTCTATCTATCGTTCTGTCATTCTGTCTATCTGTCGTTCTATCTAGCGTTCTATCTAGCGTTCTATCTATCTATCATCGTTCTATCATCGTTCTATCATTCTATCTATCATCGATCTATCATCGTTCTATCGTTCTATCTATCATTCTATCAGCGTTCATCTATCTATCATCGTTATATTTTCTACGTTCTGTCATTCTGTCTATCGTCGTTCTAATCTATCTTTCTGGTCAGTCGTCTATCTGTCGTTCTATCTAGCGTTCTATCTATCGTTCTATCTATCTGTCATCGTTCTTTCTATCGTTCTGTCGTTCTGTCTATCTGTCGTTCTATATATTGTTCTGTCATTCTATTTATCTGTCGTTCTATCATCATATCGTTCTGTCTATTGTTCTGTACATAGGATGAATAGACAGATACATTTAAATGAATGAATGGAGAAATTTGTGTTAATTTGTGTCATTAATAGTTCCTGTAAAACAACCTGAATGTAGTTCAGTTGTGATATTGTGTCTAACTCCTCTGATAAATATTATTTACTATATGTAATTATTAGATGTGTATGAATTCTAAGGTGTCAAACAGCAGGTTTAACATCTATAACTGCTTCTCTGCATGTCTCTCAATTACAGTGCGTCATGTTTGAGTGTGTGAATGAGATCTGACTGATACAGCGGGTCACTGAAGTTTCTGGAACTGGGATTACATGAGTAAGAGATTCCAGGTCAATCCGAAGTGATTCCCAGAGGATGTGCCCCAAACACTCCTCGGCGTGTCGTTAGAGAAATCCGCTAGATTCCAGTACAGTTCCAGGAGCTGAGGTTAAACACCATTAATTGTCTGTGTTTTTAACATATGGCTTGTTGTTGGTAATTTCTCCCTCCAGGATGTGAGTGGAATGAGATTAGAGGATGACTGTGTTCTGACCGGCGGCTCTGCCCACATCTCAACTGTTGCACCTGCCTCATATTGATTAACCACTAACTAGATGTTTCTCACTGAGAGATTTTCATATACACGTCCACCGAGAGCGCCGGCCGCTCAGGGGAAATCACATTGGAGTTGTGTGCAGAAATTCACCTCTGCGATCTCACCTGCCGTCATTAGATTCTCGTGCATACGGCAAACCACAGTGGGCCGGACCGATCTATACACACTGAGAGAGAGAGAGAGAGAGAGAGAGAGAGAGAGAGAGAGTCTAATGTCTCCATTCGTCCACCCTCGGCTAAAGATATTAATTGCCATCCACCATCTTGGTGTAGGGCCATTAATGTTGAGTCCGGCCCAGCACTCGGCCCTCCGCAGGGACCGATAACATCGACCCGCATTTGATCCATCGGCACAGATTTATCATAATGTGTTACAGTGATTTTAGCAAACACACGAGACAAAGCATTGGCAGCCAAAATGTAACAGACACCAGTGTCTGATATGTAAAATTAACCCTCGAGAGTCCATTTAAAAAAGCTACTCATAGCTCAGATATCAGTCCTGATCATAACTACCAAACATTTATTAATTTTCAGGATTTTAACCCTTTCAATGCCAGTTTATGTAATGCCACTGTTGATGTTGTTGTTTTTTATTCAAAAAAATTAAAAAACTCTATTATTTTGCATATACTAAATGCTAAACAGAATTTGTTTGTTTGTTTATTGGATTATTACAGTCTTGGATATGACTTGGAATGATAAGCATGTATTTTGATGCATTATTATTTTTGTGCAGTGTCAGATTTATTTATAAAAAATTAACATTTTGAAGCCTTGCCAAAAGAATGAAAGCCTATTGGCAAGGAATGCATGATTTTATGCTTAAATCACACTAGGAAAAGATATTGCAATTGTAATGGGTTTTAGTTGTGACGTTTTTGTCCTGAAGGTCTCGAAATGAGCTATTTTTGTACCTAGTGTAAAACAGATTTATATAAGGAAATGAGAATGAAATATTAAAAATCGAATGCAAGTGCACAGTTTTGACCAAATGTATGGACCATATATGTTGTTTGCATTAGCACGGCTAAAATGATTTAAAAAAAAAAAAGTTCAGGACACACAAGGGTTAAACGATTATAAAGACAAGTTATCTTAATTATCCTTACTGTGTAATGTTTATATTTTACCAAACAATGTGGAAATGTGGCAGTGGCACATTAATACAGCATTTAATCGTTTTGAGTGCTGTTTTTTATTTGCCTAATTAGCATAGACCAGATAAACAGATCATCATCGTAATGGGTTATGGCCATAACATAAACTAAAAGATATTGACTATTTAATAAAAGGACAAACTCCAGCCTCCTGTTTTGAATAAGCAATAGGAACTAAAAGCAGTTCAGTGGTTTAATATCCATAAGTCCGGCGTTTCATCTCGACTAATGTGTCTTTAACTGGTTTCTGAGACTTTACTGCGGTCAGCATTTTCAGTGCTGCTTGTTGCCTGTTGGGTTTGAGTTTTCATGGGTTGCAGATGCGATATGGATACAATACAACCATCACAATTTCTGTTTTCACAGTTACGCTCTGTCAAAATCACAGTAAATATATGTTTTTTTGTGTGTTTCCTTGCAAGAGAGTATCATAAGTAACCATTACAATTGTTCGTTCTCTGATGGTCATTTGATAACTCAGTGCAGAAGTTTGAAACTCTTTAAATGAATCAGAGTTTCCTGAAGAAATTACTGAGGTTTATAGAAATATATTGACTTTAATTGTGATTTACCCACTTTGTTTCAGACTATGTTTGTCTGACTTTCAATCAATCAATCAATCAATAAAAAAACAAACTTTTTAAAATGTGTTATACTTTTTTAGTATAAATTAGTATGTAGATGTTATTTCAGTATTGTTTTATACTATTTTTGTATTTATTTAATAATTATTACACATTTAATATTTTGAGCAATTTTCTTTGTATCTGTAAATTTTCTATATTTACATATTTTTTCGTTAAAACATCTTTTCTAGTAATAACGAGAAGGTTTCTCGTTAAAATGACATTTTCTCATAATAACAAGATATACGTCATCAAAATGACATTTTTCTCGTTAAAATTACATCTTTTCTCGTAATAACGAGATGACGTTAAAACGACAATTATCTCTTTAAAATGATCATTTTCTCGTAAAAAAAAATGTTTTTTCTCGTAATAACATGTCATAAAGCTATATGTTTTTAACAACATGTCTTGTTTGTTATTATGGTAAAATATGTCGTTTTAATGACATAACATCTTGCTATTACGACCTAATTAAGTGGAAAAAAGCAATGTGTGTGCCTGCATTGCATCACCGTACTATTATTATATATGTATAATAAAACTAAAACTTTTGCACAGTGTGTGGGTGTGTGTGTGTGTGTATATATATATATATATATATACATAAATATATATATATATATATATATATATATGGTATATATACAGTATTGTATATATAGTTATATATACTACTGTTTAAAAGTTTGTGTTTAGTAAATTTTTTTTTGTATTTGTCTCTTCTGCTCACCAAGGCTACATTTATTTGATCAAAAAAATGAAAAATTTTTAAATATACAGTAATGACATTTTTAAATAACCGTTTTCTATTTGATTTTATTGTAAAGCGCATGTTATTGCTGCTATGCGTAAGTGAGTTATCACATGTGGACTTCATCTGTGTGATGTCAAAGTGTTGCAGATGTTCAGTGCGAGCTGTTTTTGTAGTTTGTAGTTTCAATAAGGGCTAAATATGAATTTTTGATTTACAATATATTTTCATAGCACATCAAAGTCTTTTATCTCAAGAGTTGAAAGGGAATAGGCAATGATCATTGTCCTGGTTTGATCTGTTTAAGCTCTGTGAGTGTGAGTGAGGAGGCTCGGCTGCGAGATGTATGATGTCATATCATCTTCAGTGATTTCCTTCAAAAGCGTTTCTCCATTAAGGGTCGTAAAGCTGTTTAATTTGCTTTATACGGTGCGGCCGGGGGCCAGTAAAGCCCTGTGGTCCTGCAGTGACTGTGTGCGCGCGTGCGGAAGGGCTGTAAAATGTGAGCACAGAGTGACATTAGTGTTATGGGGTATTGACCAATTTTTGGAGAGTTTATGGTGCTAATCAAGGGCCGCGTCCGAGCCGGAGATGAATGTGTGTGTTGTGGCGGAGAGCAGCAGGTCACGGAGGGAGTGTGTGGTGTTTTTTTACGCTGGGACTTTAACGGATGTGACGTGGAGTCGGTCTGTATGAAGACGTCCCGCGCCGGACGCTGTCGCCGTATATTTAGTGCTTTAATAAATAAAGAGCGTGTCGCGTCCCTGAAGAGCATCTCAAACTACAAGCTGCTGATATTTAAAAATCCTCACACTTTCCTACACGGCGTCCTCTAATTAGAGCGCGGTGCACCCCGGATCCTAGCGAAGAGAGTGTTAGCTACAGGTGATCCTTCAGTGAAGTCGTTAGTTTGTGAGACGAGTGTTTAGTGAAGGGAATGTGAGATTTACAGACCACAGATACTGAGTGAAATCCCACAGACTCATTTTTGGCAGTTTCTCGTCAGTCGATGGTCAAATTTGGGAGTGACACTAGTGATTTAGCAGTTTTGGTGAACTAGGGTACCACAGGTCATCCAGAGTCACTGCTTTGACTCAGTTTGGTACATTATAGAAACATAAGCATATAAAAGCAGAAACCTTTCAGAAGTGAATGTTTGGGCAGTTTCTGGTCTGGTTGGTGTTTGTGTGTGTTGGTGAAGAATAATATAGTTGATTTATTTTCGTATCAACTATTTAGATGCTATTTTGGTGTTTATAAACTATTATAGTATTTATTAATATGACATTTACATTGATTTAAATGAGCTTTTATTTTTATATTTTCAGTTTTCAGTTTAATGTAGTTTTAGTAGTTTTGTCATTTTTATATTATTTTCAGTATTTGTATTTAGTATTTCTATTTAGCTTTAACTTTCGTTTTTTTACTTCGGTTTTGGCTTTAGTGGCTGCCAAAACATCATGTCTAATTTTCATTAAAGTTTTTCATCGAAATATTTATCATTAATAGGAATAAATGTTGTTAGTTTATTTATTTTAGCATAAATCAACTATTTAGATGTTATTTTAGTATTATTTATATGCTATTGTAGTATTTATTAAGCTTTTATGAACACATTTAATATTTGTATGAGCTTTTATTTTATATTTACAGTTTTATTTTAATTTGTTTTATATATTTTTTATTTGTTGTTAATATTTCTATTTAGCTTTAACTCATTTTAGTTTAGTAATTGTAGTGCTTTATTTTATTTTATTTGAGTTGTTCATTTCAGTGATTTGTTTAATACAAAATGTTGTTAGTTCTAGTTAGCATTAAATAGAGATACTGTATGAGATAGACAGACAGACAGATTGTTCTTTTTAAAATTTTGAAATGGCAATTTCATATGTTTTTCCTCACTCTCTCTCTCTCTCTCTCTCTCTTATGATGATATTTGGCTGGCTGTAGTGGTGAATGAGCACATAATCTTTGCAGATCTGATGTATGTCATAACAGAGCAGCACTAGAGATCATATATCTCTCACAGTGAACTCAGTGGCGATTGTGTGGGTTTTTCATGATCCTGATGATGATATTCAGATCTTTGCAGGATGACTCTCACCCAGATCCAGAAACACAAAAACGTGTGTGTGTGTGTTTCCTCTAAATCACTGTGAGTGCCATTTGCACTCAGATCTTCAGCTGTCCTGAATGTTCCTGTCAGCTGTGTCTCTCCAGCACAATACGGATTGTTTTAAAGGGGTCATAGGATGCCCATTTTCCACAAGTTGATACGATTCTTTAGGGTCTTAATGAAAAGTCTATACCATATTTTGGTTAAAATGTCTCAATGGTAGTGTAAAAAAACACCTTTTTTCCCCTGTCAAAAACAGTTCTTTTTAGAGCATGCAGTTTTGTAGCATTTTTTCATTTAAATATTAATGAGCTCTGCTGACCCCGCCCCTCTCTTCTGAGCTGCTCTCTGAGAAACTGTTTACTTTAATACGCATTCATCGTGAAACTTGCTAATTAGCACATTATAAGCAAAGGTGATTTGCAAAGATTCATTACAAAACATTATACTCACTTCTTCTGTAGATGATCATGATTGATTCATGCGTACATAGACGCATTTATGTAGATCGGGGACGCGTTCCCTTCAGAAACAAAAGTAATCCACTGCGTCTTCAACGACTCAGATGTCGGGAGTAAATGACGACTGCTGTTCATTATTACATCCAACAACAGAACACCTCAGTCGCTTACGAGTCCTTCTTGTCTACATCTGCTCCAAAGGTGAAACAATGGCAGACTGATGACAGCTCAATCAGGGCGGGTCTAAGGTAAGACGCCAGTCCAGTCGAGACGGGTATAACTGCAGCCTGGAGATCTCCAAATGGGGGCGGGAACTCCAAAACGGGGTGGGAGCTTCAAAATAGGGCGTGGCTTCCTCCCATTGACAGACAGGCACATGACACGTATGACCAATTTTTTCCCCCAATCCACTTCAGTGCAAACTCCGCCCCACAGCTGATTCTAAAGATTTTATTGGTTGTGTCAATAACAGTGTTGATTTCCTACACTATGCTACAATAAATGCTAACCCCCTAAGCCTAACCCACACCTGACCCTAACCTTAGCCAGTGAAATTGACTGCATGGCGGGATTGGTGCTGAATAGCGTGGTAAATAAAGTTGCAGTTCAGGAGATAAACAGTTAATAAGATTATGCGATATGAGATCGTTCTGTAACTCCCCAACTGGACCTCACCGGACAATGGCACCTTTTTAGTTACACCCAGCGTCACTACCCCCTCCTACCCTGCGAATTTCGAGCCCCGGGATGCCCCCGTTGCTTAGAACAAAGTGACGGAGTAAAATCTTTCCCCTGCGCTGGGACGGCTCGTGGGTGATTCCCGTTTACATCATAAAGCAGAGGTTCAAACTCCAGTCCGAACACCACTGGCCACGAGCTTTGGGCTCTGCTCTCACGGAGAATATTTATTTATATAGCATATTTTATTTTAGATGAACTAGAAACAATGTTTAATTTCTAAAGGTTTATTTTGAAATGTAAGTCAATAACAATTGGCTGAAGCCACAGCCAATGGTGAAAGTCTTTGTGCGGGGAGACCCCGCCCCATTTTGAAGGTTCTGCCACTTTTGGAGTTCACGCCCCATTTTGGAGATCTCCGGTCTGCGGTTATACCTACTTGGTCCAGTCTGTGCTGAAACGCCACTGTCAATCAAACTATCGTGGGAAGGGCCTGTCTGTATGATGTCACACAGACGCCTGTCTGTATGATGTCACACAGACAGGCATCAGAGATCGGCTCGATTTGAGAAAGGGGTGAAGATTTGAGTAGATTAAAAAGACCACTGGGTGGATTTTTATCATTTTAGGGTGGTTGTGTACACACACTGCCAACACACATTTCAGTTCAAACAACTTGTAAAAGTGCATGTAGCATCCTATGACCCATTTAAACAAGTCACTTGATCTTTCCTTGTTGTACATTAAATTTTAACGTTTTGCACCCATAAGGAGGAAAAAACATCTAAAAATAGTGCCTGACATTAGCGTGAGATGATGGCATAACAGAGTGTGTTTGTGCTGAATGTGTGTGGATATGCAGCACCTGCCGTCCGTCCGTCCGTACATACATACATGCGTTCATTATTTGGTTACATATTATGTAAATAACTGTCTTAATACAGAAGTTTCTGTGCTGTATCTGTAGCACAGTACTGTATGTGTTTGTGTGTGTTACTGAGTAAATCTGCAGTTGTTTTCTTTTGCTTCTCTTGTACTTCGTGCAGCAGAATACAGCAGATGTCTGGTCTTCCTCCTCAACCATGAATAAACACTCTGAGTGACTGTAGTTTACACACACACACACACCGGCTGAGTGAGGGAATGTGTGCTGGGCTGCTTCAGTGTGCTAATGGACAGAGAGAGAGCTGATATAGAGGGTATATAGTTTCTGTTGTGTAGTGATGTGTCTCAGGGTGTGTCTGAGAGCAGATGGATGAGAAACCATCTGCTACAAATGGACTCCACACACAAACTCTCTCTCTCTAATGTTAACCCTCTGGGGTCTGAGGGTGTTTTGGGCCCTGGAGAAGTTTTGACATGTCCTGACATTTGTGCTTTTTTCAGTTGCTAATAAACATTTTAATGACTAAGTTTAGTAGCACCATAATCAGCACAAACTGGGCTACAATAATATGTGAGCAGCATGTATGTATGTGATTGTGTTTTTGAGAAAACAACGTTTATGCGTGCTTAGTGAAAAACTAAAATTTTAAAGTCACTGAAATAAGGCCATAAAACACATACAGAACATTTGATCACAATAATTTTGAGAACTGATCTTGAAGTCTAGAGTTTTTGCTTCAGAATGATGTGAAAATCATCTTGTTTACTCACTCACAGAAAACAATATATTGATTTAAATTTTCTAAGACACTTTTTGTGTAGAAAAGGAATATGCGAGGGGGTGTGAATGATCATGTATACTGATGTGATTCACACCTGAGAAGACAAAGGCCTGCATAATGAGCTGCATAATGAGCTGTCAGGTGAGTGACTGAGAGGGAATTGCTACAAGAAATAATGAGGAAAAAGAAATGTATCTATTTTTTTTTTGTAGTTTATTTAGAATATATATAACTATCACATCATTTTGGGAGTGTGTGCATGACATGGTCTTAGCTGTGGTCCAGGTTTTTGTGCGGGCAGGAATCTCAGAGCCTGTTGAACATGTCAACTTCAGTCTCTGGTTTCCATGACCAAGTTGGCTGCTTATTTGCTTTGGCTCTCTTTGCAACTGGTTCTTTTGCACTGTTATTCTCACATCTGAAATAAAAAAGCAAGCATGCTGTTTACACAAACTACATTATTAACATTATTATGATGTTCACTGATACTAGTTCTAATTTATCTAAACAAATAACACAATTACCACATAGCAAACATATTTTACCACGAAGTAACTAAATCAAATGAAAGTAACATCTGTAAAATAGTGAATGCACACTTACTCTAAAATTCTGAATGGAGTTGAAAACTGAACGAGTGCCCCCGTCCTATGAGAGATGCAGGTGAATGCAAGAGTGGTGTACTCCCCACAGTACCTTAGTATAGTATGCATACTTCATGAGAAAACAGAACGCCAATTCTTACATTTTAACACTATCAACCACAAACAATATTACCACATATTCTAGGAATAATAAAATTACAAATACTATACTGTGCACTTACTCAGTATAATTTTCCAGCGAACTCAAAACTGAACAACACGTGTGCCTTTCTTGTGCAATTATGCCATTGATGCAGCCACAGTCCTAAACGAAAATTAAAACATTTTCAAACATTTCAGCGTCATTACTCCAAAAGACACGGGTGTAATACATTCAAAATATTTACACCAGAGCAGATATTCATGAACAGAAGCTTAGTTAAATTCATAAACACAAGCATGATTTGCATGTAGGCCTATACAATCCAAAAACTATAGTTATAAACATATATGGCTATATTCGTGAACAGAGAATATCCTATCACAGTAAAGTTTTGACTAATCATTCTTACTGACATTAGGCTAATAACATTATAACTCATATTACTTTTATATCATATTTCTGTCTGTAATAGAACATAAAAAAAACATCCTGACATTTAGATGCTGTGAATGAAACTTCATAATGTTTCACTTGATTATACATTTAGTCAGGAATTATAGTTTGGAGAAAGTCTAACTAGTAAAATGTGTACAAGTTATGTGAAACTAATACAAGTAGGTTAATAAAAAAGACTTACTCATGTTTTTTCCTGAGGTAATCCAAAGCTTCTTGAGGTGAATTTTGTCTTATTCCTCTCAGCGCGACGCGAGCAGTAAAGCTTGAGGTCTTGCTGCTTTTGCTGTGATGTGGGCGTTTACACACGGCGCGCTTCACGTGGATGATTATAATATCAATAGCGCTCAGCGCGTGGGCGTGGTCGCATTAGAGATAATGAAGGTAGATGTGAAAGACTGGACATCGCGTTGGTTTCATATGGATTACTTTATCACAGAATATTTGCTTTTGATAAGACTTGCTTAGTTTAAAATTAGACATGTCAAACTTTCTATAGATATTTCTCTCATGTCTCTTTGTTGAGTATTTGCTGAGTTACAGTTCATTTTAATAACGTGTTTCTAAATAAAGATTACGCAGACCAAAGCGGCAGACAGCACACCCTGTTTGTTTTCTTTATTTTATAAATGCACAAAGTTCTGTTGTTATTATGTGTGTATACAAATAAAAGTAGAACCTTTACAGATTCGATTGAGGATTGCTCTTATCTGTAAGATCCAAACTGAAAGTGTAATTTAAGTTAATTTCGGTGTGATCAGGAGAAGATACCACAAAACGCGTATCCGCGTTAATCGACTTCAGAGGGTTAATGAGCACATACCATAGACTCGCACTGTTTATATATGAAGCTAAATATAATGACAGATTTCAGTAGCCAAGGCGAAGCTGACTCCAATCCTCAAAACATAACTGTAGTATTTAGTTTATGAATTATGTAGTTTTCTTAAGATCGTACTTGAGATTTCAAACCATCAGTTGATCTTGTACATCCTCACATAGTTGCATGTATATGTTTTTGTGTATAAAATGCACACAGAAAGTTAATGCTTTTAACATCTGATTTAAAGAGGCCAGGATGCTGTATTTGACAGACATTTCATTTGTTAACAGCTATCATAATAACAATTAACATGAATGATGCTGAAATGTGGTCAAGATGACATTCAGATACAAAAATAAAGCAGCTTTGAAATACACTACCAGTCAGATATTTGCTCATTATTTATGTCTTTTTTATTTTTTGTCAACATTTTAGATCAGGTATTCCCAAACTTTTCTGTCAGCTGAAGCCATTTGACCTAAAATATTCACTTGAAATACCCAGAGATTTTAGGTCATTTTTCATAATAAAACCATTTAATTTATTCATTTGCTCTGATGTTGCGTAATGGTGTCATGACATGCTCGATTTTTAGTACGATTTTTTGTTATTTTTAAAATTTTACTTGAGATAACTCACATATGAATCATTAAGGTCCCCTTCAGGAACTCGAGCTGCGTCGAGATTCGCTTTGGGAACGCCCTTGCGTGACCGCGTTCTGAAGCACGTGTCAAATCAGTCCAATGGAGCACCGAGACGTCATGAGCGGGGTGATGTAAGCACCAGAAAGCATAAAAGCGCATGCGGCAGGGTGCAAACCAGCTTCTGCTCTTCAGTAGGTCTCTTTGTATGTGTCTGTCTATTTACTGTTGTTTGTCCGCACAAGCACTCATATATATAAAACAATGAGAAAGTCTATGGCGAGCAAACGGCATTACAAACGCTGTGTTTCTCCTTGCCCACGATATCTGGCGGCAGGGAAATACACACGATTTGTGTGTCGTTTGATTAGGAGCAGAGCATGCACGGTCAGCTCTCAAGGGAGCTGATTGTCATGACTCGCTGCGCGTGCTGTGCTCTCGCCTGGCCGTGTTTGATGAGAGCGGCCAGGCTCGCGATCCCGCTAGCAGCGGTCCCGCTGTTGCCGAGGCACAGCACAGCCTGTTGTCGTGAGGATCGCGGGTGCATTTAGCGGAGGGATCCGAGACGGCCCCCCCCCCCGCGAGAGAGAAAGAGTCAGACGCTTCATTTATCTTCCTCCGAGGAGGTTGATGTGTTGAGCGTCGACACGGAGGAGATTGTGGACTCGTCACCACAGTCCCTCGCTTATGAGGTGTGATTTGTGGTTATGGGGTGTGTTTCGTGCATTCGCCCTTAATAAAATATTGTTTGGCCAGCCTAGGAACAGGACGCTCATCCTAAAAATCATTAGACGAGCATGTTCTGAATCCCGATCACTCCTTCATGACGGGGGCCTCCCGTTTTCCCCGATCTCCATGCTGAGGTGTCAAGATCGTGGGAGAAACCGTACTCATCCCGTATTACAGCCCCACAGTCTCGAATTATTCAAAAGAACATCGTGGGGCTGAATAATAAGGTATATGGGTCGATGCCAGTGGTGGAGCAGACGCTTACGAGCTATCTCTCCCCATCCTCAGCATCATCCCCGAAGGCCCCGAAGCTTCCCACCAGGCCCGTTAGGCTTACATCGAGTCTGGTTGGGAAAGCTTATACGGCGGCAGGTCAGGCTGGCGCATGTTTGCACAGCATGGCGGTGTTACAAGCATACCAGGCTGACCTGTTCAGGGGTGGGGCTGCTGAGCGAGCAGAAGCCCAAGTCATAAAGCTCCTCATATCGCCAGTCTCAAAAACAGAGCGTTGCAACCCGCACCCCTCCACAGAAAGATCGGGGGTCGGGGCGATGCTCTCAGTTGGGGTCTTACAGACCGAAAACGGATCTGCGGACCGTCATTTTGTCTAAGAGGACCTCGGCTAAACAGTCCTACCATTGTCAGGTCCCTGAGTGCAGCCCACCCCAAAAAAACCCCCCAGGAGGAACGGATAACCCCCATATATGGTGCCAATCCGCCTCAGTGCCCTCACGAGGCTTATTGATACCCTGCCACCCTTGGTCTTCAGGGCTCAGTGAACTCCGACGGCGAAATTCCCACTGCCGCCCTGCAACGGGAACGGACGGATAGCTCGCCCCCTCAAGTGGGGTGCACAGCAGTCAGGTCGGTCGTTCCGTGCCGGTCATCCTTACAGGGGGCATGAACTGGCCTCCTGTAATAATACTCAAACGCCAGCCTGAGGGGGGGGGGGGGGGGGGGGGGGGGGGGGGGGGGGGGGGGGGGGGGGGGGGAGGGTGCGAGAGCTGGTTCCCTAGTAGATTTTCTGGTAGCGTGGAAACTTCTGCCAAATGTGTCTCAATGGGTCCTGCGTATTGTAGAAAGAGGCTACAGAATCCAGTTCGTTTCTCATCCGCCTCGTTTCAACGGGGTCATCCCACACTATGGGCCCCGAGCAGGCTCTGGTAATGGAACAAGAAGTAGTTACTCTCTTGAGGAAGGGGGCCATAGAGCGTGTTCCTCCTCTCTCGAGAGAGCGGCCGGGTTCTACAGCCGTTACTTCATCGTTCCGAAGAAGGATGGGGGGGTTGCATCCGATCTTAGATCTATGTCTTCTGAACCGCGCTATCAAACGGTTTCGGTTCAAGATGCTCACTATCAGCAGTTAGTATCTCAGATCCAGTCCGAGGACTCGTTTGTTATGATAGATCTCAGAGACGCTTATTTCCATGTTTCCATCCTCCCTCAACACTGGAAGTTCCTGATGTTTGCTCTCGGGGGCGAAGCATACCAATATAGAGTTTTTCCTTTGGCCTGTCACTCTCACCCCGCACTTTCACGAAGTGTGTGGATGCTGCTCTGGCTCCACTGCGACTCCAGGGCATCCGCATACTCAATTATATCGACGATCGGTTAATACGTGCCTCTCTCACGGGCTGGGGAGCGGTCATGAGTGGTCATCAGGGTCTGTGGGAAGGCCATCATCTCTTGTGGCACATCAACTGCCGGGAAATGCTGGCCGTGTTTCGAGCTCTGACACACTTCCTTCCAGACCTAAGGGGGCATCATGTGTTTGTCCGCACAGACAACACATCAGTGGTCTCCTACATCAATCTGCAGGGGGGTCTGCGTTCGCGCCCCTTGTACAAGTTGGTTCTCGGACTTGGTGTCCCTCCTCTACGGCTCTCCGCTGGAGATTCCGATCAGGAGGGACCTCCTCTCTCAGGCGGGGGACGCCATTCTTCACCCCCGCCCGGAGTTATGGAAGCTGTGGGCATGGCCCCTGAGGGGGCACAGCTCCTAGCATCTGGTCTCTCAACTGAGGTTGTTGAGACTATACTCCAGTCCAGAGCTCCCGCCACTAGGAAACAGTACGCCTTAAAGTGGAAGCTTTTCACTTCATGGTGCGACTGCAAGACCCAGTCAACTGCCTAGTTGGTTCATTTCTGGAGTTTCTGCAGGAGCGATTCTTTGCAGGGTTATCTCCCTCCACTCTGAATGTGTACGTGGCGGCCTTAGCTGCTTATCACGCCCTTCTGGGTGGTCAATCATTTGGAAGACACCCACTTGCCACTCGTTTCCTCCGTGGCACCCTGAGGCTGAGGCCGGTACAGCGCACCAAGGGGCCCATAGTACTTCAGGCATTCTGTCCTCCTCCATTCCAGAAAGTAGGCCAAGAAAGGCTTAATCTGCTCTGTCCAGTTCGAGCACTGGACGCTTACGCACACAGAGCTGCCCGTGGCGTAGGGCATCACTTTTTGTTTGTTTGGTCCGCCAAGAATGGAGTTCCGGCGACCAAGCAAAGTAAAAGTTTTGGATTTTTCTATGAGTAGGTGGGGTTGTTGAGTCCTCCAAGGCTTTCAGCCTGGTGTGGCCTTGCAGGACATTTGTGCTGCGGCGGGCTGGTCCTTTCCGCACACTTTTGTCCGCTTTTACAACCTACACCTGGCATCTACCCCAGGTTCCCAAGTTCTCTCTTCGTGATGTGCTCATAAGATACACACACAGGCAGGGACTTGGTAGTATGGCGCAGTTGGTATTCTCGTTCCCAAAGCGAATCTCGACGCAGCTCGAGTTCTTGAAGGGGAACGTCTCTAAGTTACTTATGTTACCATGGTTCCCCGAGGGAACGAGACCTGCGTCTCTTTGCCATACTCCCTGCATCCCTGCAGGCGCTACTGAAGAGCAGAAGCTGGTTTGCGCTCTTCCGGATGCGCTTTTATACTTTCTGGTAGTTACGTCACCCCGCTCGTGACGTCTCGCTGCTCCATTGGACGGATTTGACACGTGCTTCAGAACGCGGTCATGCAAGGGCGTTCCCAAAGCGAATCTCGACTCAGCGTCTCGTTCCCTCGGGGAACCATGGTTACATACGTAACCTAGAGACGTTGTCACTTAATGCAACTTCACATTTTAAATGGTCTAGACTTAAAAAAATGTAAAGGCAGCCCAAATACTCAAATGCAATATTTGTATAGTTTGGAATAGTAGTAAAAAAAAAAGAAATTATGAGGAAAAAATAATGACATTTACCTATTAAAAAATAAATGTTTTTGTACATTTGGATAGATGATGAAACATTCAATATGGATGTAGTGACACAACATCTAAATCATAAATATTAATATGCATTTACAGATAAAGAAAGTTACATAAAATATTTACAAATCTTTAGAATGATAGTCAAAAACAATTCAGAAAAAAAAAATCTGAAAACTGTTATTAGTAAGGTGTAGGTGCATATCATTCACAAGAACAAAACATATTTTTGTTGACTGGAATAGATGCTGAAATGTACAATTTGGACATATTGACAACAAACCTAAAACCTAAACATTATGATGCATTTACAGCCAAAGAAACGTAAAATATTCACAGATCTGTATAATCAAAAGTAAATGAAAATACAAAAAGCTTTGTAATGTAATGACAATGATATTTGTCTCCAAAACTCATGTGAAGCATTCAAGCAGAAGCCTTTAGATCAAAAGGCTTTGAAGCATAAATCCAGTCAAATGCGTCTGACTGGTGGTGTACGTCTCACTGCAAGCGCTCTTCCCTCTGTAGTGTGGATGTTGATGAACTTTGCAACACTGACACAGTTACTGAGCTGAATTATGACACTATAGTCTTCTGTAGAGTTTGGATTTGCCATAATATTTGATGAAGTTTGCATCATTGATTCCTTTTTTATTTTTCGGTTTATTACTGTGAAACTGTCACCTTGGAATTATAAGGTTCTATCTGCGTTCTGAGCAGTTTTGAGATATTGAGCTTCAAAGTTTTTCCATTCCATAAAGAAAAAATTATATGGGGAACAAGTTTCTTTAAAACATGAAAATGACAGCGACCCTAAATGTATTCTAAATGCACAATATCAAAATCCTCTCACATCTTCTAAATGGGGATTTCTGGAATGGGACAAATGCAGATAGAACCTTCTAATTCTAAAAAAACACTTTTTGCTTGGAATTATAAGGTTCTATCTGGCAAAAAATTACCTGAAGCAATCATTTTCAAGAAACACAAACAGATTATTTATAATGTTTTAAAACATAAAATTAGTGTTGTAACAATGTGTTGACATGCATGAGAAAGTAAAATGTAATGGTTTTTATGGCATTTATTTCATATTTTAAATGAATATTTTTTTCTTGTTCCTGATTAAAGGGGTCATATGGTGCGATTTCAGGATTTAAATTGTTCCTTTCTCTTTGGAGTGTTACAAGCTCTTGGTGCATAAAGAAGATCTGTAAAGTTGCAAAGACTAAAGTCTCAAATCCAAAGAGATATTCTTTATAAAAGTTAAGAGTCAACCACTCCTACCTAAAACGGCTCGTTCTAACACGCCCCCACATGTCTACATCACTATGTGGGAAGATTTGCATAATGCCGCCCAAATGTTCACGCAAAGAAAGAAGGCATAACTTTTATTCTCGCTGTAGTATTGTTGCCGCCGCCATGTTGTGAAGACGCGGTGTGTTTCGTTGTGAAAGCGAAACTACTTTGTTTGGCCTTCCAAAATTGGACAGGACTAGACATCAGTGGTTAAGTTGTATTTACAACACTGTTGCAGAACACTTCAACCCAAATATTCAGATGTGTGCAGCGCATTTTATGGAGGACTGTTTACTGATCCTGGTAGAGTAGACTACAATGCCGGCTGTTCTGACTCAAAGACTGTAAGTTTTTTTTTATATTTAAAGCGAGTTTTTTATTTTGTGTAGAGTAGGGCTTGTTGTTTGTCATTTCTCCCATCACAAATGCAGACATGGTTTTATGTTTACGTGGCGCGATGCAACACAACGCGTAAAAAGACAGTATAAGTAATTATAATCCATAATTATGTCCCCACTGGATGCAATGAATGCCTCGTTTATAATGGGTTTTCATGTTTTTGTCTCGTCGCTCTGGCCTGACAGGGCATTATCACAATATGGCAAGGGGCGTAACATTTCCGTCTCACGCTTGAGGTATTCCGCCAATCACAACGCACTGGATAGCTGGCCAATCACAGCACACCTCGCTTTTCAGACCCATGAGCTTTGTAAAAATCGACGCGTTTCAGAAAGGCGGGGCATAGAGGAGAAGCAATAATAAGTACAGTATGTGGAAAATAATGTGTTTTTTTAACCTTAAACCGCATAAACACATTTCATTACACCAAATACACAGAATAATGTTCTTTTTAGCAACATCATATGACCCCTTTAAGCATAAAAGGCAGTGCTAAATATTTTGTCCAGTGCACATGTTAAATTTAGGCAGGAATATGGTGGGTAATTTAACACATTATTGCAGGAACCATTTAAGTTTAAGTTTTCTTTTGTTTAGACAGAAAGCAGCTACTGTAATACATCTGACCAGGACTTTATTCCACAGAAAGTGGGACAGGTAAAATGGCTTTTTCTCTAGACGTCAGTATGGCTGAAATAACATGCTAACGTTTATTGTTGTAATTAAGACCCAATCAATTAAATTGTTGACTTTTAAGGCTTAATATTGTGAAATATAAGACATTTTAAGACTAAAAAGATTGCAAGAAAACAGACAATGCTTCAGCAAAGGTGTTTAACAAAGTTATAATAAACATTGAAAAATGTTTCACTGACTATAATAAAAAATATTTCACATTTAAAATATTTAAATTACTTCAACTATGCAACAACTCGATTTTTACCAACAATGTAAAATGTAACATTTCATCTCACTTAATGTAGTACACACTTTAATCCAGTGTGCCATAGCGTAGAGCTTTATAGCAGCTTAGTACAAGTACACAGGATGGATCAAGGTTAAAACATAACCTAATATATACATAACTTTCCCTTGTATGACAATGACGTGACTGGAATAAAGCAAATAGACTACAAAACCCAGAACTATCCTCTTAATAGCACTGCTGGCTAGCGTGGTGTCTAACTGAAAATAACTACGCAATAGCTACAGCAAAACACACAAAAAGACTGTAATTCCCTGGAATTTGAGCTGCTGTCATTGACAAGATCATAAATAAAATAGTCGATCATGAGGTTTCTAATAAGCATCGCATTGTGTGAAATTATTTAGTCTTCTCTTCACTGATTTAGCGTTTTTCTGCACTCTCGTCTGCTATCGCGGCGCAGTCTGGCGACATGACAAAGAAAGCTGATGCTGATTGGTCCTCGTGTGTGCATTCGAAGTGCTGATTGGCTCACGCAGATAGAACCAAGTTAGAGTTCGACTTTGTATATAGAACCTTTTTGTTTTGTTTCTTAAAAAAAAGTACCAAAATGTACACAACTTAAAAAAGAAACATCACATAATGTAAACAAGTTGTCACAGAATATGAATATGTGAATAACTCAATTTTGACAAAAATGTCAGATAGAACCTTATAATTCCTAGGTGACGAAACTTGAACACAATCTGTATGGTATAAAGCGCTATAAAGGTGACTGCACTAGTGAGTAGGCCAGCAGGATTGCTCCTGTATCTTTGGGGAGCGAGTGAACAGGATCCTCCCCAGCGTTCACTCCTCCGTCTCATCTCTCTGCTCCTCTGTGAGTGGACTCACTTTTCACGTTCTCTTCCTCCACCGCTGTGTCCTGTATTTCTCCTCATCTTCCATCTCTCTTTCTCTTTCTCTGGGAGTGATTAATGGTGCGGCATGTTTCTGCTTTTGCCCTGCAGCATCTGCAGTGCAGCACCTCTCACAGTCTCTGTCTGTCTCTCAGGTGATGTCTGTGTCTCTGTCGGGTCCTGCGGCTCTTCATCACACACTGTCACAAGTGTGTTTGTTATGTAGGCTGAGTTGGTGGGCCAAATGGCATCAGAAGGTCTTTTTGGTGGATTTGGGATGGGACTAGTGTCATGCTTCTGGTTTTATTGTGAACAATTCTTCTGTGTTTGTAATTCCCAAGAAAACATTCTGTTTTTATGATCTTTTATCAAAATGTAATCACTTTCTTTATGTCTGAAGCAGCTTTTTAAAAACTGAGCATAAAGGGATGGAAAAGAGCACGTTCTCAAGATGGATTTTCTTTTTTTCAGTTTTAAACAGATATGTCTTAAACACAGAATAAAAATGGTGAGAGATGCCAAAAAAAAAACAAGCTAAGATCATTGAAAACGTGTGTCTGTCTACATTTTTGCTCCAAAAACTTACCTATACATAAAATTCACTGCAGTTTCCAGGTGACGTTATCACTAGTGGCAATAAAACACCAACGACTTTTATTCCCGTTTGCTCAAATTATGATTAAGTGCAGATTATCAATTAATAAAGACATATTTTCATGTACAATACTATGTTATGACATCAAAACATGTTCACCATTTTGCATGACTTGTAATGTAATACATTTCGATGTTCTCGTCACAAAATCTGCTCTATATGTATGCATTTCTGACTTGGTAAACTTGCTCGGAAGTGCACGGTACAGAATTAAAGTGTATTTTTAAGTGTCTTTCATGACCTCATGGTCGCTTTACAAATACATACATAATATACTAACAACTAATGTAGGCGGCAGAAAAAAAACATACAAATTGGATGCGCCGTAAAAAAAGTAAAAAAAAAAAAAAACATGCAAAAACTTTTATAATTTTAGTTTAGTTTCAGCCGCTTTTTTATTATTCTAATATGCTGATTTGCTGCTCAAGAAAAAATTCTTATCAATGTTGAAAACAGTTGTACTATTTTTGTAATACATTTTTCAAAGATTCTTTGATGAATAAAAAGTAAAACAGCATTTACTTAAAATATAAAACTTTTGCACTTATAATGTTCTTTCTGTCACTTTGTCATTTAATCACCATTGATTAATAAAAGTTTTACTTTCTTTCAAAAATATTATCATAAAAAAAAATCTAACCTCAAACTTTTGAATAGCAGTCTAAAGTATTGCCATCTTTGCGGTATAACAAAGACCAGTCAGAATCAGAACCAATCAGAATGCATCATGCAAATAATATAATGATGTCATCTCAACTTTGAATATGGAATATTCTTAATTTACATCAATGGGAGATTTTCATTTTTTAATCGTACAGTTTTAAGTATAAAGCTTATAAATAGCAAAAATGCACACCTGAAATTGGAATCTGTAATCTGGAAAATAATGTTGAATGTACATGAAATACAAGTTGATTTGAGCTTATAGTCAATACTTTTGGTCTTAGTTCTGATAACAGCGTGTTAACGGCCCCGTGGTCGTGTGATCACATGAGGGCGAGACGCTGCAGAAAACGTGCGGCTCAAATGAAGTGTAACACATCAAAGACGCAGACAAACCTGCTGCTGAACACACACACACACACACACACACTGTTGCAGTGATGTAATTTGTAGTGAAATCACATTAGCGTGTGTGTGTGTGTGATGGGCGCCGTACACAGAACATCTGTTACTGACACACAGCGTTTGATTGATGCCTCTGCTTATGTGTGAGTGCATGTAAACAGGTAACAGTCTTTACAGTGAGAATCTGCACATTAACACAGTACTGTATGTAGAACACAGTGATGTGAGATTATTAGTGCTTAATTTCACACTTTCTGCTCATTGTTTTTGTCTTGTTTTGAATGTTAAAATACTGCAATAGTGTCCAGAGTGTATAGAAACCATACATTTGTGATCTAGTTTCATACTTAGACACAGTATTACACTTTTAGTGCATTGTAAACCTTTTACAAGCAGAGAAACAGATTAGCATCAGCGTTTGTTCGACAGCAGTGGAATAGTGAGGTTTTGTGTTTTCTTGACTGAGGTGTGTGCTCTGCTTGCATGTTGTTGTTTTTTTTATCGACTGCAGTCAGGGATGAACACATAAGGACACTTACTAGGCGTCAGAGAGCACTGTGAATCTATTGATTTCAATGCTGCAAGTATGTCGCGAATTTCAAACTGAACTGACTCTTTAGTAACCCTTAAAACGTATCTTGCACATTATTCTCCATCTAACACCGTGTTTAAAAATTTGGAGCCAGTAAGATTTCTCTTACTTAAGTCTCTTCTGCTCACCAAGGCTACATTTATTTGATCAAATATACAGTAAAAACAGTACTATTTAAAAAATGTGTTACAATTTATTGTTTTCTAATTGAATATGTTATGTATATTTATTCCTTTGATCAAAGCTGAATTTTCACATGACTCTTCAGAAATCATACTAATATGCTGATTTGCTACTCAAGAAACATACGTTTAATTTTTTTCAAAATTATTTTCTGTTCAAAGGAACAGCATTTATATGAAATAGAAATCTTTTTAATATTATAAACATCTTTACTGTCACTTTTGATCAGTTTAATGCATCCTTACTAAATAATAGTATGAATGTATTTCAAAAGAAAACAATCGCACTGACTTTGGAACGATAAAGTAGCATCGTTGCAGTGTAATAAAGACCAATCAGAATGCGAGTATATGCAAATGTTATAATGATGTCATCCCAGCTTGAATTTAAATGTGGAATATTCAAACAGTGTACAATTATAATCTGACTTGTTTTTAAGCATAATGTGTATAAATAGCAAAAATCGCACACCTAAAGCTGGAATAAGCTACAAAATGTCGAAACCTATGTAAAGCTTTCAAATGAGACACATTAGATTACAAAAATAATCCCAGAAGTGAGTTACATCAGACAATACCTTCCAGTGAGATGAGGATGAGGGAAAAATGAGTCACAGATACAGCAAATAATGCATATTTTTTATGTAATTTCTGCTTTATTTATTAATGGAGCGTTGCGATAGTTCTGGCAGGCCATGTTAGTCAAGCTCGCATCAGCTGACACTCAGCTGATCCACGTCTACCTATAGGATCACGACACCAATCATAATTCCCTTCATAAATTCCCTTCAGTCATTATTCAGCAGCTATCGCTTCGCTCAGGAACTAATCACCCACCTCCATCCCCAGCTCCTCCTCTACTCCAGTCAGGACTAGCATGACTATATCATTGATCGAACCACTGTAAGCATGTTGTTAAAATAATCATGTAAACATTAATGGTATCTGCTACATTTATCATTGATGTTGGTTCTGTTCTGCTGGGGGGGGAGGGGTATTCTGCTCTCCCTGCTCCTATCCATGCTAGGCTGCATGAATGGGCAGGGAGTAATTGCCCAGAGCAGAACCATTCCCCCAACCTAAAATGTATGCTAATCGTAAGTTATATTGACAATAGTGGTCCTGACAGAAATAAAATATTGACAAATTGCTTCTCATATCATCGTTTTTTTATGTGTTTTCCATCAAATCATCAGCTAAATGAATGAATGTCCGGTTTAGGGTGTGCAGTGACTATAATTAGCTTTTTATAAAGCAGCAGAAGTCTGTAGCATGTCCTCATTCATGTGTGTGTGTGTGTCCTTGAGTGTGTTTTCAGGGGTCTTTGTGAGTGTTTGGTCTCTGGAGGGGGTCGTGGGCAATTAAAGCACACATGCAGCGCCGCTATACCATCACACACACGCAGTGGCGCATCCCTCCTCTGCTCTCATGCACCTCCCACCTTAGCATGTGAATGTTTAAGTGATCTTTATTGTGTGCAGAGTAAACAGAGAGAGCGAGGGAAGCCGTGTCGACAACAGGACGAGAGACAGAGAGAGAGACAGCAGTGCGTAGTTAAATGTGGAAACCGTCCTCTCTGAGCTCCATGGCAAACTCTGCATGCATGCTGCTGTCCGGCTCCGGGATGCTGCCTCACTCGCTGCACGCGCCACATGGCTTCCTCTACTTGTCCGAGGTAAGGAGCGTCCCGCTTTTATCTGCTCTGAATGAGCGTGCTTTTCCATCTGACCTCTGACCTCTTCTCTGTCTGGGGTCGGCGCTCTGTTATAGTCCACTTTTTCATGCTTTTATTCTCATTGTTTAGGCTTATTCGCTTGCTCTCATGGTGATTTTATAGTTAATGTTAACTAGGTGTGTGCATCTAGTGTTGTAGTTGAGGAATATGTTTGTGAATTTATTGTGGGAATGTCATTTTTGTGTCGCTTTGCAATCACAAAACGGAAGACTGACGCTCATTTTAGGTCACAATTAGCAAAGTTGTGCAGATTATTACGCAATATTATGCAGATGCGCTCATGAATTATGCAGGACTTCCATGACTTTTCCCTTTTCAATTGCTTTGTAGAATAAGTCATTACATTCATGTAGTCACCATATAAATATTGGCATATGTCTGGCTTTTTTTAATTATTGATAAATCTATCAGTGTGTTCCTTGATCAAAATTGGTCTGAACTGGCCAATATTGGGAGTTAATGATTTTCTAATTCAATAAGTCAATTTTCTATAACTTATCATGCTGTATATTATACTGTTCAATCATCTGATGTGACTTTCAAACACATTATTGGTTGATATTAACTGATTGTGTGTATCTAGTATCATAGTTTGTTGTTTGCCATTTCATTGTGTGCAGTTTAGATACAAATGGAGTTGTTTTTGACAAGCACATGTCAGACAGAAAGCAGTTACTCATTTTAGCTCATAATCACCGATATTAGCATATGCAGATACTTTCATGAATTATTCAGGAGCTCCATGGCTGGTGTTGGATCACTTGATCAATGTTCTTCATTAACGCGAATTACTTTGTTGAATTAGTCATTAGATTGTGAATTTGTTTAAGTGCACAGGGGTTTGTTAAAATGTTAATTAAAATGTTTTATTTTTATTAGCAGTGCTTGATGTATGGGTTTCTAGGAGCCATATCAACCAAATAGCAGTTCAAGTCTAATCATCATACTGTTCCTGGATTTGCTTGTGGTTTATTTATTTCTTTATTTATTTGTTTGTTTGTTTGTTTATTAAAATTGTATTTATTTATCTTTTTGTTTTTAAAATGTATTTTATTAGCAAAACTTGATCACTTATGTTTCTCTAATCATACCCACCAAGATCAAAATATTCAAGTGAAAAAACAAAAAAAACAAAAAAAAAAAAAAAAAAAAAAAAAAAAAAAAAAAAAACAAAAAAAAAAAAACAAAAAAAAAAAAAAATAATGGAGTGATAGGGGTCTGAATTGCTTATTTTTTATTGGATAATGTCCTTTACAAATATGTATTTATTTACTCCTATTATATATATATTATATCTAATATATATATATATATACAGTATATCTATATATATATATATTTTTTTTTTTGTCTTTTTAGGTACTAGGATTCATAAGTCATTGTGAAACAGTCTTTTTCTGTTCGTGAGTATTACGTCATTTTTTCACAGGAATGTGCTGATGTTTGTTTTTCTGTGTCAAATTTTAGATGTGAGCTTTAGTATAAACAATGTTTTAAAACATCATGCAAAGCGTTGTTTACCATCAATACCCCCAAAATTAGCACTAGTCAGTCTTCAATGCAGTGCATCTTGTTCGTGGAACATGTATGTAGTGCGACACGTGAGACACCAGAAGCGATAAATGAGATGAGTGCTTTGCCTCCTGACTTTTAAATCACGTGAGACAGCGAGAAGCGTCTCCTCCCCCATCTTTCCCACACACACACACGGTGGGGTTGCGTCGAGTCGCCCTGTGAAGAATCCAGGGCAAACGATCCTACGGAGAGCAGCAGACATTATTCATGAGCCTGCGTGTTTATGAGCGAGTGTGTTTGTGCGCTTAATTGATTTCATATTTAAACACACGGCCCCGTTTGCTGCAGTATGTAGCGCTGAATTATTGATATGGTTCACGAATGTGAGGCGATTGACTGCGGAACGCAGTGTGAAATGATCTAGACCAGATCCAGTACTGTTGGAGCTATGTGAAGGCCTGTTGTCGTTTGAACGTAATTCAGAACAGCGTGCTGAGTGTGCGTTTGAAGGAGGTAAAGCTTACAGTACGATCTTGTTGCGAGTGTGGTGTTTGAGAAATCTGATGTTGCTGTTTTCTGTGTTTTTGCTCTGTTAGTGATCGATTATTGCAGAAGTAGTGACTTGAGACTATGCTGGTTGTGACGAGAAGACGCTCACATGAATGCAAACCTTTGGTGGTGCCACATAAGCGATGTGATAGCGCCACATTAAAAAATAAAAATAATATAATTAAACTGTTTTTTTTATTTATTTTGTATTTAATTACATTTTATTTTATTATCATTGGCGGGGTCATGAATATTTTTTTTATTCATATGATATAATTTGGTATTGACTCCAGTATGTAAATATACATTTTACGATTTCATTTCTCTTTCATTTCTATTTTGTTTTTTTATTAAAGATTTACATTATTATTTTATTTTTAAATGTACTATTTTTTATTAATGGTCATTTGATGTTTACCTTTTGATGTTGTTTAGTTTTTTTACAACGTATACCAGGACCCAACCAACAATTCGATCTTTGTTATGAATACATTTTAACAACAATGTTGTATTACTGATATTGTACCCATTACAGTAGGCATTAGTATATAACGATATACCTTTTCTATAGTTTGTAACTTAATGTAACCCCTCTCTCCGAGTCCTCACTGCACACTATAGGTCGTTCTTGCTCTGAGTGGGTCTCCGCAGGGGGCGAGACGCACTACAAGGCGGCTACAGACTGCAGCTCTAGCTCATCTCTTTGAACTCGGGGCGTGAGTTTACTGACACAGCACCACTCGCTGGCCTCCCGTTACACTCACCCCGCCTAACCGCACTCCCTCCGTGCCGGCCCCAATGTAACCCCTCTCTCGCCCGGGTCCTCAATGCACCGCTTTCTTGCTTCCGATGGGTCTCCTGACATGGGAAGGCGTACGCCTAACAGGAGGCTTAAAGCTGCACCTCTATCGTCATTCGCTAGTGCGTCTCTTTAGATCAGGAGTGAAGTTTACCTGCCACAGCGCACTACTCGCTGGCCTTTTTTTTTGGTCATCTTCCATTGCTAGTCATGGCGTGTGCCAACATTGCATTCCTTTTTGTTTTTGCACAAGTGAGATGAGGCAATAATCAAGCAGCAAACCTAAAATGTTTCTCTTATGTACTATTAGGAAATTGTGATACCTTCACTGGATTCATTCATTTGGACGATTTATATACTGTTGACCAGTTCAAGAAAATTATTAATTTGAGTCATTGTTCAGTGGGTTCCTTTTAAGTAAATATTTAAGTTTAAAATTTCTCCTAAGGCAATCCAAGATGTAGATGAGTTTTTGTTCTCCACAGATGTGGAGAAATGTAGCATTACATGACTTGCTCAGCAATGGATCCTCTGCAGTGAATGGGTGCCGTCAGAGGTGATAAAAACATCATAATACTATACAAGTAATCAACATGACTCCAGTCCATCAGTTAATGTCTTGTCAAGAGGAAAGCTGCGTGTTTGTAAGAAACAAATCCATCACTAAGATGTTTTTAATTTCAAACCATTAAAATACAAGTCAAAAATGTCTGAATCAGGGGAGAAATATGTCAGTTGATTTTGATGTGAAAGGACAACAGGAGATGGACTTTTTCACTCCAGGACACATTATGGATTATGGACTCAGCTAGAAATTAAAAAAATGCCTTAATGATGGATTTGTTTGTTACAATCATGCAGCTTTTCTCTTCACAAGGCATTGAAGAGAATAGACTCACATCAGTCGAGTGCTAGTGTCTCTGGAGGAAATACAGTAATTGACCTCGTGACCCATGAGAGTCTTCACACCCAATGACTGTCGTCTGGAGATGATGAGCTGCTGAAGATGTGGAAAGCATTGAAATACTGTCTGAAGTAACTAAAGTAAAAGACAGAATAAGAATACTTTGATTAAATAGTTGTGTCTGCAACTTATAAGGCACCTGTTTTCCTTGATCTTTTGAAATAAGAGTTTGTTGTGGTATAAAACATACTGTAACTTTCAGTAGAAGATCTAATCAGAAGAGTAAAGCATGGCAAAGCTCATTTTAGCGCTGATTGACTCGTAGCATGTATTATGTGTGTGTGTGTGTGTGTGTGTGTGTGTGTCTTAAAGGTCCTAGCACAACATACGTTATTTAATTATATGGATTGGAAGAATTGCGGAAATAATCATGAGAACTAAAGTATGCATCTGTGAGAAAGTGAGACCTCAGCAAAGTCATCGTCTCTCCTGTCTCCCTGTACACTACTGGAGTAATGACGCTGAAAATTCAGCTTTGCATCAAAGGGATAAATTACATTTTAACAGATATGAAAATAGAAAATGGTTACTTTAAATTGTAGTATATTTTACAGTTGTATTGCATTTACTGACCAAATACATGCAGCCTTGGTGAGCAGAAGAGACTTCTTTCAAACTTGACCCATGGGACCGACCTCTCATCTTTGAATGTAGTGTACATACTGTAACATAGTGACACATAATATATAAATATAAGTTTGGACACTCTTCTTGATGACTAATTAAATGTGATTATGAGTGCGCGATGATGTGCTCTTATATTTTATGCTGCATAAATCGATGGCAGCTTAGATCTGATCCGGTCTGCCTTTGTTGGTCATAGTCAAATCCTCTCACCGGCTGCTATGGGGTGTACACAAAGGCCTACTTTAATCGTGTAGCCGTTCATCACTGTACATGGGGTGTGTGTGTGAGTGTGGATACTCTCTCCTCACTAAATACATGTAATAATATCCATGCACACGTCTCATCAGTTCTTTTCTCCGCGTTCTGTCTGCGGATTACCGTCGCTGCTGAGCGGCTTTCTAATTACTCTGAAGTGTGTTGTGTGCGCCGTGTGTGGTTTGTGTGTGTGTTGTGTTTGGTCTGTGACACGGGCAGCTAAGCAATCTCTGTGAAATTGCAGGCTCTTCTGATGTGCTTACCTTTCAAGTGAAATCCAATCTCTCGCCGGCTCTCTCTGTGTTGTGTGTGTGTGTGTGTGTGTTTACATAGAGTTGTTTCCTTCAGTTTATACTCACTATCAATATGGAAAATGCTTTTCGCTTAGTTACTGTGTGCTAGTGTTTTGCAGTCCGACTTTTAACTACATCCATCAAACCATTGTATTTTATTATTTTGTTTACTTTTCGACGTAATAAATAATAACGGTGTCAAGTATAATCACATAGTAAAATTAATTTTAAAAATTTAAATATATTTGTTTTTCTTTTTTTATTTTTTACTTGATTTTTACTGATAAATAAAACGCAACAGAATAAGTACAGTAAATAAAAAGTACCCAAGTACAAATAAGGGATCAAGTAATATAAATTCTAGTTCGCCAGTAATTTCTCATTATTTTTACATAATTAAATATGCAATCAGTAAAATAGTTAAAATAAGGTAAAAGTAAAACAAAACTTATTTTTACTTTTTGTTTACTTTTTATTTTACTTATACATAAATAAATAAAACCATTAAATAGAACAATAAATGAGGTATATACAATCATCAATTGACAGAGTGAATACAAGTCATGAAATCAAATATGCATGTAGTTACCATTTTTCTTTATTTATTGTTTCCCTTATAAGAGAAAAAGTCCATTATCTAACATAAAATAAATGAAATAATAATGACAAAAACGTCCTATCATATTTATTTGGCATACTTTTACTTTTTATGGCTCTCTTCTCTAATAAATAAATAAATAAATAAGTACATGCAAATATGCAAATTAATAAATAATAAAATAATGTCAAAAAGTCATACAAATAAAGTAAGACAAATAAAAACAAAAAGCAACCAAAACGTAAAATAAATACAGTACATACAGTCATCTAAATTAATTTACTTATTTTACTTTCACTTGTTTATTTTACTTTTGATTTATTACTAAAATAAGTAAAACAAGCAAATTAATAAATAATAACATGTATTAGTAGTGTAGCGTCTGGACCAATCAAACACATAATATATATTTTGTTAGCTAGATTTCCCAAATACTCTGTAACACCCCAGGAAGACGAACAGGCCCCTGGTTCCATGGCAACCCAATACATTTACGACCGTGTGGAATGCGAGCCGACTCTTAGCTGCTTTCTCCAGAAACAAGGGGTACAAATGCACAGGAGGAATGGACTGTTCTACTAATTAATTCATAGAAAAACCTTCTTTGAATGAACACCCATATTCTTCAGGCCATTGTGTATATTGTTGCTGTGTTGTATTTAATCTGTTGTATTATAGACTATTTTTATTCATGCTTACGGTAAACCACTCATTCATATAAGTAACTCTACCATGTTTAGTATCTATGAATTCGCCTTCTTATGATCGAAACAAGTGTTTATATTATATGCTGATACCTATGCAACCTATTGATGTTCTAATAATCTGTACTAATTAGTGCCTCAACACTCCAGCGAATTACAAATGCAAAATACCAGGCTTACAGACAAAGGTCATAAAAACTCCCAGTTTGCCAACCGCCCTCCCCGCTTGGGATTTTCAGCCTCCTCATTGGGAAGCCATCTTGAGAGGGGGATGCTCTGCGGCTTTAACAAGACCACCCTCCATGTGACCCCCCCATCGGTGTTCGGGCAGCAGCTAAGAAAATGTTATAGAACCTTCATGAAAAACAAAAAATTACCAAGCCATTGTGCCATGCTCTTTCTTCGGCTTGTCCCTTCTTCATTTTCATCAAGATTTTCTGACTCCGAACTGGGTTCTTTCTCATCAGCGCACTTCCCAAGATCTTGTGGCCTTAGATTGCATCAGGAATCTGTTTCAAATAGTTCCATAAGTCTTATTAATTGATACGATTACGTATCGTTACATCACCTTGTTTACAGTGTGGTGTGCACTAAGAATCTGACGTTTTTCCCTCTGCTTGATCGGTCTGAATATGCAAATGGTTCCCATAATTCATTCTTTAATGCCCTTTCTGTTGCTGATTTAACGTTAAAACCCTCTTCCTATACCACTGTACGTGTGTGTGTGTGTAGTGCATGTTTAACCATTTTAGGTGGGGTATGTATGATGTTAGACCAAGTTTTATGTGTGTGTATGTTTATGTTAGACTAGTTTAAGTGTTTATAAAGTTAATAAAACCTTACTTGTATCACAATTGACGTGTTCATTGTTTGCTCATAACCAGAGTCACTAATCATGCAGATTTATGCTACAAGCTCTGTGTAGAGTTTTACAGTAAGAACGTTATTTCCCTTAACCAGAAAATTAACGTTCTTAGAATTAACAAGACAGTTGACCCTGAGTGGTCAGCTAAATATCTACAGTGTATCTAAAATATGAATAGTTAATTATACTAGTTATGGTTAATTATTCATATTTCCCATGACCTGATTCGTTAACAGAGGTTGGTGGAGAGAATGCGGGCATGATAAACCGAAAGTTATGAGTTTAAACACTGTCAACCTAAAAGTGTGTGCGTGATAGTCCAGGTTAAAATAGGACGTGACTTGAGATGCCCTGTTGTGTCCCTATTTGCTGGTTTTTTTAGATGCAGATAAAGTGGGGGTTTGATTTGGTACTGCTATTATAATTGTGAGAGTTTTTATGTATTTCATGCTTAATGGTATTAGTGTAAGGTTAATCTGATTTTAACGAAGAAACCTTAATTTCAGTATTAAAGCATAAATCTTTCTTGACAAAGCGTAAGTCTGAATCTTAGCTCAGCGGCATGTCCAAACTGTACTATAATGTAATATGCTTTAGTGAAGAAGTCACAAAATTGCAGTATTGTTTGATTTGTTTCTTTGAAGAAGAAATCTCAGTAGTTATATCAAGGTAGATTTGAGTGTTGCTCTTCTTTCTACAGCATAAAGGCCTTATAGCTTATAATTAGATTGAAGCAATTCCTCTACACTTTGACTGTATATATATAAGCCGAGCAACCTGGTGGTCTTTACTGTGTTTCACTCGCTGAGTGAAATTAAAGGTGTATACTGTACTTTAGTACTCATATGTGAGGCAAACATAACTACATTTATGTTTAAACCGGTTTTAACTTACATTAAACACGTTTTGTAATTCTTTAAACATGTGCAAGAAGTTTATTGTTGCATTAGTGAAGCACTCACCGAAGTGCTTATGTAATGCGACAAGTCTTGAAGGCTGAAAGCACCATGTTCTAAAACTGTGACTTTTTAAAATAGACAGACATTAAACTGTGTTAATTGCACTGGCATGCTTTGGTTACCGTGACAACAACTTGTCACTGGAAGTGCTAACTTCACATAGCACAACACGCCGTGTTGTAAACAAACCACCTGAAGCAGCTAATCTAACACGACTTAGCATAGTTTCATTTTAGGCTAATCTACTCAAATAGCTTTAACAATTAGGGGTTAACACTTTTTAATTGAAGCTCTTAAATACAGCATGTGCGTGTGTGCAGTGTGAAGCAATTTGAATTAACCAATCCCTGGTTTTCTGATTGTTCCATTTCTCTTCCTTCTTTTTCTTTTTCTATGTTTCTCAATCTTCAATTCGTCTCAGCGATTTTAACTATCTAGATGTATCCTTCCTGATTGCTATTGCTTAGTTACTAGTTAATTATATCTAAATTTAATTAAATCTTAACTGGCTATCGAGGAAAGACTCATTAAGGTATTGGGTGCTTTTAGTAGCACACTAATCACTAGTGCTGCTATTTTTTTCCTAATACCAGAATGATTACCTTGTTTTGTTATTAGCAGTCAGCTAATTTTAAATCCATATACATGTTATGCCCCCTTGATGTTCTCTCTGAACCTCAAAGGAACCAGAGACATTTCTATTTTTGATTTGTTTTATTTTCAAACATGTGCCCTCATTTTTTTTAAGACCCTGTTACAAAGTCATCTAGACAAAAACTAGGGCATAACTATAGTCCTGAGCACCAAATAATAAGCACAATCTGAATAGAAATGCTCTCCATCTTCCTTTTCCCTCCTCTACTTCACTTCCTCAGAGATTGAGCCTTTTTGGGAACCGTCAGTAAATTCTGAGTGATAATTTGACAATGAGAGTAGTCTTAAGTCATCAATCAAAACCCTGTTTACGCCCTTTTCAGCAAAACATATGCTGACCCAAAACTATTTTAGCATTCATACTCTGTTTTGATCTTGTAGTAGTCTGTAGCCCTTACTCTCAACACAAGTGTGCCAAAATGTTGCAGATGCTCAGACCACCTACTGAGCTGAAAGCAACTAGACACAGAGAGAAGAGTACCTCAGACACATGACTCAAGCGAGAGTTATGGCTACAAAAAGCTCACCAAGGTCATCATCTTCCTGACCCACAACCTAATGGGATTGAAACAGGAGGAAATTGATAGATTTCAAGAGACTCTGACCCAGCAGCTGAACAACACTCAAGACAAAATTTACATGGTCCAAAAAGAACTCAGGTACTCTTATAGGCTGCAAAAAGAAACGCAGTGAGAGAGACACCCTACTCCCGCATCCTCAATCAGCCGTGCAAACTCCCTCATATGCAAAAAGCTACGAAGGGGGGAGCCAACACTATCTGCTTAACAACTCAGCAGACAGAACAGTAATACTTCCAAGCATCCACGCAGCAGCGCATGATGTGACCCCCAAAAACTTTGACAAGCTAGCCAGAAAAAATCCCAGCATTCACATTGCTGGGGAAACAATAGTTTCCTACTTTATGCAGTACGAGCAGTAATTTATAACGGTGGAGTCGTTTTAAACATTGCTTGCAAGCAGGCCCAATATTCAACCTTATGTGTCTGTTTCATAAGTTTGTAACTTCTTCTCCATGCGCATACCATTTCCTGATCAAAACCAGATAAATTATAGTTTGAATGCGCCTTCCTACGAGAAGTAAGAAGTTTTCAGTGCTATAATGTTTTTAAATCGTACGATATGAAACTAACCTGACTTTAGCGAAGAATTCCTAATTTCTGTGTTAGTAGAGCACTAGTCTATTTTCTGACGACGAAATCTCTTGATTAGCAGCTCATATAAATGGTACCTGAATAAATCGGTCTGATTTTGGGCGATGAAATCCCCTTCTTCAGTACTGTGTAAGTGATCTGAGCGATGCTCCTCATTTCACTGATTTAAGGCCTTATTATGTGTTATGTATCATTGTATTCATATCGACCCACTCATGTGAAACATTTACGTAACTCTTATACATGCGCTCACCAGGTTCTGATTATAATCAGATAACACTATAGCTTGAATGTGCCTTCCTACAGGTAGTAGAAAGTTCAGTGCTATATGTTTTTAAATCGTACATAAGAAACATCCCTATTTTACGAAGAATCCTAATCTCTGTGTGTTAGGGGGATCATAAGTCTATTTTTCTGAACGTCGTCAATCGCAGATTAGCAGCTCATAAAATGTACCATAATGAATCGTCTGATTCTTGGGCGGAATCCCCTTTTTCAGCACTGTGTAGGTGTTCTGAGCGATACTCCTCATTTCATTAATTTTATTATGTGTTACGTATCATTGTATTTAATTTTGATTTGTTCATGTGAAACATTTACGTAAATTTAATGGTGTTATTCTAGCGTAGTTAACTACGAATCCACCATTGCCTGTGCAGTGAATGTGCTGTTTTGAGTAATGAATGATTTTGTATGGGACATGCATGAGTTTCCCATGCCTGCTCACAGCAGTGCAAGTCTGCTCCATGTGGTTTTCTTGTTTCCCACCTGCACCTGTTGTGAGCTTGCATTGGTCTCCTAGCAACACGTGACGCCGGAAGTGTGAGCAGACTCTTCCGGTTAATCTGACAATAGCATCCACTTCACAGACCTGTGGGTCAACAAAGAATTGCGTGTAACTAACGCTAACTCTTAAGCTAAGCCCTTTCCCTCAACTGCTAGCTGTTAGCATCTGGCTAACGCTTAGATAGGCGTCTAAAGTGTAACTTTCTAACCACACCTCTCTCTCCCTCTCTCGCTCCGTCACTCCTGGTGTCACTTCCTTTTGATGCCATCACAGGTCCCTGTGGTACCCACCCACATACTGGGTTTTACTTGTGTTTTTGTTTATTTTTGTTTTGACTTTATTCGACCTCTTTTTAATTTTATTGCATTTATTTTCATTTGTTTAGCACAAATGTACCAATTCAGCTAGATTGATTTTTATTAAATTTGAGATTTTATTAAATCAAATTTTTATTTATTTTTTTTATTTTTATTCCATTTTTATTGTAGTTTTATTTTTTTTATTTACTTTCCCCTTTTAATTTCCTAAAGCTCTTAGGACCCCTTTTTATTTTAATTTTTTTTTGTTGTGTTTTACTTTTACCTTATTTTAGTTTTTTCACCATCACCATCTTCGCTTTTGTATAGGATTACAGTAGTTCTAGCTACTGTCGTTTCCTTAACGAGTTATACCGGTTATTAGTAGCATAATCCCTGTTTCCTCTCGACTTCTCCTCACGCCTCAGTGCCAGGCCTAATACGTTGAGGGGCAGCTACCATTGCAACACAATGTAAGCTAACATAAAACTAGAAACAATTCCCACTGTTTCTTTTTCTTTTGACGAGGTATTTGGTGGGTCCCTGCTAGTTTAGCTAACAGCCTAACCCTAGGTTTATGAAGTCTATTGCAGCATCACCCACAAGTGACACCTGCTTAGCCATATCTCTATTTTAGGAAAAAAACTAAAATAGGTAAAACTGTTCCTTTTTTTTTTGAGTTCATCTTATTTTATTTCAGTTTCGTCATAGTGACCAAACCCGGGAACCATCAGTAGTATAGCCCGGTCAACAGCTGACCCCTGCTTACGGCCCCCTAAACAAAGTTACTCAAACTCTCTCTTTGT
>JADLZN010005329.1:305274-511629 GCA_018155175.1 Sinocyclocheilus anophthalmus
TGGTCTATGATAACATGCATAAAACAGCATACACTACAATAGACAATATACAAGAACAGTAATGGTACACACAATGACCTGAAGGATATGTGTACTCATTCAAAGAAAGGTTTTCCTATGAAATAATTAGAGAACAGTCCATTTCTCTGGGCATTGTGTGTATTTCTCATGAGTAAAATGAGGGAGTTCCTCCCCTACATTCCTTTTAGGCCATAAAAACAGTGATATCATGATTAGTTGTCATGATGACCAAGGTGGGGGATGGTGTTCAGCCGAAGCCCTGGCATCCAGTCTATTGAACGAGGGGACTGTGACGATTTGTTAATCAAATGAATAATTGTTGGTAAACAAAATAAAATAGGTGTCGTTGGTCGGAGACGTACATTGTGTGTATGTGTGTGTTAGATCAGTTTATGTGTTTATGTAGTATGTTAGACTAGTTTAAGTGTTGATGTAGTTAATAAAACCTTACTTGTATCACACTTGACGTGTTCAGTGTTTGCTCATAACCGGAGTCAATAATCATGCAGAATTACGTTACAAGCTTATAGAATTGTACAGTAAGAAAGTTATTTCCCTTAACCAGGAAATTAACGTTCTTAGAATTGACAAGACAGTTGACCCTGAGTGGTCAGCTAAATATCTACAATGGATCTAATATATGAATAGTTAATTATAACTAGTTATGGTTAATTATTCATATTTCCCCATGAGCTGATTCGCTACATAGTATATAAATAAATTTACTTTTCTTACTTTATGCACTTTATTTACTTATTTTTTTAGAGCTGAATGGAAAAGCGGAGTCTAAAAACCCCTGTAAAACATACAGCAGGGCTGTGTGAAGAGTTATTTATACAGTCAGATTTGCTGTCTGTCAGAAAGACAGTGTCCCAAAAGAGGCTTCTGATGTTAGGAACGGTTTTCCATCATGTCTTGAGCAGAAACGTCTCTTCACGGGTCACTGAAGTGTGGCTTCTGAAGAGCGTCTGTCTGTCTCTCGCTGTATTTTTCATCTCTTCGGACAGTTTAGGGCTGAATTACTCTGACAGAAAGTGGGAAATGATGGACAGCCGTGAGACGTGTGTGATCATCAATCGCCAGCCGCTCGCGCTGATTTATGAGACGCCGGATCAGTCTTCACCTCCTCGGGCCCTTCGCCCGCTTTATTAATGATGGCGTGATCGTCTTGTCTTGCGTGCTGGAGTTTAATTTAATTTCCATCAGATGCGGCGAGCGATGACTTTAAACGCTCATCCTTTACCCTGCTGCTAAAGAACCATCATTCACGCTCAAATCACAGATTCAGCAAACTCACATCGATATCTTTCAGGACACTCTGAACTTACTCTCAGTGTTGAGTCCACACTGCAGCTTATTCTGACTGAGAACCGCCCACTTAGGAAGAGAGGCTCTGATTGACATGTGAAGCGGCCAATCACGGTTCTTTGTTTTAATGCGCTGTTAAGGGTCATATTGATACAGTTGCTATAAAGGGCAATGCAGTGCATGAATTGATGATGAACAGTTGATTTATTGGAAATATACACTCACAGAGATGTCATGATATGGTCATAATGCGATGAATGCCTCTTCAGCGCACACTGTAAGCGAACCACAATCTGAGCACCTGAGTTTGGGTCGTTTTAAAGGGATTTGGGTTTATTTTCCATTTCTCAACCAAACCAATGTGGGAAAGTACTTACTTTTTTTTCAATATAGTTAATATAGATATTATTTATATTATATTTACACTTATTTTATTGGTTATTCATGTTTATGGTAATTATTTATTAATATTTTATATTTTAGACTATTGCTTGTTTCAGTATTTTTTCTGTTAGTTGTGTTTTCTTTTGTTTTATAATATTGTATTTATAAGTATTTATAAATTGTAAATGTTTAGTAATAATTTAATTGTATTATTACTGTTGTATTGTTTTTTTATATATTACATTATTTCAGGCATAATAATTCAAATCTATGTTGTTTCTAGTATTTAATCTATGTTATCTATACATATGTCAATCTATATAACATACTAGTTAATAATAATAATACTAATACAGATAATACTATTATTATTACCAGTCACAGACAATCACCTACCCAAGCTAAGAAACAGCATGAGTTGGTACAGTGATACTTTCGCTGGTATAAAGACATGATGAAATTAGCGAGTTCCAGTAAGCCCAGAATAAATCCTCCTGCACTGAGATCTAGTTAGAGCAACTCACTAAGATTTGGAGCCGATCCACAGTTAAACTAGATTATCGAGAGCCGGTTATTGAGTTTAGTACGGGCCGCTCTACATGTGTGCTCTTGACTCTTTCTCTGAGTGTCGTGTCAGTGTCTCGCTCGTCTGCTGGCTGAAGTGAACTGTGCTCACAGGAAGTGATGCGTCTACACAACAAAAGGCTTTGAGTCGAGTCCAGACCTTTGGGTTTTACTGCTGAATGACTTAATAAGAATCTCCAGTATAATTCACTTCCACTGTACACATGCTGTCAGATCTCAACAGACGAGATGAGAAGGAGAACAGGACGAGACAGGCCTCTGTCAGCGGAGCTGAAGCCATCATTAGCTGAAGTTACTGAGATCAGGTTACAATTCTTTATCCAGGTAAATGTGTGTCAGCTCCAATACTTCCTGCCCTGGATATACGTGTGTGTGTGTGTGTGTGTGTGTTTTGATCTGAACGCACAGCTGGTTTTATGGCTATTGTGTTTTCAAAGTCTGTTATTTAAAGGAATAGTTCACCCAAAAATGAAACTTTGCGGAAAAGGTTCTCACCCTCGTGGGCATCTAAGATGTAGAGATTGTTCGTCAATCAGATTTGGAGAAATGTAGCATTACATCAGTTGCTCAGCAGGGGTCCTCTGCAGGAATGGGTGCCGTCAGATTGAGAATCCACACCACTCAAGTCTATCAGTTGATCTCTTGTAAAGAGAAAACCTGGGTGTTTGTAAGAAACAAATCCATTATTAAGATTTTTTAACTTTAAACTGTCGTTTCATTCCATATCCCATAATACCACACGCTTCCTTTTTACAGTTAAAAAAGACCCTTGTTGTCTCTCACATCAAACTCCACCCACATTTTTTATTGGAGGAGCAGTATTATGGGTTACAGACTTGTATTTTAGATGGAAGCAATGGTTTGAAGTTAAAAACGTCTTAACGATGGATTTGTTTCTTACAAACACAACTTTTCTCTTCTCAAGACATTAACTGATGGACTGGAGTGATGTGGATTACTTGTGAATTATTGTGATGTTTTTATCAGCTGTTTGGACTCTCATTCTGACGGCACCCATTCACTGCAGATGATCCATTGCTGAGCAAGTGATGTAATGCTACATTTCTCCAAATCTGTTCTGATGAAGAAACTCATCTACAGCTTTGATGGCTTGATGCTGAGTACATTCTAGCACTATTCATTTTGGATGAACTATTCCTTTAAATACAGAGACAAAGAAGAGTGTAAATGTATTTGTTCTGCCTGTTTTCCCCACCTTAAATTAGGATTAAGTTTTGAAGATTAACCAAAATCAATATATAACCAAAATTTAAGACATGATGATGCTGACAAATAATGCTAAAATTAAACAGGAAAAGGTATGTAGAGGATCTTTTTTATGTGTTTATATCTGCATCAGTGTTTATGGAATTTACTTTGAAACTGTAGCAAGTCAAACTCCAATCTTCTGGTGATTTAAAGCAGTTGAACTAGTTAAGCTGCTCGGAAACTATTAAAAGGAGCAGTATCGTTTTAAACATATACAGTAGCTATCAGATGATGTAATTGGGTTTTATTTTCAATCAGAGCAGTATTTAACAGGACAAAATCAATGGCGATCTCAAAGGATCTTTGTGCGGGTAGATGTTAATTTTAATTTGATGTGAATGAGAGCGGGTCTGTGAGGGAGAGACGTCCAGTCCGCTCAATATGGTCAATACTTTGTTGTCTGAATGATTGACACACAACAGTGCAAGCACGCTTTAGTCCTTCAGCCTCGTTTTCATTCACGTCAGATTAAAGTTGCTGTCCTGACTGAGATCCATCAGAGTGACAGCATTGATTCAACCAAAGCATTTCAGCAAATAAAACTAGTATGTGGAGTCTGGAAACATAGTGATGAACAGCAGTATTTTATCTTTCAGCAAAACAGATGATGTCAAATCCCGCACTGCAGCCTAAATTGGCCTTTTTTAAAAAAAAATTTTATCACTAAATTTTATTTTACAATTCTTTACAATTCTGACTTTTTTCTTGTAATTCAGAGTTTGCAATTCTGACTTTTGTTTTTGCAATTCCGAGTTTATATCTCGCAATTTTGACTTTTTTTTCTTGTAATTCCAACTGTATTTCCCACAATTCTGACTTTTTTTCTTGCAATTCCAAGTTTTTTTCCACAATTTTGGATGTTGTCATTGCAATTCCGCGGTTTATATCCTGCAATCGACTTTTGTTTTTTTCTCTTTGCAATTCGAGTTTAAATCCCGCAATTCTGACTTTTTTCTTGCAATTCTGAGTTTATATCCTGCAATTTTGACTTTTGTTTTTCTTTGCAATTCCGAGTTTATATCCCGCAATTTTGACTTTTTTTCTCGCAATTCCGAGTTTATATCCTGCAATTTTGACTTTTTTTCTTGCAATTCTAAGTTTATTTCCCACAATTCTGATTTTGTCTTGCAATTCCGAGTTTATATCCTGCAATTCCGACTTTATACCCTCTGAAAAAAAAACGAGTTTAGATCAGCAATTTTGACTTTTTTCTTGCACTTCCGAGTTTATATCCCGCAATTTATTTGATTTATTCCTCAGAATCTCACAAAGGGTTTGTAAGAAAAAAACTGCAAGAAAAAGACAGAATTTGTGAAATATAAACTCTTTGTAATGTGAAAATTAAATGTGAAATGTTTGCTCTTAATGCCATTAAATATAAAATATGTATTTGTTTTTTTATTTTTTTTGTGGAATGAGAGGAACGTCTCAGGTTACTTATGTAACCATAGTTCCGAGTAGGGAACGAGACACTGCGGCGCTGGGGAAACGCCTTCGTCGTGGAACCCGTGTCTGAAGCATACATTGAAAAACAAACCAACTCGTTGGCCGGCGACAGCCAAGACGTCACTACCAGTGCGACTATAGTATAAAATAGGCGCCCGGAGCACACATCATTCACTTCTTCGTTTGAAGCTTGCGTCCGCAGCATGGCAAGAAACCTAGAGGAGCACAAACCTTACCTTGGCTGAGGGAGCACAAACCCAGCTCTCAACGAGAGGGGGCTCGACCTACAGCGTGATTGTAAAATCAGAAGGGAAAGCGTACTGCAAGCTAGCCAAACAACTCAGCGCATCAGGGAGGTGGAGGAAGGGCCTAAATCGCCTGATGCTGCTGGTTTCATGTGCTCTGGAGAAACAGAGAACTCAAATTTCTCATGTGAGAGGAGAACTCCGAATTAAGAGGAATAGCGTTGCTCATTCCAGGTAACCCATTGATAAAAAGGGGAGCACTGCTCAATACTATCACGAGGACAGCCCATGGAGCGAGGAATCCAATTCCTCAGAGAGGATTAACGCTTGAAAGAAACACCATACTCACAATAACACTCAATGGTGAGGGGAGGGATGCTTCCAGAGTGTGTCGACAGAGAAACACTAGTTGAGTGGAGCCCAAAGTACCAGGGTCTAAACCAACTCAGAGAAAGTGAACAAGGTCAATACAGATGTGAGAAAAGTGGGCAAAGCATGACTGCACATTACCAGCTATGGGGCTTTTGAAAGTGTGCAAAGATACATGCACACTTTACCACTTATGTGGATTGGTTAGATAGAAATGTGTGCAAAGCTTAATGTGCACGTACATAGTATTGGATTTAGGTTTTCCAAGCATCTGTTTGCAGTACCTGGAAAAGTACTGGGTCACATGGAGAGGCAAGCTCCCCAATACAACTCAATGGTGAGGGGAGCGATGCTTCAAGAGTGTGTCAATAGAGACACACTAGGTGAGTGGAGCCCAAGGTACCGGGGTCTAAACCAACTAGGGGAAAGGGAACGAGATCAATAACGCGTAAACCCCTACCATACAGGATTTTAGAAAAATGGGCAAACCATAACGTGCACACTTACCACTATGTGAATTTTAGAAAGTGCGCAAAGCATAACGGGCACACTTACCACTTATGTGGATTTTAAAAAAAGTGGGCAAAGCATAACGTGCGCACTTACTATGTATTTGAATTTTAGGTTTTCCAAAGATCTGCTCACACCCAAACGGGAGCGGCAAGCTCAAATACAAACCTCAACGTTGAGGGGGGCACTGCCCGAGACAGCATTTACACAAGAAGGTTCTCGCAAATGCAACCTACATTTCCCGCTCGATGCCTCTGCAAGAGAGGATATCCTGGTGATCGGGAAAAAACCCTCAGGGCAACCCAGATACGGTAGACCAGTCAGGGTAGCATGAAAGCATAACCCCAGCCAGGACGTCCAGGAAATTTTTGCAGTGGCGCGCCGGGGGCCTGATGATCATGAAGGCTCCTGCAGAAGCCTGTGTTATGGCCATATGATCCAGGAAGTATGAAGCGGAAACCCGGCTTTACTTTCCTTCTGGACATATATTGATGAGTGAAATAAGCATTGCAAGTCGAGCACCCGGTTTCTGAACACAGCAGAGGGGGTGCTCATCGAGGACCTACCCTAAAAAAAGGGACAGAAACACACAGGTCCAGGAAACACTGCCAAAGAGACTAGCAGAAGGGTTATACACACAACCACCAGCTCATTAGATACACACATATATATATTTACATATACATATATTTAGACATGGATCGTACTCACCCACCATGGTTGAGTACCTTCGTCGGAGCTCTGTCCGACGAAGCCTCTAGACGGGGCCATCAGTAAGATGGTCACAATGAAGCCATAGAACCAACCAAACCTAAAAGGTCCAGTATAGGAGACTATAATGCAAGAAATTTCCCACCTAACCTCGGTCAGATGGAGAGATGGTGGTTACAGGGGAATAAGGAAGGTGAAGATAAGGGCAGATGTAAAACCATGGAAAGAAATTAGTAGATACTGAGGTATCACTCTGATCCGGACAAAAGTGCTGACGCCCTGTCTGGATCACATCCCTTAGGTCTTTTACTTACCTTCCTATGACCCGCAGTTCTTCCTACCCCTACCCGCGGGTGGGAGAGGAGCGCGAGCCGCGACACTAGCCTTCTGAGCCAGTCTCTGATCCTCAAACCGAAACGGGCCAGGACCCCTGAGTTGTTCGTGCTCAGACCTGGACCTTCGTGGAAGGCCGCTATCCGGTTTTTCAGTAGGTCAGCTGTATGTTAGAGCATCCACCATCGTGTGCAATGAGCGGCCGGCCCGACGTTGTGCGTATGCCCTGGCTCCCGAGAAGAGATGTAAGGAGGGAGTTTAGAGGAAAAAAAACAGCCTTTCCATCCTCTCATGTTTATATGGGAAACAGAAAAGAAAGGAAAGCCACCTGAGCGGGAGGGTTATGGCCAGAAAAATAATGTTCATCGAGATACTTTGTGACGTCACTTTCTTCACCCGCTTCACAGCAGTAAAGCCTCGCCGTGGCACGATACGTAATTTCAAACACGCTCATCAGACTACAGGGCCAGGCGGATTGGGAAGCTCAGCCTCCGTTCTTTGCCTCTCACGACATTCCGCTTTTGCTGGGCACTGATCCCAGAGCAGAGCACTGGCCCCTGAATCAGACAATGTTGATGAAATAACATCATCCTCCAGCGGCACACTCTCGTGCACAGCCGACGATCACAAAAAGGAAACCCCTCTTCAAACTCATCGACCAGATCCACATGCGATCCCCACGAGCCCATCCTCCTCCATGCCTCAGCAGCGGTGGGTCCTGAATCGCGGGAAGCAGACAGCTGCACCTTTTTCCTCGAAAAGAGAGACAAACGAGAGCGGAGCTTTTCCCTTGGAAAAACGCTCGCAGTGCACGCCAATCGCCCCCTCGAAGACATTGCGTGCGTGCTCTTCGCCCAAACAAAACAACGCATAGATCGTGTGTGTCATCAGATGTTAAACAACGTCAACACTGATGCACACATCCTTAAATGCTTTGCTAGTGCTCGCCATAATGAGATGAAATAGAGATCGCTCTTACCACAGAAAGAAGCTTCAAACAAAACAGTCAATGAAGACGAAGAAGAATGATGTGTGCTCCACGCGGTATTATTATAGTCGCACGTAGTGACGTCATGGCTGTCGTCGGCCAACGTGTTGTTGGTGTTTTTTTTAATGTATGCTTCAGACACGGGTCATGATGGGGCGTTCCCCATAGCGACCCCTAGAGGACGCAGTGCGAAGTTCCCATGAAAGGGAACTAAAATAGAGTAACTGCTGTCATGCTACTGAAGGTGGTAGTTAAGTTATTAGCACCACTGGTGTTCTCCGTGTGTGGCTTTGGTAGGTAGTTGCTTTGGCTCTATGCAAATTGCAGCAATTAGCATGTAAATGATCATGAGTTGAAATGAGAGGAGAAAAATAAATATTGATGCTAATTCCTGGCGGTGGAGGAAAACAAGTTCCTGTATGTGTGTCTGTATGTGTAACCTTAAAGCTCATTTCCCTATGCTAATTGGCCAGTTGTATGCTTAGATTATTATTACTGAGGTCTAAATGAATCAGTCGGTGCTGGGGATAATTAGTATGCTGGAGGCGGAGCCTAATGGGTCACAAGGTCCATCATAGAGCTTTATTAGAGTAAACAGCGCACTCTGAATGATTCAGTCCACTTCACTTTGTGTGAGTGGGTTGTTGTGGTGGGTGTAATTTGATCATCTGGAAAAACCCAGTGGACTGTAAGGCACTCAAGACTTTCAGAGCGTCTGATCTCACAGAAAATCAAACTAAGTTAGTGATTTAATAATTAACTCCGTGATATTTTTGAAAGAAGCCTTTTTATGCTCACCAAGGCTGCATTTATTTGTCATAAATACAGTAAAAACAGTAAAATTGTGAAATATCTTTACATTTTTAAACTGTTTTCTATGAGAATACATTGTAAAATGTAATTTATTGCAGTGATGCAAAGCTGAATTTTCAGCATCATTACTCCAGTCTTCAGTGTCACGTGATCCTTCAGAAATCATTCTAATATGCTGATTTGCTGCTAAAGAAACACATCTGATTATTATCAGTGTTGAAAACAGCTGTATATGCTGCTTTATATTGTTGTGTAAACTGTAATGCATTTTATTTTTCAGGATTTTTGATTTATAGATTAATGACACCCTTAGTAAGTTTAATACAACATTGTTGGTGCCATTTCAAACATGTGTATTATATTTTGATTATTAATATCAACTAATGCTTCTGTAAATATCTCATGAGTAGTCTGTATGCCCATGTTTTTGGGTAATCAATACTAAAAAATGAATTTATTTGTAATTCAGTCCATTTTAATTAAAACAATCAAATTCAGTTTACATTGAGATCAATGGAATGTAAAAGCATTCTTAATTCAGTTCTGAATGGTGCACAACCCTGAATCTCACTGAGGTATCCAGCAGTGTGTTTCTCTGTGTGTGTGTTGTGTGTGTGTGTGTGTGTTGTTGTGTGGGGGTGGTGTGTGTGTGTGTGTGTGTGTGTGTGTACGCGTTTTTGTGACAAATGAGGACATACATTTGTATAATGACAAAGGTATGACATAGGTATTACAAGGAGAAGGTGACTTTTCAGGACATTACCCCATGTCCCCACTTTTCAAAACGCTTATAAATCACACAGAATGGAGTGTATTGAAAATCTGAAATAGCACAAAGTCTCCTGTAAGGGGTAGGTTTAGGGGTAGGGTTGGTGTAGGGCAATAGAATATATGGTCTGTACAATATAAAAACCATTACGCCTATGGAGAGTCCCCACTTTTCACAAATGTAATGTGTGTGTGTGTGTGTGTGTGTGTGTGTGTGTGTGTGTGTGTGGTGTGTAATGAGGCGTCCCGCTCAAATCACACAGATTTAGTCGCAGCAGCCGCTGGAATACGGTGCTTTATTGGATCTCAGGGCTCCTGGAAAGCATCGGTGTGATGTTGTAGGAGAGCATCCACTCATCAGATTGTGGCCTGTAGGTCTGACAGAAGACAGCAGATCACTTCTGTTCACATGCTGGTAAATGAGCGCACACTTCAGCAGGTCTTTACTCACTCACTTTAGAAAGTCGTGTTTGTGTGTCACATGTGAAGTTGTGAGTGACTCTCTACAGTTGTTTTCAGTGTGATGTGGATTATTAACTGTGCCTCTCTGTTATTGTTGTGTGTGTGATGATGATGATGAAGGTGTGTATCAGCTGCTCTCGTCTCGTGTTGCTCATAATTGCTGCTCTATTGATCTGTAGCTCCTCTTGCTGTGAGCTGAATTGCAAATGAAAGCAACTTCCTGCTGGCATCAGTGGAATTGTTCCGAGTGTGTCGGTGTTGTGTGGGTGGGTGTATGTGTGTGTGTGTGGGGGACATTAGTGAACGTACTGTGTGATGATGGTATCAGTGGTCAGTAATGGGTGTTTCTCATGTCCACTTGCGTGAGAAAAGAAAATACTATAATGCTACTACATTACTGTATATTGCTCAGTTGTTACTCAGGAGCTTTTGGTTTCCCTTTAGTATCACGTTAAATTCTAAAATTCTTTGAGAAATAAAAATGGGCACAAATGTGTCATCCACTATTATAAAGAATATCTCTTTGGATTTGAGACTTTAGTCTTTGCAACTTTACAGATCTTCTTTATGCACCAAGAGCTTGTAACACTCCAAAGAGAAAGGAAAACTTGAAATCGTCATATGACCCCTTTAAGTGCTATTGCTCAGAGATTACTCTTTCCTAGCTCGGGAGACTTAAGGGAGCTTTTGGTTTGTTTCAGCATCAACTTTGTCTCAGATCTTTTTCCAAAAGTTGATTTGGAGATATACAGCTAGATCTAGCTATAAAATGAATGTGGATAGCAGCTCAGATTGTCTGATGATAATTGTTTGAGTTCACATTGACCACAGTTTGATTAAAGCGTAATGGTTTCTTTTTAGTATCAACTTGTCTCTGATGTTTCTCTTAAAATTAATTTGCAAAGTTAGGTCTGTAGAGCTATACAATGGCTATGGAGAGCAGCTCGGATCATTTGTCAAGAAAGGTTTGAGATCATACTGAAATCTGACACTTGATGTCTGACTTTGGTATATTAACAAATCTGAGCAGAGTTTAGAGAAGACGTGAGATTACTGGAGTCTTTTTCTCAGGAGAAACATCTGATAAGCAGGAGAATTCAGCACAATTCTCCATTTGCTCTCTATTTAGTCTAACTGCAGGCCTAGAAGAAACATCAGAGACATCAAGGAGATTTGATTTGTGATTTTTCTTCCTTTCTACAATAGGTCTGTTATAAACTGGTTTCTCGCTGGATGTCAGTCAGTTTTTAATGGATAACTTAAGGTGTAATTCTTGAAAAACATATTAATATTTTGGAGCAAATTCATTAATCAGATGGGCCATTTTTGCCATTCGTTTCCATGCAAATACACCTCCTTTATATGTAAATTAGGCATATTTTGTCTTAGTCACAAAACGTCTTGCAAAATTAACATTATGCTACAGATGTTTGTGTATTGAACTGTTTCTAATTCATCAAATGATGGAGAAGAGAGTCATGTCATTGTGTACAAATTATGTGTTTCAAGTAGACGTTTTGCACACACTCTTTCATATTTGATTAGACTGTAAGTGTCTCAGCACTGTTTGGGTCGAGTCGAGTCGGGTGTCATTTAAGGACCTGCTTCATGTTTCAGTATAATATCCGTGTGGACCTCTGCTGTCTGATCCATGTGTTTCGGGAGCAGAGCAGGAACGCTGTGTCCCTGTGCTCCTGAACTCAATGTTTTCATGGCTAATTCAGTGATGGAGGTCTCATTTATTAACAATAAAGAGACGCTTGTGCGTGCTGCATTATAGAATCAGGTCTAGCTTAGACTTTTTGGCAGTAAAGACATTTATAATGTTACACTCTAAAAAATGCTGGGTTAAATACAACCCAGTGCTGGGTAAAATAGGGACAAACCCAGCAATTGGGTTGTTTTGACCCAGCGGTTGGGTTACTACCCAGAAGGTTGAGTTAAACATTTAAACATTTAACCCAACCGCTGGGTCAAAACAACCCAATATGGGTGGTCCTGATTTACCCAGCAAGGGTGTATGTAACTAGCTTTTTTCAGTGTACATAATTTCGTTTAAATGAATGCTGCACTTTTGAAATTTCTATTCATCAAAGGATCCAGAAAAATAAAAGTGTGTCTCAGTTCACAACAAAACCATGGACACAGCACAATATCGACGTGTTTATAGAGAGCAAGTCCCGAAGATTAGAGATTTCTGTGACACTGAAGTCTGGAGTAATGATGCTGAAAATTCAGCTTTTATCACAGGAATAAACAACATTTTACAATATATTCACATAGAAAACAGTTATTTTAAATTGTACAAATATTTCTATTTCATAAACTTCTTTCATAAACATTAAAAGATCTTACCAACCCCACAATTTTGATGGTATTATATATAAATTGTCAATATCTGAACAGCTTCTAAAGCATAAAGCCTTTTACATACAGAATTTATTTTTATGCATCCTCCGTTAAAGTTCATAGAATATCATATTAACAAATTTGGTTTTATTGCAATAAACATTGTGCAGTCCTCTCAGTCTAGTCTGTCATGCATGTATTTTCACTCAGCAATGTGATCAAATCCGTCACAGATGATGATCGATAGACTATATTTCTGCGTTAAGCATCTATCTGTCCGTGTGTTTTGTGATGTCGAGCTCGTCCCGTCATGACCTGAGCTCACAGAGCACAATCCAGCAGCACTTAGTGAATGAATATTTCATACAGCGTTCAGCTGTACAAATGCTCTCGGTTTGATTGTTCATCCTCTCCTCCTGCTCGCTCAGTCTGTTTGAGCTCAACATGAACACGCTGATCAAAGAGTGCATGTGTAATATTGATAATGTTTGATATCTGCTCAAACTCTCTTATCTTGTATATTGTTTCGCAGTAATGCAGTGCTTTATTTTAATTGCAGTGGCATTATTCAAGCACACAGCCAAAGAGTGCTGAATGTTTCTCAATATTTCATGATGTCACCTCACCTTATATCGATTTCATGCATGTTGCTTTAGGTAGATGTATGCAGTGTTTAAATTGGCAGCTGATTTGCACATGTAAAATGGCATTTTGCATTGACCTGTTGATTTCCTCTGTTCTTCTAAAATCTGCTTTAGTGCAAAGACTCTGTGTTTTAGTCCTTGAATGTGTGCACTTGTCTACACAAAACATCATCATCCTTGTTTGTCTGGGGGGGGGGAATAATAAACTCCCTTTATACCTTTTTAAACTCATTCAACATTGATTTAATAGGTTTCTCTTGGTTAGCAGACTAACTATGCACAGCTTCACAATGCTTTTTAGACTGACTCTGTGTGCATGCATGCGCAAAATGAGGAATGTTAACTTTTAAATATTTATCTTAATCTTTATAATTTATTCATTTTTACTCATAAATTATTAAGCCAAAACTGATGCAAGTTACCCCTTGGAAAAACGGAAGGGAACCGTAAACACACAACCGATGTGTTTTTTCTTAAAGAATAGTTCACAGGGGCTGGGTTTTGTCACAAATTTCACGATTCGATTCGATTATCATTCACAAGCTTGCAATTCGATTCGATTCAATATCAATTATTTTGAATATATATCAGGTATAATACATGCCAAATTTTCTCAAGGAAAAAAAAAAAAAATCAACTAATGCTGTAAAATATACACCGAGAGCTGTTGGTTAATGCATTACTAATAATTATTGAAGGTTAAATTGACTGATTGTTAAAATACACAATAAGTTTTTAAAGTAATCAACGTAGCAATCTACATCAATATATTTCTACTTCAATTTTTTTTGGTGGCTGTCAAAAACTTGATGGATTAATTTAAACTAATTAAACATTGAAGAACAGTAAATTTTATAATGAATATGTTATATGGTGCATTTATTTAGCAAAATGCCCCTCTCTACAGTTTATTCTTCTAACTTAGCTGACTAACAAGTTTATGGTCACCAAATATGTTTTTCTGACGTTACGTGACATTGTTTACAAGCGTTATATTGACATCTTTGTGCGGTTGAAACACTGATTGAGTGATTACATGAGACGGGATACGGATTGTAAATTTGTACTCTTTCTTTAACTTACCTTCGGATGTTTAGTCATGTTTATTTTGTGGTGAAACTGGTATTAATGTGGAGAAGACGATTAGTTCACGTGCGCCTCGCCCTGCCGCGTCTGTTGATTGAGGCGCTACAGCGATCTGTCACTTCAAATTAAACAGCGCCAAACGGCATTTATTGTTTAAATACTGCAAAACAATGGACAGAATTTGAAATCTGAGAATTTGTTTCATATATTATCGAACCAAAGCAACAAAGTGCTTATTGCGATATATTGGATGGGAGGTGCCCTTCAATGTTCCATCCATTAATTGAAAACAGGCTAGACTAATTGATTCTTCTGATTTAGGAATCGATATCGTTCCGTAAAAATTTGAATCTATTAATATCGAGATATCAATATTTTTTACCCAGCCCTATAGTTCACCCAAAAATTACAATTTGTAGAAAATTGCTGTGAAGGAGAGTCCAAACAGCTGATAAAAACACACAATAATCCAAAGTACGCACACCAGGTCAGTCCAATTCATATCTGGAAGCAAAAAGCTGCATGGTGTTCATCATTAAAACTATATTTTTTGGCTAAAATATGCAGTCAATAATATTGTTTTCTCCTCTGTGACAAAGTTGTTTCATCTGTATCAGGAGAAATATCCACAGGTCAAGCTGTTGGGCCAAACAAAAATGTGGGCGGATTTTAATGTGAGAAACAACAGGAGATGGACTTTTTCGCTGGAAGAAGTGTTATTATGGATTGTGGACTTGTATTTTGGCTAAGAGCAAAGGGTTGAATTAAAAAACATCTTAATGGATTATGTTTCTTACAAACACGCATCTTTTCTCTTCACAAGACATTAACTGATGGACTGGAGTGGTGTGGATTACTTGTGGATTATTGTGATGTTTTTATCAGCTGTTTGGACTCTCATTCTAACGGCAACCATTCACTGCAGAGTATCCATTGATGAGTGGTGTAATGCTACATTTCTCCAAATCTCCAAACATAGTCCCGATCCTATCCTAGTAGCCATAATCACAGTAAAATACTGCGAGTAGTGGTTTTAATCACATTATACATACATCATGCATTTTGCTGCTAATCAGAAACACTGGAGCTGATATATTTTAGGCATATTTTTGACAAAATAACTGTGGTTAGAATCAGTATTTTGTATATTGAAGCAACTGATGCAACATACAGGCCTGTTACATTTGAATTGAATACTTTGTGTTGTGGTTTGTCAGTAATGGAAGTAATGGCCAGCGGCATGTAAATGTGACTGAAGAGGTTTGTTCATGTCATGTAAACATTCGCTCTGTTTACAGTGTTCATGTTCCTCAAGCATTCTGCTCTGGGTTTGTTCTAAGCCATTAACTAATTATGAAAGGGGTCATATGATGCTGCTAAAAAAAAATATTTGGTGTATTGTGTCAATGAAAGGTATGTTTATGGGGGGGGCCCACAGGGGGGTTGGGGGTTAAAGTAAAAAAAACACATTATTTCCACATACTGCACATTATTGTTTCTCCTCTATTGCCCGCCTTTCTGAAACGCATCGATTTTTACAAAGCTCATCGGTCTGAAAAGCGAGGTGTGCTCTGATTGGCCAGCTATCCAGTGCATTGTGATTGGCCGAATACCTCAAGCGCGTGACAGAAATGTTTCGCTCCTTACCATACTGTGATGCTGTGTCCCGGCCGGAGTGAAGAGACAAAAACATTAAAACCCATCATAAACGGGGCATTTGTTGCATCCAGTGGGGACATAATTACGGATTATAATGACTTATGTCTTTTTACGCGTTGCGTTGCATCTTGCCGCGTAAACATAAAACCCTGTCTGTATTTGTGATTGAAGAAATGACAAACAACAATTGCTACTCTACACTGCTCAAAACTTGAATTTGAATCGTTCAGTGGCAAATTCTTTAAATATAAAACAAGTACTTACAGTCTGTGAGTCAGAACAGACGGCATTGTAGCCTACTCTCCCAGGATCAGGAAACAGTCATCCATAAAATGTGCTGCACACAAATTAATTATTTGATTGAAAGTTCTGGAACAGTGTTTTGTTTTTAAATAAAACTTAACCATGATATCTACACTGTAAAAAATTACCGTGAATTTAAGACTGTAAAAATGCTACAGTAAAACCTGTTAACTGGTTAACAGTAAATTTCCATACTATATTCGGTGAATAAATGTAATTACATTTAATGTAATTTTACATTAAAATACTGTTAAAAATACGGTTTTGGAAGTGAAAAATAAAAAGTCATAGTATAATTTACAGTGAAAAAACGTAAAATTGACACTCCCAGAATTCCCTGCACGACACTTCATATTTGATGTTTTTTTGTTGAAATAACATGTTTCTTCTTAGTTTTTTCTTATCAGTTTTGTTTATTAGGGTTGTGTGTTACACCTAATTTTGTTAAATGAATGTTTATTGCATTATTATTTCAGTTTCATGTGTGTCACCATGATGGGGTTTAATGTTAGTGTGAATTACACTGTGCACCTTCTATAAACAAGTATTGCCCTCCTCAGCTCATAGAAAAGCTATTTGTGATGAGCTTTGGTTCAACATGTGACTTTCTCATCACCACCAGTCTTTGGTGGTTATCAGAGCATTACAATGGTTCAAAACAAATATTAACACTTCAATATGTTGGTTTAACATTACATCAGTTAATGAAATAAGGTATTTTATTGTGAATTTAAGTTAAGTATGTAAAACCTAAAATGTTGCTACCATATTTTTACGGTGAAGTTCTGGCAACCACAGTTGCCGGTATTTTACCGTCAATGTCACAGTTTTTTTTTTACAGTGTAGTCGTGTCAAAGTAGTTTTGCTTTCACAATGAAAAACACACAGCGGGTAGAGTGGAATGGCAGCCGGCTGGATGATTGTGGAGCAGAGGCGGCTGGTGGGCTTGAGAACGGCGCAGCCGGCGGATCCGACGAATGAGCGTCAACCACATGTGACGGACCCCCGGGCTGGACTCCGCTTCGCCCAGGGTGAAAGCCGATCCGGCGATCCACAGCGTGAAGTTGATGTATTTCCTTAGCGACCAGCACGGATCAGTTCCAGGCATGACAAAGCAGATATCGTACTCTTTTGGAAGACCAAACAAAGTAGTTCCGCTTTAACAACGAAACACAGCGTCTTCACGACATGGCTGCGGTGGCAACAACAATACTACAGCGGGAAACAAAGTTACGCCTTCTTTCTTTGCATGAACATTGGGCGGCATTATGCAAATCTTCCCAAATCGTGACGTAGATATGTGGGGGCGTGTTAGAATGAGCCATTTTATGAGGGCGTGGGTGACTTAACTTTTATAAAGAATATCTCTTTTGGATTTGAGACTTTAGTCTTGGCAACTTTACAGATCTCTTTATGCACCCAAGAGCTTGTAACATCCCAAAGAGAAAGGACAAATTTAAATTGCATCATATGACCCCATTAAACTACTGCAATTATTTGCCTGAACAATGATACAGTGACTTTAGTATCAACATGTGCACATTCTCTTTTCTTTTGTAAACCTTTTAATAAATTAGGATTCAAATTCGACAAATCTCAATGACAGGAATGTTCAGCAGTCGCATTCGAAGCAGCGGGCAGTGATGGTCATAATTATTGCATTCTGAAACTGCAGGCGGGTTTGTTATTTTTTTGTTTGGGGTTGTTTTTTTTTTGGGGGTTGTTCCCTTCTCGCATCTATTGGCATGGACTTTTACAATGCTTTTGAAAAGGAAGTCTTCTTATTCTATAAAGGCTGCATTTATTTGAATCAAAAATACAGTAAAAGAACCATATAGTGTGAAATATTGCAATTTAAAATAACTGTTTTCTCTGTGAATTGTTGTAAAACGGTGAATTTATTCCTTGAGGCAAAGCTTGAAGGGAATCTTCCAGCACTCATTACTCAGTCTTCAGTGTCACATTAACAACGTTGAAACCGGGGTGAGCTTCATATTTATGGGGAAATATGAACAATTTTTTTTTTTTGTTTTTTGCAAAAAAAAAAAATTTTTTCAGATTCTTTGAATTGAAACAAGTTTAAAAAAAAACAGCATTTATTTGAAACAGAAAACTTTTGTAACATTACAAACAATTTAATGCATCCTTGCTGAAAAAAAGAATAATTTCCTTTAAGTAGGAAGCAACATTGTGACTCAAACAACAACATTAACGCAACCAATGGTGTGAGTTTGGGGCGGGGCTAATTATTTGTCCAACCAATGGAAGACGAGAGAAGTGTCGTTATTTTGCAATTCAAATTAGTGACTCTTCTGGCGCAGAAGCTAATCGCATTAGTTAGTTTGCGTTTGGTGTTTAAAACAAACTCTGACCAGAATGTTTGAGGAATATCAATACCATATGGCTGCAAACAGTGTTATTAAATGTTGACGAGCCCATCCAGACCTTCCTGCTGTGATTTGTATCCACTCACAGTGATTTACTGCTGTTTTCCCCTCAGAAACTGAGCCTGTGTGTGTGTGTGTGTGTGTGTGTGTGTGTGTTATGGATCAATAGCTGCTGCTTTCGCCGTATTGTAGATTGCAAACGGAAGAGAAAGTGTTTGCGTGAGGGAAAGCGCCTCTAATCTGCGAGGTTTGTGTGTCCGCGGCTCCCTGTGGCCCGACGTGAACATAATGGACTCTGCCATGTGAGACAAGCGGTGCTGGTTAATTACTTCACCAGGCCGCTGCCCTTTTCTCTTCTCCTCTCGGCGTCTGTGTTTTCTTGTGTGTCGCTGCACAAAGCCGCCGCAATTATTCCTTCTGTGGCGGATGGAGAGGTGCGAGCGGGGGATTTATCCGTTTGGGACGGCCGCACTTTGATCACACGTCACCGGCACTGACAGGCATCTGCAGCTCACAGCAGATAAAAAGAAATCTGCCACGACTGGACAAACATCTTTCACAAACAGTCGTCTGATTCGCTAGCCTAGTCTAGTTTTGAATGCTAATTAACCGTGGGTAATAAACAACTCCTTTCTGCTGATGCTACTGATAGATTTGCTCATCTTTAAGGAGCAAAATACACTTTAGAAAGTTCTTCGTTGAGGTAAAACTTCAGCTGATGCATACGATAAGGATCCAGTATGATATTTCTTTCCAGATGCATTGTTTATCTCATCAGCATCTGCATTTATGAAGCAAAGCAGGTGTTTTAGTGCTTCTCTGTGTACTTGCGTGTGGGAAACATCGGGTTAGGTGTTGTTTTATCAGGTTTCGTTCATTTAATGTGATGCACAGGCCGATAATCTGAGGTTAAGTGGTTTACTCCGGACCACAGGGTCTCGTCTTTCGCTCACAGCTCTTTTTTTTTTTGTCTGGAATCAAATCGGTGTGATTCAGATGCTTGTGTTCCTGCCTCCACACTGCAAAAAATGACTTCACAATGAGTTTTTAATTGAGCTTTTTTCCTTGTTTTCCAGTCAACACGTCTCAATATCCTTGAAACAAGATAACTCTTCTCGAGAAGCAACTAGCATAAAAAGAAAAAAATTTTTTTTTTTTATGTAGTGAATAGACTGTGTTTTGCCTTCTGGCACTGACAGATTTAAAAACAAACACATAAAGAATGTGAGTGTAGTAGGACAAAATACACTTGTGTTAAAGACAATCTGTGAAAGCAAAATGTAATATCGTATGCAGTCTCGCTTCTCAAGGAAATTAATCTTGTTTTACAGATTTCATTTTTATTTGATATTCAACATGGAAAATGAGACAAAATACTAAGAATCAGTGTTATTTAGTAGTATGTATTTCTATAGTTTTCTTTAATTAATTTGTATTGTAGTTTTAGTAATTTAGTACTTAAACTTTAACAAAATAATTTGAGAATTAATACGTTTATAATGTTTATTTCAGATACAATTGTAATACTTTCGATTTTAGTTTTAGTTAGCAATAACAATAGCAATGCTGTTAAGATTAACATTTCTTGCAGTGCAGCACATTTCATACACTCTTAAAAATAAAGATGCTTCAAAAGGTTCTTCAAGCGATGCCATAGAAGAACCATTTTTGGTTCCACAAAGAACCATTCAGTCAAAGGTTCTTTAAAGAACCATCTCTTTCTTACCTTAACTTTCTTACCAGCTCTCAGTGATATGTGCAGCATAATAGCAGGCAAAAATTCACAAATGTTTACAGAACAAGCGGGAACCCAGTGTGCCTGTAGTTTTCTCTATTTCTGTTTTATCACGTGATAGAAAGTCTAAGGCCTTCTTAAGCCGTACGGCTGACTTATTTAATCTGCGGCCTGTTATGCATCAAATTAATATTGCTGTTGAGACAAAATGCAATGCCATCCAGTTAGCATTTTTAAACATTCGCTCACTAAAAAAATAAATCATTTCTAATCAATGACATAATAACCACAAACAACCTGGATTTTGTGTTTCTAAATGAAACATGGCTAGAAGGCAGCTGCAGTGCAACGGTCCTCAATGAAACAGTCCCTCCTAACTTCACTTTCATGAGTGTTTGCAGGACTGTTAGGAGAGGTGGAGGTGTAGCGGCTCTATTTAACGAGGTCATCAAAGCAAGACAGCAGACCACCACGGCGGAGCAGGCAGAGCAGAAGACCAACACGGCAGAGCAGCGGACCACCACGGCGGAGCAGAAGGAACAGGAAACCCCCCCGGTGAACCACACCGACCAGGAGACCATGGCGGAAACTGTAACAACGAGAGAGCAGAGACAGACAACACAGACAGAACATTGGGGTTGATAGACAAGGCTGCGCGTTCAGAGGCAGCCTCCTTGGCTGGGTCGGGACAGGACAGAAGTTCACAAACGACCTCCTTGGCAGACACAAAGCACACAAAGAATTCACTAACGGCCTCCATAGCCGTGACAGGACGAGCAGGGAGCTCGCAAACGGCCTCTATAGCTGTGACAGAACGAGCCGGGAGTTGGCAGACGGCCTCTAAAACTGTAAACAGGATGAACAGGGAGTTTACGAAGGGCCTCTTGGTAGGAACAGGACCAAGCACGAGAGTTCATAGGTGGCCTCCTTGGCCGGAACAGGACAAGCAGAGAGTTCATAGGCGGCCTCCTTGGCCGGAACAGGACAAGCAGAGAGTTCATAGACGGCCTCCTTGGCTGGAACAGAACAGGCAGAGAGTTCGTAGGCGGCCTCCTTGGCCGGAACAGTACAAGCAGAGAGTTCATAGATGGCCTCCTTGGCCGGAACAGAACAGGCAGAGAGTTCGTAGACGGCCTCCTTGGCCAGAGCAAGACAGACAGAGAGTTCATAGACGGCCTCCTTGGCCGGAACAGGACAGGCAAAAGGTGCGTTGCTGGACGCCTCCACCACGCAAGGAACTGAGGCAAGTGTCGCCATCTCGGGAGGTTCTGCAGCCTGTGCCGCCACCTCTGAAGAGACTACAGTGGACACCATGGCCTCTGGGAGCACAGCAGTGAACATCGCTACCTCGTGTGGTTCTGCAGCGTAAGCCGCCACCTCTGGAGATGTCGTAGCCGATGCCGCTGCTTCTAGCAAATCAGCGGTGGAGTACGCGGCCCAGATACACCATAAAGCAACCCCCCATATGGGAAGTGCTGCAGACAGGGGAATGAGTTCATGAATAGATGAGTGAGAGTGAGTGGGTTTGGGGATACCAGCGGTGCGTGCAGACACCAGCGGGGTATCCCTCACACTGGCTACCAGACTGGGATACCGAAGGGCTGACCTTGAGAATCTGGGTGTGACAGACAGGACGTGACATGACATGACTCTGGATGATCAGCTGTGATGCAACGAGATTCTGGATGAATAACTGAGGCGTGACGAGGCTCTGGATGAACAGCTGAGACATAATGAGGCTCTGGCAGATCAGCTGCGACTTGACTGGACTCATGAAGATCAACTGTGACCTGACTTGCCTCATGACGATCAGTTGTGACTTGACGAGACTCATGAAGATCAGTTGTGACTCGACCGAACTCAGGATGAACAACTGTGACTAGACTGGACTCATGACGATCAGCTGTGACTTGACTGGACTCAGGAAGAACAACTGTGGCTTGACTGGACTCAGGAAGAACAACTGTGGCTTGACTGGACTCAGGAAGAACAACTGTGGCTTGACTGGACTCAGGAAGAACAACTGTGGCTTGACTGGACTCAGGAAGAACAACTGTGGCTGGACTAGACTCAGGAAGAACAACTGTTGCTTGACTAGACTCAGGAAGAACAACAGTGGCTTGACTAGACTCAGGAAGAACAACTGTGGCTTGACGGAACCCTCAGAAAAGATCAGCTGTGGCTTGACTGGACTCAGGAAGAACAACGGTGGCTTGACTGGACTCAGGAAGAACACCTGTGGCTTGACTAGACTCAGGAAGAACAACTGTGGCTTGACTAGACTCAGGAAGAACAACTGTGGCTTTTTTTGGGGGATAGACTCGGGAAGAACAACTGTGGCTTGACTAGTCTCAGGAAGAACAACTGTGGCTTGACCAGACTCAGGAAGAACAACTGTGACTAGACCAGACTCATGACGATCAACCGTGACTTGGAATAGACTCATAACTATCAGTTGTGACTTGACTAGACTCATGATAATAACATGTGACTTGATTTGACTCGTGATGATCAGCTGTGACTAGACCTGACTCATGAAGATCTGTTGGGACTTGACTAGACTCATGATAATGAATTGTGACTTGACTTGACTCGGGAAGATCTGTTGTGACTTGACTTGACTCAGGAAGATAAGCTGTGACTTGACTCATGATAATGAACTGTGACTAGACGGGGCACTGTTAACAAAGAAAACTGAAGTCATTGCATTTGAAACAAAGATGAAGTTCTCAAGGTGGATGCATACCTTGACTCTAGGGGTCTAACAACTAAAAATCAAGTCAGGAATCTTGGTGTGATTCTGGAGACAGACCTTAGTTTCAGTAGTCATGTCAAAGCTGTAACTAAATCAGCATACTATCATCTCAAAAACATTGCAAGAATTAGAGGTTTTGTTTCCAGTCAAGACTTGGAGAAACTTGTTCATGCCTTTATCACCAGCAGGGTGGACTATTGTAATGGTCTACTCAACGGCCTTCCCAAGAAGACCATTAGACAGCTGCAGCTCATCCAGCACGCTGCTGCCAGAATTCTGACTAGAAAATCTGAGCATATTACACCAGTACTCAGGTCCTTACACTGGCTTCCAGTTATATTTAGGATTGATTTTAAAGTACTTTTACTCGTTTATAAATCACTCAATGGCCTAGGACCTAAATATATAGCAGATATGCTCACTGAATATAAACCTAACAGACCACTCAGATCATTAGGATCGAGTCAGTTAGAAATACCAAGGGTTCACACAAAACAAGGGGAATGTGCTTTTAGTTATTATGCCACCCGCAGTTGGAATCAGCTTCCAGAAGAGATCAGATGTGCTAAAACATTAGTAACATTTAAATGCAGACTCAAAACTCAACTGTTTAGCTGTGCATTTATTGAATGAACACTGTGCGATGTCCGAACTGGTTGCACTATATTATATGTATAATCGTTTTCTTAAATTCATTTTAAACCTCTTAAATAATTTTTTTTTTTATAATTTTCAAAGTTTTTAAATTCCTTGTTTTATTGTTGTGATTATTGTTTTTATTTTATTTTATGTAAAGCACTTTGAATTACCATTGTGTATGAAATGTGCTATACAAATAAACTTGCCTTGCCTTGCCTTGCCTTTTTATAATCTGAAGAACCTTTTTTCGCCACAAAGAAGCTTTTGTGAAACAGAAAGGTTCTTCAGATGTTAAAGGTTCTTTATAGAACCATTTAGACAAAAAGGTTATTCTATGCATCGTGAAGCACCTTTATTTTTAGGAGTGTAGCGTCACCGACATATTCTAAATATCATATTCTATCGGGGCTCATTTATTTTACCTCAACCTCATTATGGTTCCACACCGTGACCAACAAATCACAAAACTTTTTTTTTTTATGATTCTTACATGTTTTGTTCTTCATGATAATCTTCACAAATGAAAACATATTCACAACCCCATGAATTTTGAATCCTACAGTAAATACAATCGGCAGAAGTAAAAAGCTAAACATAGGCTATAACAAACACCACAGTTGCATCACTATCATTAAGCTTCTCATATTTCCTGAAAGTCTGAGTTTGTAAGAGCTTGATTCTAAACAGAAGTAGATGTTATTTACTGTTCTGTGAGGACAGTTAATGTCCCAAACCTTGTAGTCCCATTTAGTCAATTGTTTAGCTTAAATTTTTAGTTTTTGTTTTTTTGTTTTTTTTTTTTTTTTTTTTTGTAGAATAAAAATGTGAGAGAGTTTTAAACAACATTAACATTGAGGTGAATGGAAGTGCTAAATGCTACAAAAAAACAACTCGTTAATGGGTTTTGGCCTATAAATATACATCATCTCTACAACACTCTATACCATTAAAGTTCCAGGAATTTTATTCAGAACAAATAATAAATATAATATACACAGTGCTTGGATGGTTACTTACAAATTGTAGTCCGCTACTGATTACAAAGTACAGTGATAATTATAGAGAAACATCATCTGGATTACACACATTAGATAATGTAATCAGACTACTTTTAGATTACTTTTGACCCAAATCGTTTTTATCACATAAACTTGAATGTGCTGCCATTGTGTGAAATATATTATCATGTAATCCATAAAAAGAAACTGCAATCTGATTATGAGCATTTTTAAAATGTAATATCATCTGATTACAAGTACTTAATATTTGGAATCTGATTACGTAATCCAGATTACATGTAATCAGTTACTACCCAGCACTGACGATACATGAAAGCAAATGAGAATGGAGAGCTCTCATGAGATGTAAAAGCTTAGATTTGCTTAAATTTCGAGCGTTTAGAATGTAGTTCACAGTCTGCTTTTATAATGTGGAAAATAAAATCTCCTTTCATGTTCAAAAAGAAGGATGAACGCAGGTTTGAAATGTTATGAATGTGACATCGCGAGCTAACGCTGACATAATATCCACCTTATTCTTCCCGTAAAAAAAGGGCACGGCCATTGTAAAATGATATGGGTCTTGCTTCCGGTCTCATTTGCTTCCAGATATTTCTAGCTGTACAAAACTGTTCCATATTGCAAATGGGTCTGGTGTCTTACCATGTTAGTGTATTATCTTAATTATGAAGACACTGGTTTGTAATGCAAACAGTTTTACCGTTTACTGCACGTTGTTATTCTTCTCGTTATTTGCATATAGCAGCTAATGAACCGGAAGTCTCCCCCATAGGCTTACTTCCGCGTTTAGGAATAAGGTGGATACAGTTTGTACCATGAGACAGTTGAAAAACAAAGCAAAACAAAGTGGTTTTGCACAGGAATGCAGTCATTTTATGTCATTTTATGGCACGTCTTTGGTTACTCTAGATGTGATCTAACCCTGATCCCGAGCCCCGCTGTGGGTGTAGCTTTACTCCATTACCCAGACACCAGACCGGCCCTCTTCCAAAGGCCTCCATCAATGATTCAGGGATTCACCTCTAGCAGAAAGAGGGGCTCCTCGTGCCAATTAGACAGGCTCGGTGACAATCACACGGGTGCTAGAGATGGAGGAAGACGGATGGAGAGAGAGGCAAGCGGCAGTTAAGGAAGCTGACCGGATCTTCAACCCCCCACTCGATCGGGGCGACCCGATTATTCGCTGCTCCCCTGGCGGTGTCATTACTGAGAGACAGTCATTAGCGCGCGCTGGAGGAAAGACTCTGTTCTCCCTCCACTGGGAAATCTCAGGCTCTTAGACGAGCTCGCGGAAGAAAAGAGCATTAGGATCAGATCTATTTACCTCCGATCGCTGGTTCACGCTCATGCAGAGCTGTGGAAAAGGCCGTAATTCACTCGCGTAATGGCGCAAACTGGCTCTGATTGCCAAATTGGTCGGAGACTTTAGTTTTTCTGTTGCAGGGGGAATGAAAAATTGCCTTTTTTGAGCCGAGTGTCTTCTGCGGTGTCAAGAGTCGGTTTAGCGAGGAAGTTGTGATAACAGGACTGTGGCTGGAGAGCGAAATTCAATTCTGCCATGTGTATTTTTTTAAGGTTTATTTAAGGTTTCTTTGTGGTTTCTTAGCTCATAAGTGCTAACTTTAGATTTAACTTTAGTTACGTCTTTCAGCCGGTTTTGCTCACTTTAACCTTACATCTTCTCTTCAAAATCTCAAAATAATAAGGCTCTGAATTATTAAATGAGAATATCCAATATTAATTTAAAATATAATATTAGAAAGGTTACTTTAATATAATACTACTATATATATATTAATATTATATATTATATATTATATATATATATTATATATATATATATAATATTTTATTTTTATATGCTTTCAATGAGGTATAAATAAATATATATATAAATCAGAATAGCCAATAATAATCGAAAAATTGATACAAAAATATTATATAGATCATAAGATATAAAAATAATATGCAAATCGTAAATAAATGTAATGTAAATCAGAATATTCCAGTGTGAATTTAAAAATATATGTATTAAATAAACATAATACTAATATGTGTGAAATATGTATACTATGTAATTTTATTTATTATTTTACAATAATAATAAACTATAAATATGTATTACTACACTACGTAACAACACTATGTGTGTGTGTATATATATATATATAGAGAGAGAGAGAGGGGGGGGAAGAGAGAGAGAGAGAGAGAGAGAGAATAACAAATATAACACTAATGTAATATTGAGTTTTCTGTGATATTTTAGTGCACAGTAATATTTTTGGTTTGTATTTTACTCACTAATATTTTCCCACGGCTAGTTTTATCTTTCAAAACATTTTTTGGTAATGTTGAATGCTGAATGTTAATTTATTATGGCAAGCGAGCTGTTTTACTCTGTTCCTTTTTTACTAGCAGTTGATCATTGTGTGCAGATTTGCAGACGAAGTTGCGACCGAATGTGAATCCCACCAATCACAGTGGGAACGGCCGCTTTATGATTTGACTATAAAATCCTCATAAGTTTTGTTTTGTGGCCCACGTGAAGATTATGATGGTTTTGTCGACGGTGTCGCTCCATCGTTCCCACACCGGCTGTTTCCTCAAGCCTGGTTTCCTGCCTCACCGATCCTCCAGTAAAGTGGCATTTCCATTTTCAGATTGAATCGTTGCTCCTGTGTGAATAGAATGGAATTACACTGAGAAGCACTGATTGATTCTCACTGAACACAATAGTTTGAGCGCTTGAGTCAGTGACACCAGCTGCCTCCTCCTGCTCCAGGAGCCTCATTGTGTCCATTATGGGTGTTTATGGATGAGGGGGAATAAAAGAGGAAAAAAGACAGACAGGACCCATTTGAGATGGGTAATGGAGTTTCAGAAATACAGGGAGCTTACAGTGTTTTGTCTTTTATGATTTATTTTTTTCACTCAAGTTAAAATGCATTTACATTTTAGTTACAGTAATGCTCTGAAATGCAGAAATGCATTTTTCTATGATAATGATAATGTTACCATGAAGTTGAATATCCGATTTTGGATTATATAAATCAGCGTGTGTGTGTGTGTATACACTGCCGTTGGCTGTAGGCTATATTTATTTGATCAAAAATGCAGAAAAAACAGTAATATTGTAAAATATATTTGATCTAATTGGTTTTCTGTTTTAATATACTTTAAAATATAATTTATTGCTGTGATCAAAGCTGAATTTTCAGCATCATTACTCCAGTCTTCAGTGTCACATGATCCTACATAAATCAAGAAACATTTCTGATTATTATAAACGTTGAAAACAGTTGTGCTGCTTAATTTTTTTTTTGGAACCTGTGATACTTTTTCAGGATTCTTTGATGAATAAAATTTATAAAGAACAGCATTTCCTAAAAAATCTTACTGATCCCAATCTTTTGAAATAGTGGTGTGTGGTGTGTGTGGTGTGTATAGGATAACAGCGGGGTTAAATAAAGTATTGAACAGGTCAACCTTTTGTCTCAGTAAACTCTTCTAAGGTGCTGTTGACTGAAATTTTTCACAGTGTCGGTTATAACCCAAGTAAGCCCTACATACAAATAAAACAAAAAAAAAATAAGTTCGAAATAAAGATGTGTAATAAATTGAATGACACAGGAAAGTATTGATTACTGAAATGTATTGGTCACTTTGAAAAGGAGCCTTTGTTATTAAGACAGCTTCAAGAGGCGTCCTGTAGGGAGAAGAAGAACACTAGGTAGCCAGCATTGCTCAGGTTTGATTTTGGCCCATTCTTCCACACAAACTTGAGTTTTCAAATCTTGAAGTTTCTGTGGGCCTCTTCTATGAACTCTAAACTTTATTTCTTATTTTCTATTGGATTCAAGTCATGTGATTGGCTGGTCATTCTAGCAGCTTTATTTTATTTCTCTGAAACAATCGAGAGTTTCCTTGGCTGTGTTTGGGATCATCGTCCCACCCTTGTTTTGATCTTCATTCAGCTGGTACTGTAGAGTGGGATGGAACCAGCTAATATTACTTTCCAGGATAAGTGGCCTGGATTGCTTTAATCACTGATAGATTTCAGGCTGGAGTCTTTGCTTTGCATGCTTTTTTGCTCTTCCCTTTCTTCATGTGTTCAATACTTTTTCCTTGTGTCATTCCATTTTGTTACACATAACTTAATTTCTGAACTTTTTTGTTTTGTTTTCTTTGTATGTATGGTTTACTTGGGTTGTTGCCGACATCTGGTGAAAATTTCAAGTCGACAGCACCTTTAGAAATATATTTACTGAGAAAAATGGTGACATGTTCAATACTTATTTTACCCACTATAGATAGATAGATAGATAGATAGATAGTTAGATAGATAGCTAGATAGATAGATAGCTAGATAGAGAGATAGATAGATAGAGAGATCGGATAGATGATTGATTTGGTATTTATGTATGTGTCTGTTATTGATAATATATTTAAAAATGAAAAAAAAATAATACTGTAATTTTGACTGTCCTTTTATATTTTAGTGCATATTATTTTACTATTATTTTCTCTCTCTGTGAATGTGAGTGTGTGAGAGAGACAGTGGAGTTTCAGAAATACAGTGAGCTTCAGGTGATGTCAAGTGTTAAAGGACTCATCATATGTTTTATGATGCTTTCCCCTAAAGTTCACTTATACTGTTATTGAAGTGTGTTTCACTTGCAGTAAATGCTGTTTTGGACCGGAGCGGAAGTTTGGCATTGTGCTGTTTTAGCACACTGAGCTCTTGTGTCTCAGCAGATGAAGGCAGGATTGATTGGTGATGATCTGTGAGTGTGGATGTAATGCGCTCAGGAACGCTCTCTGCTCTCATTACATGCATTAGAGCGCTATTAACAGCAGCCGGACTCGTCCACTCTCACACATTCACACTGTGCTGGGAGAGAAGAGTGTGCCAGGTCTTTCCCGGAGGAGCCGTTCTGACTGATGAACACACACACACACACACACACACACACAGTTATCACCTCAGCAGTGATGTATGGATCATCTGCATCTTTGATATCTCTCTCCATAGATCAGGGTTGTTGTATAATTAGTGGTCCACCAATGTGGGTTTATATAATGTGATGACCGATATCCATAGAGCAACATAACAGATCCAATTCAATACCATGCAGGTAATATAGTGGGTGTTATTTATAATGAAAAATTGTTTGATTATATAAATGCACACATATATACAGATTTATAGTATTTAATAAAAAAAATTTGTTCTGTCAGTTTGTGTTCTATAAATGCACACATATGCACACACACATATACAGATTCATAGTATTTAATCAAATGTTTTTGTTCTGTCAGTTTGTGTTCATGTCTGTAAAAAAAATACTCTGTACAACCTGAGCAGCAGCTGGGAGAACGGTTTTCGTGATTTGTCTGCTATCTTAAAAAAAGTCTTAAATTGGCGTTTCATCATGAAATCATTCCTGTTTTTTACTGAAAGTCATCAGATGCTCATCTGCTCCTTGACATTTCAGTCTTTCCCGTCTAAATCCAGCCTGGATTCTGTGAGGATTCCTGATGAACCCGTGTGAGGCCCTGAAATCAAGCCCTGCATTTTGTTGCTCAGTTTTTTAATGGTGTGAATCACGGATTTCAGCAAATGTCACACGGAGACGTGATTGAACGGTTTTAAGAGTATCACTTCAGTATAATTACTAACACTGAACCTAGTGTAATACTGAGAGATTACCAGCCTCTGGGAGATTCATGTGGGATAAGAACTTTTCAGTGTTTATGGAATATAGTTCTATTTCTGTTTCTGATGAAAGTTGCCATTGGGTTGTTTAAATGATTCTAGTGTAAATGTCTTTCAAAATTCCAACTTTCTTGGCTGTTAGAAGATTTCCTTAAGAAATCTTAAAAACTTCTTAAGAATTTAAGAACATTGTTATGCACTTTGGAATTGGAATTTATCTTAAACTTCTTTCAGAATCTTGCGGAATCACCCAAACACCACAGTCTGTCATTTTCGAAAGAAAGAAAGAAAGAACGAACAAACAAAAGAACGAACGAAAGAAAAAGAGAGAGACAAAGAAAGAAAAAAAGATGTTCTTAAGAAAATGTTTGAGATCTTTTATATTTGAGAGTTTTCAGGAATTACATTTAATTGCTTTCGTAAAATTTATAAAAACATTCTTAAGACAATTCTTAACATCTTTCTAAAGGAGGGAATGTGGGATAGGCCCTTTCAGAATATTTCTGACATAAAAAGTTTAATTAATTAAAAACAACTTAAGAATTCAAATTCCTAAAAATGTATTCTCCATTAAAAAAAAAAAAAAAATCATTGTTGAATGATCGTTAAAAAGAACGGTATCTTTAAGATTGATCTTAAGACAAAACTTAAACATCATACATTTTCAAAGTTCAGATAACCTCCAACCTATCTTAAATCCCCAATGTATTGGGTTGTTTCAAATTAATTGTTCATATTTGGCAAGAAATATCATGCAAACACCAAAGCCTGTCATTTCCTTAAGAAAATATTTGAGAATTTTTTCAAGAAATTGCACTTAACGTCTTACAAACGTTTTGGAATTTATCTTAAGTTTCTTAACTTGTTTCGTAATCTTTGACAAAAAAAATACTCAAACACCAAAGCCTGTCGTTTTCATAAGAAAAACAAAATTATAGATGTCCTTAAGAAAATATTTGAGAACTTAATTTGAGAAAATTTCCAGAATTGCACTTAGGAATTCTTAACTTCTACAAACACCAAAGCCTGTAATGTTCTTAAGAGAATATTTCATCATTTTCAAGAATTCCACTTAAGCCAAGTTCACACTACACGACTTTAAACGTCGGCAGATCGCTGTGCTCTTCAGACTACATGACTTGATTGTCTGTCTTTAAGTCGTTGTGGTGTTCACACTACGTGACTCTATGTAAATGATCCGCAAGCGGGGGTCACACACTACACGAGCTGACAACAACTCTGTCTCCCAACGACTCTACAAACCACGTTTTGTCACGAAAACACACGTGAGAATTGGAACGGGAATGATGCGAAACAACACATGAAACAAGAGTTGTTTATTTGAAAATGGATGTTGGGAAGAAATTAGTGCTGCAAACTGTTTGCTCGATGAAAAATTTTGCTCAGTTTATTGTGTCCAAACTTTTCTTTAAGCCATGTTGCTGCTGTTGTTTTTCTTCCGGTGACGTCAACCCATGCCTTGCTCTCTCATTGGCTGTAGCTTGTCACGACACCTGACACCACGTGATGTCGGTCGGCCTACCTGGCCCCAGATATTTGTACATGCTACTAGATATTTTTTGTCCGTCGGCGACGTGTAATCGGAGCTCTTTGATGCCGTTGTGTAATTACACATAAAGACTAGCCGACGCTGATTTTCCCCCAACACAGCCCACCTGTCGCCTATCCTCTTAAACTAGCTTGCAAATCGGCTTAAAATCCTGTAAGTGGAACTAGGTCATTAGGAGGCTTCATACTAAATTCTCCTAAATATCAGTAAAAGTTTTTAGCTAAGAGTTTTCTCTTAAAACCTATTCACAAAGCTGCTATACAAACTTTTACTAAGGAATAAGAAAGAAGTCTTAAAGGGTTCATATGATGCTTTTTTAAAGATGATTATTTTGTGTATTTGGTGTAACAAATTATGTTGACATGCTTTAATGTTAAAAAAAACATTATTTTTCAAATACTGTACATTATTGTAGGTCCTCTATGCCCCGCCTCTCTCAAATGTTTTGTTTTCTACAAAGTCCCTCCTTTTGACAAGCGCAGTTTGCTCTGATTGGCCATCTGACCCAGTGCATTGTGATTGGCCGAACACTGCAAGCACTCATCGGAAATGTAACACTCCTTTCCATAATCGCGAGCTTCATCTTTTCAAAATAAATGTAAAGACCCAAAAGGAACAAAGGCGCGTGACAGACACAGTGATGAAGCTGTTATGTGTTTGCAGTACACAAGCCACGGTTAAGACAGCTGACTCCACTGTTATGTGACCCTGTCTCTCTCTCGATCTCTCTCTCTCGTCTCCGTCTCGTCGCTCTCTCTCTCGCTGCTCTCATCTCTCGCCTCTCATCACACACAACACTACCGATTCTCACTCCCGCATTTGAACAGTCAATAGCAAAATACTTAAACTAATAACAAAACAGTACCTGATTCAGAAGCGCCAGATTGTCATAGCAAATTCAGAATTACCTCCTCTCCTAGGTTCACGAAACGGCCGTCCATAAAATGCATTGCTGTTCTGTTGTAAGTAATCTTAAAGATTCCTAAATGCATCAACTTTCGGAAGGCCAAATAAAGTGCTTTTTGCTTTCGCCTAGAAACACACATCGTCTCCCTGACATGCTGCTTCAACACTACCTGCGGTTACTGAACCACGCCGCCTTTTTTGCGTGCACATTTTTGGGCTGCATTATGCAAATATTTCCACGTAGTGAGGTAGATATGTGCGGGCGTGTTAGAAAGAGCCGTTTTAGGAGGGCGTGGCTGACTCAACTTTTATAAAGAATATCTCTTTGTGTTTGAGACTTTAGTCTTTGCAACTTCTGGGATCTTATCTATGCACAATCAGCTTGTAAACACTCCAAAGAGAAAGGAAAACTTGAAATTGCATCATATGACCCCTTTAAGCTAAGAGTAAGGGCGGGGTTGACATTGTTGCAATGGATGATGTCAGCATGCTTACTAACTATGCACACAGTTGGCTGATAGTCTCTGTTAGAGATGTATTCATTGAAATATTGTAGAGCACAATATTATGTTGCCGTATTCAAATAAATGTTTAAAATAAAATTTAATGCCACCGTCAATAAAAAGGATTAAAAATGCGGCTTATGTCCTTAATAAACAGTATAGTTCCAGGCTAACTGTCGCCTCTAACTGCATTCTTCTTGATAACAATTAGTGAATTGCTAAACAACCTTTTATAAACAGTAGAATAATCATGGCTGATAGTAAGATATGCAAACGTAAAAGAAAACCAAACTGGACACAAGAACAGATGTTACTTCTTGCCCAACATGGTATATAAACAAGGATATAATCAAAGGAAAATCTGGAGTTGGGATAACCTCCAAAACCAAAGGGATACCTTTTTAAAAGCTCGTTATCATCAGATGTTTCTAAAATGCTTACATTCCGAGGCAGATTGCTGGCAACAGCCATTTTAGAATAGTTCAGATTTGGTCTTAGTAACTTAGGAGTCCTCTTCACTCCCCCCCCCCCCTCACTAACCTTTCACAGATTTAGGAGCTAGTTTTAGTGCTAAACGCTTTGTGAAATACTCTTAAAGCAAAAATTTAGGACTGACACAACCATTATTTTTAAGATTTTCTCCTAAATCAAATGATGAGCTACTTTTAGCCTTAAGATGTTTTGTGAATACGGGCCCAGATCTCCATCTACACACACACACACACAGAGAGAGAGAGAGAGAGAGGGAGAGAGAGAGAGAGAGAGAGAGAGTATCTCAGGTCTGCAGTCCTTTTCCCTCCTCTACTGTTGATTTCATGGCTCTCTGGCTTTCGTGCCACCTCAGCGTTTAGTTCTCTCCTCTGTAAATCTCTCTCTCCCTCCGGGCATCACAGCTGGCCGCTCTGATGATTCCCACGCAGAAGGAGCCGTATGTCCGTCCGGGCACTCACGCTCTTTTATGTGTTTCTCAGCAGCGAGGATGGAGCCCCGAGGAGCCGCGCGCCGCGCTCCTTAAACCCTAAAAGCCTCTTCCAGAAAATTGCGCGCATAGATTGGGCTAATAGATGTGCATCTGCTTAAACCCCGGCGAGCTCCATTGATTTCCGGATGGTCTGGAGCCGTGATGGATTCGTTTTCCTCTTCATAAAACTCTTCACACTCCGAAGCGGCCACCGCGTCACGAGCGCCGAGAGACCGGCATCCTGAAACGCAAACAGCCGCCCGATCTCTCGACCCGCAGCTCCTCCACACGCCGCTGCCGCTCTAATTGGCTTGGTTATGGAGTTGGGTGAAAGTTTGGAGATGGGAACAGCTGGTGGAGGTTGATTCGGGTCTGAAGCCGGTAATGTCTGCATCAATCTCCGACCCACACGCCTCCATCCGCCCACCACCGCGACACAAACTCCTCGCGCAACTCTCCAGAAGTCCTCCGATCAATCACGTCGCGCGAGACATCGATTTTCTTGTGCTCTCCACCTCCTCTTTCTCTCCATCCACTCTCTACTTCCACCTGTTTCGCTCCTCTTGTTTGAGTCCGTCATTGCAGTGTTGCACTTAAACACAACTTAACTACATTTATCAGCAGCTCAGCTGTTTTTAAAATCGCTTTTCCACTAACAAACTAGTTTTTCAGCATGTGAAATTGACATGAAGTGTCACTTTTTCTGTTATTCCAAAGCTACCATGTTTATCACACAAGTTGTCATGCATAAAATGATCTCAGAACAGCCAAAGCAGCTGTTAGTCGTGAAAGTGTCATGTAATCAATTTTATTTTTATATTTTCTGATGTTCATTTCGTAACAGAACAGCTCACACACATGCAGATAAATTGATCTGAATGAAATTGAGGAAGACATAAAACACACACACACACACACATACGGTGCTGTGGCATCAATTATGGAATGTATGTGGTCACCAGGCCTCCGTCAAATTGAAGACATTTAATTGGAAGAAGGTGATGAAGTGTGTCGTGTCTCAGGCTCTCATGTCAGTAATGAGCCCTGTGGAGGGTCTTGTCAGTTTGGCAATCATATGTTTTAAACTGCTTAACTTTGTCTCATTAGAGCTTGTGAGTGTTGAATATCGAGTGTGAAGGACACACACACACACAGACACACACACCTTTATTATGTAACCTCGATCTAAAGTTTCAGCATAGAGAGAGATTTGCTTGAGAACATCTTATTTTGCCCTAAGAATAAAATGACAGGCTTTGACGTTTTCTGATCATGTGAGGGTTATTTGTCTGATACTTTACACTGCAAATCTTAATGATATAAAGTATGTCCATTTTTACATGCAAATATTTTATGAATAATGTTTGAAACAACTCAATAAATTCATTAAAAATCTTATCTTTGTGGATTTAAGACTGGATAGAGGTTAGGTTGACTCGTTAAACAAATAAAAATGACAAAAACACAAAACAAAACGATTCAAATTTTAACTAAAATAAAAAACACCTTGTAATACGGTCCCAGTAGTTATCACTAGTTCACTAAAATTAACTAACATTGAGCAATTAATTTGTTGCAGTATACAGTATATTATTCTTTATCTAATAAATGCTAGAAAATGCTAATAATACGATAATGCCACTGTTCAATTTAGTTCATAACAAAATAAAAAAAATAAAACAAAAAATGGCTACTTAAACGTTAACTCAAAAAATAAAAGAAAAAAAATGTAATGTTTAAAGAAATAATTAGAAAATTAATGTAAAAATACTTACATTTTATTTCAGTAAGTGGTCAAGATATTGTTTCTCTAACTTGATGTACTAAAATAACTCAAACTAAAACTGAAATAAAAAATAAGAATTATATAGACATTTATAATAATAATAATAACACAACAAAATGACAATTTTTTTTTAAATAAGATTAAATTAAATGCTTTTTTCGTGTTAACTAATGTGGTTAGCTAATGTTAACTAACTGAACCTTCTTTTCAGGAATCTGAATACTTCTTACATTTTGTCTTAGAAAAAAAACAGTAGTTTCTAAAAGTATTTTCAGGAATATTCTTAATTTTCAGGAACTAAGACATAAAGAAAAGTTTGAATCTTGTGAATGACTCTGTCATCAGATCAGGCAGATCATCCGGACAGATTTTCTAAAGCTCTCAGGAACAATCTCTCTTCTATCAGAGATAATTACTCTTAATAACCGTCCCATTAACAAGATGAGGATCATGCATCATTAACACTTTTATATCCTTCATATCTTCATCTCTGAGCGCCTGAGGGAAAGCGAACACAAGTTCACTTCATCCTCCATCTGAACCAGAGCAAACACTCTTTTGAGCAGAGATAGCTTTACAGTCGATATATTTCATTATATTTTCCTGTCGCATGCGTGTTCACGAGAGTGTGGAGTTCCAGCGGATGTTGTAGGGTGTAGGTGTAGTGTAAACTCCGGTGAGAACATGCTAGTCTCGCGACAACCAGGTTTTGTTTACAGCAAAGGAAAACCAATCTCCACTTGGCTTATATTGAAATCCTCTGACATTGTTCTTTACAAATCCTCGTTTTGTACTTCTAAATCATGACCTGGTGTTTTGTTTTGCTCTCTCATCTGTGTGTCCGCATTTGTCACTTCTCACCATAGCTTGTCACCTTATTCTACTCAGCTGCTGAATGCCACTCTCTCGTGAACGAGTGTACGACAGTAAGCGGAAGCTAGAGATTACGCTTTGTACAGTTTTAAAGGGGTCATATGATGCGATTTCAATTTTTCCTTTCTCTTTGGAGTGTTACAAGCTCTTGGTGCATAAAGAAGATCTGTAAAGTTGCAAAGAATAAAGTATCAAATCCAAAGAGATATTCTTTATAAAAGTTAAGAGTCAACCACGCCTACTGTAGCCGCCGCCTCTGCTCACTCAAGGCCGCTGTGTGTGACGCTATGTTTCGTTAAAGCGAAACTACTTTGTTTGGCCTTCCAAAAATGGACACGACTAGAAATCAGTGGTTAAGTTGTATTTACAACACTGTTCCGGAACAGTTCAACCCAAATATTCAGATGTGTTCAGCACATTTTAGTATGACTGTTTTCTGATCCTGGTAGAGTTAGACTACAATGCCGGCTGTTCTGACCCAGACTGTAAGTACGTTTTTTTATATTTAAAGAGTTTTATATTTTATATTTTTTATATTTAAAGCAAGTTTTTTGGGCAGTGTAGAGTGGGGCTTGTTGTTGGTCATTTCTCAGATCACAAATGCAGAAATGGTTTTATATTTACGCGGCGCGATACGCAACGCAAAGCGTAAAAACACAGTATTAGTCATTATAATCCATATTTATGTCCCCACTGGATGCAACAAATTTTAGTTTATAATGGGTTTTAATGTTTTAGAATTATCGCTCCGGCTGGACATGGCATCATCACAGTATGGTAGGGGTGTAACATTTCCGTCACACACTTTAGGTATTCGGCCAATCACAATGCACTGATAGCTGGCCAATCACAGCACACCTAGATTTTCAGACCGAAGAGCTTTGTAAAAATCTACGCGTTTCAGGAAGGCGGGGCATAGAGGAGAAACAATAATGTACAGTATGTGGAAAATAATGTGTTTTTTGAACCTTCAACCGCATAAACACATTTCATTACACCAATTACACAAAATAATGTTCTTTTTAGCAACATCATATGACCCCTTTAAATATGGATATTTTTCTTACACAAACACATTAACTCACTTCAGGCCTTTATTAATCCCCTGGAGCCAATGGGCACTTTTTATGATGGATGGATGCACTTTTTTGGTCTTCAAAATCTCGAGCCCCCGCCTTTCCTTGCCTTAAAAGCTCGGAAGAGCCTCTCTAATTGTATTCATCTGAAAGAAGAAAGTCCAACCTGATCTCCCTGCATTTTGTACATTTTTGACAAGGTGGCTAATTCGTATGAATTTGTACGAACTCACACGAATTCATGCGATTTGTGAAGTACGTATTTTACAAAGGCGCAAATCCATAGGATTTTTTTTATACGAAAGACCACACCTAACCCCACCCCTGAACTTAACCGTCACAGAAAACATACAAACTCGTAAGAGTGAGGTCGTATGAATTCGTACGAATTAACCACCTTGTAAAATGCGTACAAATGTCTGTGAGGCGCTGGAAGTCATAAACAACTATGCCTTTAATGAACTTCTCCGTTATGTTTAATTTTTGTGTTAGCTTTCTGATAAGCTGATTTTTACAAAAACACTCATGTTGTCTTCAGGAAATTATGTTCTGGCCTGGTATATTTCCTAATAACTGTGATTTTGAGTTGAATTGGAGTAAGTCTTGTGCGTTTGGGTCATGGCAGGTTTCTCTCAGTCAGGATGTGCTGCGTTCAGGATGGTGGAGGGTTGCTCTGTGTGTGTTTGTGTAGGATGTGTGTGTGGTCCGCTGAGAGTCACAGGCCACCTCGCCGTGTGTCATAAGAGTTTAAAATGATCTTCTGTCTTTGTGCTTTATTAAGACACTTTCAGCTCCGTGTCTCAAGTATGAACGGTCGCGGAATGCCTGCTGCAGACCTTTACTCATGCACGCGCACACTCCAAAACACACACACACACACACACATCTGAGTGTGAGGACATAAAGCTTTCTCTCTTTATTTGTGTGATACTGTAAGCGGCCGTTTAATGCAGAAAACAGAGAATTATCAATAACAAATTGATTGTACATCTTCTGAAGAACATGTGAATAGTGTTTGCATGTGCAAAATGGTGCTGTTGTTTTTTTTTAGCTAGAACTGAAACTATAAAAAATTTGGAATTGAAATAAAACTGAGATAGAAATAAAATATAAATATATAAAATTACTAAAACTGAAGTACAAAATTAAAATATTTTGAAAAAATAAAAACTTAAAACATTAAAATAAAAACAAAAATAGAAGGTAATTAAAAATATGAATAAACACTGTTATTGTATATAAATAATACTAAACACTTTCCAAAACTCAACAATGGTGGACAACAGACAAGTTGTTTGTTTTGCCAAATTTATTCTCTCACAAATGAGGTGTAAAAACGACACCGCGGAGCTTTCAGCCGCACAGAATGAAGACTAATAAGCGGCAGGCGATGGACAGAGCTGCTGTAAATTGGCCTGCCGCCCCTCCGCTGCTCTTTCTTGTGTTGTTGAGCAGTAATTGGAGGGAATGAGGGGCATCCTCCAGCACTTGCTGCTGGTTAACCCTGAGCTGCTGCCTTATTTTACTGGACTCTCAGGTGGAAATGATCAAGAGGTTCCTGCTACCCGACCATTTGCTTCCTCCTCCTTGCGTTCAGTTGTAATTAAGTTTTACAAGATCACCTTTGTAAGGAAACTGGATGTTGTTACTGTACCTTTAAGACACACTTCTGGTGTAAATTACACTATCGTTCAAAATGTAAAAAAAATTAAAAATCGTATTAATAAAAAAAAATGGCTAAGATGCATTCAGTCTATTCCAAATAAATGCTATTATTTTCTGTTTATTAAAATGTTTCTATTTGTCAATTTACTTATTTTAAATTGTAATAATATTTGACATTTTTTAACTGTATTTTAGATCAAATAAATGCAGCCTAGATGTAAAGTAAATTTTCATAAATGTTAATATATATGATCTATATAATATTATAGATATATATATATTAATATATAACAGGTGGCATCTCAATAAATTAGAATTTTGTGGAAAAGTTCATTTATTTCAGTAAATCAACTCAATGGTGAAACTCGTGTATTAAATAAATTAAATGCACACAGACTGAAGTATTTTAATTCTTTGTTCTTTTAATTGTGATGATTTTGGCTCACATTAACAAAAACCCACCAATTCACTATATCTCAACAAATTAGAATACTTCATACTACCAGTAAACAACATTTTTAGTGAATTGTTGGCCTTCTGGAAAGTATGTTAATTTACTGTTCATGTACTCAATACTTGGTAGTGGCTCCTTTTGCTTTAATTACTGCCTCAATTCGGTGTGGCATGGAGTTGATCAGTTTGTGGCACTGCTGAGGTGGTATGGAAGCCCAGGTTTCTTTGACAGTGGCCTTCAGCTCATCTGCATTTTTTTGGTCTCTTGTTTCTCATTTTCCTCTTGGCAATACCCCATAGATTATCTGGGGTTCAGGTCTGGTGAGTTTGCTGGTCAGTCAAGTACACCAACACCATGGTCGTTTAACCAACTTTTAGTGCTTTTGGCAGTGTTGGCATGTGCCAAATCCTGCTGGAAAATTTAAATCAGCATCTTCAAAAAGCTGGTTAGCAAAAGGAAGCATGAAGTGCTCCAAAATTTCTTGGTAAACGGGCAGTGGCGTTGGTTTTCAAAAAACACAATGGAAACAACACCAGCAGATGACATTGCACCACAAATCATCACAGACTGTGGAAAATTAACACTTGACTTCAAGCAACTTGGGCTATGAGCTTCTCCACCCTTCCTCCAGACTCTAGGACCTTGGTTTCCAAATGAAATACAAAACTTGCTCTCATCTGAAAAGAGTACTTTGGACCACTGGACAACAGTCCAGTTCTTCCTCTCCTTAGCCCAGGTAAGACGCCTCTGATGGTGTCTGTGGTTCAGGAGTGGCTTAACAAGAGGAATACGACAACTGTAGCCAAATTCCTTGACACGTCTGTGTGTGGTGGCTCTTGATGCCTTGACCACAGCCTCAGTCCATTCCTTGTGAAGTTTTTCACTCAAATTCTTGAATCGTTTTTGCTTGACAATCCTCATAAGGCTGTGGTTCTCTCGGTTGGTTGTGTATCTTTTTCTTCCACACTTTTTCCTTCCACTCAACTTTCTGTTAACATGCTTGGTTACAGCACTCTGTGAACAGCCAGCTTCTTTGGCAATGAATGTTTGTGGCTTACCCTCCTTGTGAAGGGTGTCAATGATTGTCTTCTGGACAACTGTCAGATCAGCAGTCTTCCCCATGATTGTAAATCACAATGCACTGGGTCAGCTGGCCAATCAGAGCAGACTGCGCTTGTCGGAAGGAGGGACTTTGTAGAAACGAAGCGTTTGAGAGAGGCAGGGCATAGAGGAACTACAATAATGTACAATATTTGAAAAATAATGTTTTTTGAACATTTAAAGCATTTCAACATATTCTGTTACACCAAATACACAAAATAATGATCTTTAAAAAAGCATCATATGACCCCTTTAATGACGGCACATGGATATACAGTGTTAATTATATGATTAACTTAATTTTACATCAAAAGTTTTCTGTTTTTATATTTTCAAACTCTTGAAACCTTTTCTTTTTCCCCCCCCTTAGGTATCAATTGAATCTCGGACTTTGGACTATACACTTGTATAATTTTACTACAAGTAACTTCTCATAAAATAATATAAAAAAAATCTTGCCAACTCCAAACTTTTGCACACAGTTGTGTACTGTATTTCTATTATAACGTGTGTGTATTAATGTGGTTTACACGGTTGAAGCTGCTGAATAGTGATGATCTGTTAATATGTAAATGTGGGCGGTCATATGTTAATTTGCTCATGATGAGATGTTATTAATCGTAGGAGGAGTGCAGGAATGAATGGCTCAGCGCTGCTCTGGTGTGAGAGGTGTGCGGTGAGTCTGTGTGATTGTGTGGGATGTGAGGCCATCGGTGCTGGACTCGTGGGGTTAAAGGTCTCTCTGCGTCTCCTCTGATTTACCAGCCTCTTTTTTCTCGTCTGGTTCATCTGCCCTCAGAAAATGTGTTTGTCACACTTCAGAGCGGCAGCAGAGATCACACACGGCAGCAAATGTGACTTTGTGTTTCACTGCTTTGAAACTCAATGCTGCTTTGTACCATGTTTTGTGTTGTGTCATGAAAGTGTGTCTTCAGAGTTGTTAAGTGCGCTAGTTAGGTAAGTTTAGTTTGTGCACTTTTGGGACTGGAATACTTGTTTCTGCTACAGAATGCAAAATAATAAAAAGGTAATTACGACTTTTTATCTTACAATTCTGACCTTTTTTGCTAACAATTTTGTGTTTATATCTCCTAATTCTGACCTTTTTAACAATTTTGTTTATATCTAACAATTCAGACTTTTATTCTTGCAATGCTGACTTTCTCACAAAAAAGAGACTTTGTTCTTATAATTTTTAGTTGATATTTCACACTTTGTCTTGCAAAAAATAAAAATCTGACTTGACATAAAAATCAAAGTTGCAAGATGAAAAGTCTAAATTCTCAGAAAGTCACAATTAACTTTATTTTCATTCTGTGGCAGAAATACTAGCATACTACTAAATAACCTACCTACTAACCAACTAAATACTACTTGATATATATTTTTTAAATGTATATGAGCAATCTTTTTTATATTATGTACATTTTTTTGTGATTTTTACTTTCATAGTATTTTAATAGCATACATTTAGACTTCTTGCTAATATTTGTTACGGAAGAGGTCTGACACAACAGGTTAGTTTTATACAAAACAGTTTATTTGGTCACAGTGAGTACTGGTGTTGAGTCCGGAGGAAGTGAGGGTGAGGGAAAGGTCCGTGAGAGTGCAGAGGATATGGAGAGTGGAGTAATCCGAGTCTTTTGCTTGATTGAGGCTGGAAGGGATCCGGGGAGGGAAGCACACACCTCAGCGATCCGGGAACTAGGAGATACAGGAGACACTAGGAGGTAAGTAATGCAAGAAGTATTCAAAGGTAATCCGTAGCAAAGTCATTGAGTCCTCTACGTGTAAACGAGACCGGACTGTGAGGGTGTCTGAGGTGTGTGCTTTTATTCAGCCTGGTAATGAGGTGCTTGATTGGTGACAGGTGCAGGTGCTCAGAACTCAGGTGAAAGGGATCGTTGTGATTGGGTGGTGGCAGAGCCTGGCCAATCTGTTACAGTACCCCCCCCCCTCCACGGCCCGCTCCTGAGGGCCGAAAACCCCGACGTCGTGGTGGTCTACCTCTGCCCCGAGGTGCCGGCTGATCAGGATGGGCTGCATGGAACTCAGACATTAAGGCGGGGTCCAATATATCGCTCCTAGGTACCCATGAACGTTCTTCGGGTCCATATCCTTCCCAGTCTACGAGGTGTTCCAGCTGACCACCACGGCGCCGGGACTGCAGAATTCCCTTCACCTTGTAGACGGACCCTTCATCCAGGATCAAGGGAAGAGGGGGTTCCTCCGTCTGGCCAGGCTCTGTGGGGAGAGAGACAGGTTCATGGTGAGGTTTAAGCAGACATATGTGAAACGTGGGATGAATTCTGTACTGTGAGGGGAGTTGGAGCTTGTAGGTGACCAGGTTGACTTGTTCCAGGATGATGAAAGGGCCAACAAATCTGGGACTGAGTTTTTTTACAGGGCAGGCGCAGTCTGATGGCCCTAAAACGAGTCGACGCCATACCCTTCTGACCTGGTTGATAGGTAGGTGTTTCAGCTCTTCGAAGGTCCGCGGTTGTCTTCTGCCTGCGCACTGCCCGTTGGAGATTGTGGTGAGCAGCGTCCCAGACCCTCTTGCTTTCCCGGAACCAGTAATCCACCACCGGAACATCAGACGGACCAGGGGAACAGTGGCGGCTGGAACCCGAGCACGCACTGGAAGGGAGTGAGACCAGTAGAAGGCTGTCGCAGGGAATTCTGGGCGTACTCGGCCCAGCCCAGGAACTGGTTCCAGGATTCCTGGTGGCCTTGGCAGAAGGTTCTCAAAAATCGCCCCACCTCCTGAATCTTTCTCTCCGTCTGACCATTCGATTGGGGATGGTATCCGGACGAGAGGCTTACGGTCACACCTAGGAGGTTAAAGGCATTCCATACCTTGGAGATAAACTGGGGTCCCCGGTTGGAGACAATGTCTTCAGGAAGTCCATAGTATCGGAAGACGTGATTGAATAGCCGCTCAGCAGTTTCTAGGGCCGTGGGGAGACCTCTGAGGGGCAGAAGGCGACATGACTTCGAGAAGCGGTCAACAATTACCAGGATGCATGTGTTACCTTCAGAGGGGGGTAGGTCCGTGACAAAGTCTACTCCTAGGTGTGACCAGGGGCGAATCGGCACTGGAAGGGGAAGGAGTTTGCCAGATTGTAAGTGGTGCTGGCTTTTGGACATGGCACAATCCGGACAACCTTCTCACGTCCCTTGCCATATTGGGCCACCAGAAGCGATCTCGTAGCAGCGAGAGGGTGTTGTTGGCCCCTGGATGGCCAGTGCCTCGGGAGGAGTGAGCAGAGTGAATGAGTGGGGTGCGCTGTGTCCGTGGTACGTAGTGACATCCTTGAGGACAGCCCGGCGGATTGTTAGGAGCTGTGTTGGAGGCCACTAGAGGGGAATTCCATTCGATTGGACTGATGATTATCTTAGGTGGGATGATGCTTTCCGGTTCTTCGGGGCCTTCTATGTGACTGTGAATACGCGACAAGGCGTCTGCCTTGACGTTTCTGGGACCAGGGCGGTAAGTAATGGTAAAATTGAACCTCGTAAAGAATAATGCCCATCGGGGCTGGCAGGGATTTAACCGTTTGGCCTCACGAAGGTATTGGAGGTTCTTGTGGTCGGTCAGTACGGTAAATGGATGGGCTGCCCCCTCCAGCCAATGCCTCCACTCCTCTAGGGCCAGCTTGATGGCAAGGAGTTCTCTGTTGCCGATGTCATAGTTATTTTCCGCCGGGCTGAGCTTCCTCGAGAAGGCACATCGGTGGAGTCTTGCTGGGTTCCCCTGCTGCTGGGACAGCACTGCCTCCACTCCTGTAGTGGAGGCGTCAACTTCCACGACGAAGGGGAGGTCGGGATCTGGATGGACTAGGAGTGGGGCGCTAGTGAAGGCTCTCTTGAGAGTGGAGAAGGCTTCTAAGGCCTCAGGAGTCCAGGACAGAGACTTGGGTTTTTCTCTCGGAGTAAGTTGGTGAGGGGGCTGGTGATCCTGCTGTAGCCAAGAATGAAGCGACGGTAAAAATTGGCAAATCCCAGGAATCGTTGGAGCTCTTTAATCGTGGTGGGTTCTGGCCAGGAGGTTATAGCTTCCACCTTCCCCTCGTCCATCTGGATACCGGTATGGTCAATGTCATACCCCAGGAATTGTACTGTGGGTTGGTGGAAGGTGCACTTTTCAGCCTTGAGGAATAGGTGGTGCTCTCTCAGGCGTTGGAGGACCTCCGCAACATGCTGGCGATGTTCGGCCTGGCTCTGGGAGTAGATGAGGATGTCATCTATGTATACAATGACGAACCGATGGAGAAACTCCCGGAGCACCTCGTGCATGAAATCCTGGAATACGGAGGGGGCATTGGCAAGTCCATAGGGCATGACCAGATACTCGTAGTGGCCAGTAGGGGTCACAAAGGCCGTCTTCCATTCATCCCCCTCACATATCTGGATGAGGTTATAAGCACTGCGGAGGTCCAACTTAGTGAAGACGGTAGCCCCACGGAGATGCTCTAGGTCGAGTGTGGAATAGGAGGATCAGAATTGACAGTGTCGTGGGGTGGTGTCACTGCGGCGGTGAGTGCGAGTACAGGGCCTCAAGCCTTTGTCCTTCTTTGTCACAAAGAAGAAACTTGATGCAGCAGGTGAGTTAGATGGACGGATGTAACCTTGACCCAGTGCCTCCCTGATGTATTCCTCCATGGCCTTCTGCTCAGGAAGCGATAGAGAATAGATCTTTCCACGAGGCACTGGCTCACCCGGAATGAGATCGATGGCGCAGTCCCATGGCCGATGTGGTGGTAAGCGGGAGGCTTGTTTGGGGCAGAACACGTCTCTGAAGGGGGCATAGCAGGCTCCATCTTAATATCGGGTTGAATCACACTCACCACGGGACGTGGAGGGCGCATGCCAAGATCATATGCCCTGGAGCTCCACAATATAAACAGAGACCCCGGGTCAGCCTTCTCTGCCGCTCAGCGGATGATAATCGTTGCTTTTCCATGATCATGGGTTCTGGTGCTGGTTGTGGAGGGTAACTGGGCTCTGGTCGGCGGAGGTAGGAGGTTGTGGTGGGGACTGGTGTTGCTGCTAGACAGGACTGCATGTGGCTCGAGCATCGGATGGACAGTTGGATTAACTTTTCCAATCCCAACGAGTCATCTTAGGCAGCGAGCTGTAACCGAAGCTGTGGTTCCAGCCCCTGTCTGTAGGTGGTCATTAGTGATCTCTCATTCCATCCACTCGCCGCAGCAGGAGTCCTAAACTTCAGCGAGTATTCGCAATTGACGTGGTCCCCTGTTGTAAGTGATAGAGTTGCTCTCCCACAGTGACATCTCTGTCTGTCCTTCCAAACATCTCGCGAAAATGCACCTGGAAGTTCTGCAGATCGTGAATGACGGGGCTGTCCAGATCGTTTCCGCCCATTGTAGTGCAGGTCCTGTTAGCAGGGAGATAATAAAAGCAATTTTAGAGGTGTCGGTGGGGTATGAATGTGGTTGCATCTTAAAGGTGAGATTGCGCTGGAGGAGAAACCCGTTGCACTCCTCCGCCGAACCAGAGTAAGGCGCCGGTCGGGCCATGGGACTAGCAATGATGGTAGGCGAAGAAGTGCTGGTTGAGATGGAGGAGGTGATGGGTGGTGATGGCAGCGGTGCCGGTGGATTGCGTAGCACTCGTCGTAGTCAGTCTACGAGCGCCTGGAAAGGATCGGGGTGACTCATCTGTGCCGTCGGTGTTGGTCCGGTCTTCTGTTACGGAAGAGGTCTGACACGACAGGTTAGTTTTATACAAAACAGTTTTTGGTCACAGTGAGTACTGGTGTTGAGTCCGGAGGAAGTGAGGGTGAGGGAAAGGTCCGTGAAAGTGCAGAGGATATGGAGAGTGGAGTAATCCGAGTCTTTTGCTTGATTGAGGCTGGAAGGGATCCGGGGGAAGCACACACCTCAGCGATCCGGGAACTAGGAGATACAGGAGACACTAGGAGGAACACTAGGAGGTAAGTAATGCAAGAAGTATTCAAAGGTAATCAGTAGTAAAGTCATTGAGTCCTCTACGTGTATTCGAGACCGGAAAGTGAGGGTGTCTGAGGTGTGTGTTTTTATGCAGGCTGGTTGATGAGGTGTTTGATTGGTGACAGGTGCAGGTGCTCAGAACTCAGGTGAGAGGGATCGTTGTGATTGGGTGGTGGCGGAGCCTGGCCGATCTGTTACAATATTAGTAGATTTGCACTACTTATTTTCCATATTTACACTGCTTAAACTAAAATGTATGATTTATGTTTGTTTTAGTTTATATAAAATGTATTTAGTGGTAAACTAAAAGTAAGGAAAAAAACATTTGGGTTACTTGCAATAAATAAACATTCAAATAAATGAAATAAAATAAACTGAATTAAACAATTTAATTCAGCTGTTTGCGAAGGCAACATTTTTTGTTTAGTTTGTAAACAAAATTGATATAAAAATTAATTAAAACTATAAAAATGACACAAATACACAATGTAATAGTGGAGGATATAAGAAATAAAACCGAATTCAAAATATTGATTAAACGCTATAATAGTCTCAGTGATGCTGAAATAACATTGATTGATTTGAAGTAAAAGTAAACTGACTGAGCACTGATTCCACTCACCCTGAATCAGCTCTAGACGCTCTGAGCTTTAATTGGGACCTGTGGTTTGTTCAGGATCTCTCTGTGTAGCTGTAATTCGCTCTCATTTACGGCGGCTGACGGCTCTCGCCTCATTAAGACTCCAGGAAAGATCTCCAGCAACAACAGCCAAGACAAACACGAAATAAGCCCAACCAGAGGAACGACGGAGGAAATCAAGTGCATTTATCTTCCTCCTGCGTTCAGAGATTCCATTCGCTTTATCTGTTTAATACAGATTCTTATTATTTGTTCTTTTTTACCCAGAAGTCCCAGTTTTTTTTTTTTACCCAGTTTTCCAGTGAAACTGTGCCTTAGACTACAGTGATCCATATCTTAAAATTAGATATTTTGTGTGAATATACAGTGTATGTGTGTATACAAAGACACACACACACACACACGTATTATTATATATATATATATATGATGTGTGTGTTTGTGTGTGGGTATTTGTGGCCCTGGCATTTCAGTCATTACATGTTTATAAACCTCCTCATGCTTTTTATCCCTTTAAAACCTAATGTGAAATCTGCAAAATCAAATTTTTTGAAATGGAACTGTTTATCTAGCCTTTAGAAACCAAACATAGAGAAAAGTTTGCTTGTGTGTTTTTTGCTGAGTATCATACTGGATACAACAGGCTTTTATGGTTCATATGGTATGATATAAGAAGAAAATGGAGAAAGAAAAAAATCTCGGTTTTATTCAGAGGCTCAAACTGAGCGAAAATATACAATTTGTTGCATGTATAAAAGTTACTCTTACATTTACTTTATAAAAATCAGTAACGATTTCACAGCAGAAAGAGGCAAAGCATGAGCTGAAGTGCATGTTTGTACATTAACTATAAATGCGTTGTACTTACTAAAAAAAGTCTAAACTAACTCTCAGTCAAGACGAGAAGGCAGCAGTTTTTGATCAAGTTGATCATTTAGAGGCTTTAGAAATGCATCAGATATGATACTGCAGGCTTTATAGAGTTGACTATAGCGCAACGCTTGCAGCTTGACAAACAGCACTGAGCAGAAAGTGTTTATGTGAAGACGCGTCTGAGCGCTGTTAACATTAGTAACCTGTCAGGAAAATCAAAGCTCTCAGTCAAAACATTGTAAGGAGGCTGATTTCCCTTTTTTTTCCGTGCTGTGGAAAGTCCCAATGGCCTCTGGTCCTCGGAGCGGCTTCTACAACACAGAGTCTGTTCATTAGGAATGATCAAGCGTGTCTGTAATCATCCGTGAGATGTGATCGTTGTTTTCCTGGCCTATTTAAAGTGCGGGGCGGCCAAATTCCCCGATCGGCCCATCAGAGGCGCAGATAAAAACGCCTCATCGCTCACCTCAGCCATCCTGCAGAGTGGCCATATTACTTAGAAACGTTATTAAAATTCCTAGCAATTGTAGCATATGTAATCTAGATTACTTATTTTAGGTACTTCTTTTGGATTACTTTTAGATTACTTTTGACCAAACATGTTTGTTTAATTGGGATTATTTTTAAAAATAGAAACAGAGAGACAGGTGTTTGGTACTATTAACCTTTAAATATCATGAGATTGGGATCCTGTATCACAGCAACTAACATACTAACTGAAACTGCAGTGACATGGTCAAAAGGCATGTTTTGAGGGGGGGGGTTTTCAGTCTGTACACGGGCAGTTTTTAGCACCATGCTAATTGTTCATTGTCTATACCTGTATAATTTGACGCGAGGTGTTTTGGTCCCCAATTCAGATGCTGGGTTGCAAATATTTACGTGACATTTTATAGGCTATATATATTGTTATACTCACTGTCTTCCCTGCACACGGAACTTTTTTTAAAAGGAAAATTTACAGAGGAAAAAAAGAGGCCTCAGTAATCCCAATAAATTGGTAATGCTGATGCTGGGCACACAATTAATCGCATATCCAAAATAAACATTTTTTGTTTTAACATAATCTATGTTTGTGTGCTGTTATATTTCATTATGTATAGAATGCACACACATCATGTGTCTATTTAAGAAAAACATGTTATGTTAATATATAATATATTTATATATATATAAATTCATATAAGTAGTAAAATATACGTGTAAATATTTTCTAAATATATACTGTATGTCTTTATATATGCATAATAAATATAACAATACACACACATATTATATAAACAAAAACTTTTATTTTGTATGTGATTAATCGTTGCCTAGCACTATAAATGTGTAATCATGTAATACTTAAAAAGTAACTGTAATCTGATTACGAGCATTTCAAAATGTAATAGAATTTAATTGCAAGTACAACATTTTTGGAATCTGGTTACGAACTCCAGATTACATGTAATCGGTTGCTAGCCAGCACATATGCGAAGGCCACATGGGTTTAATGTATGCTTTCATTTGCATGTGTGTTTGCAGGGTAATCAGGAGGCCAGCAATCCGGTGGACGCGATGGCCCAGACTTACACCCCGCAGTTCGCGCATCCCCCGCAGAACGGCATCCCCGCTGAGTTCACCGCGCTTCCCACGCAAGACTACGCAGGACAGAACCGCGTCCCGGATCACGGCCTGACGCTCTACACACCTGCACAGACCCACAGCGATCTGGCCAACGCCGACAGCAACACGCCAGCCGTCAGCAGCAGCAGCAACACAGCACCGGTGCGTCAAACACACTAACTGTGACACTCGTCAACACATCATTTACAGTCAAGCTACTCTTCAGACTGCAATATGTCTTTCTCAGTATTTTGTTCTTGTTTTTCAATACAAGCATTCCTTAATCAAGATGATATCACTTGAGAAGCAAAGTGAAAACTTGTTAGGTACCAATTGATTGCAGTGATAATTTCAAGATATGGAATTTCATTTCAGGAGAGTATATATTGATATATATGACCATGATTTGACATATTTGACAATGATTTTCAATCATTGTTTATAAGTAATGTAGTTAGCTTTTTTTACCTACCTGGTAAAGCTGACGAATAACATAATATGTGCATATAATACCTATAATAATAGTCTAGTAATAAGTATTCAATTAATCTATATACATATATATTTATTATGATTTTTTTTTTTTAATGGAAACTAAACCTTTTCATAAAATATGACGTAAGATTTAAGTAATTGTGTTCTGAAAAAGATACAAAATGACGTGTGTCTGTGTTGTGTTTTTCATTGTTAGTCTGGGAGCCATTATTTTTTTTTTATTTTTTCTAAAAAAAAAAAGGTAGTTATTGAATCACTTTAAAATTAAACCTACAACCTACTGATTTCCCACAAATCAAAGTATTATAATTTTTGGTTATAAAATTTCTGTTTAATGTACCCCCATATATATATATATAATATATATACTATATATATCTTTTTTTTGATCATTCTTCCCACTTTTTTATACTTGTTTCCTGATCAAAATGACCACCTACACTCTTACCATATAACCAGCTGTTGGTTAAAAATGGGACACCCCAGCTATTGGGTTGTTTTGACCCAGAAGGTTGGGTTAAACATCTAACCCAACCGCTGGGTCAAAACAACCCAATAGCTGGGTCAAAACAACCCAATAGCTGGGTTTGTCCCTTTTTAACCCAGCGCTGGGTTATATTTAACGCAGCACTTTTTAGAGTGTAATACATTTCTTGTTATGCTAGATTGTTACCAAATACTGGGTTCAGTGTTTTTGTGAACTTTTATTTCAGTCAAAGTCAGTCTTTGAGTTTATCCACAAATAATGTTTGTTTGTTTTCACCAAAAACTGACGTTCTTGAGCTCAGATCTTGGCCTTAATTTCCAAATGAATACACAAAACCGTCTACTGAAAGAACAGTGACAAACGATTCCACGACTTGGCGATAATAAAGCATACGCTTTTAAAAGGTGGGTGATTTTTGACCCGTAACACCAAATTAGGTGAAGGATTTTCAGCGTTGCTACCCTTTGGAATAGCGTGCACTGATGAATTGTTCAGTCAAAAAGACCACAAACATGCATTAAGAATATGAATTTGGGTTTCAGCTGCAGATCTTACTGAGTTCACACCAGAAACATCACTTGAACTTCATCTGATGAACCTGTGTCACAGAGCATCTAAAAGTGGACAGGGTTCATCTCCCATAAGTCACTGTAAAATATTGAGATGATGCAGTGATTATGAAGCCATGGAGGAAGCGGTGCATGGGCAGGTGTGTGAGGAGCTGCTGTGTTTTGGGAGTACATGCTCCTCTGTCCAAAATAATGAGGCGAGAGCGAGCGTTTGACGCCACTGTAACGACGTGTCACGCTCGCTGCAGTTTGAATGGCATCATCACTGTTATGTATTACTAGCTCCCGCTCGCAGACAGAGTGACACCGAATAAGTGCCGTGTCTGTTTGCATCATTCCTGCTTCATGCAGTCGGGACGTTAATTGATGTTTCTGAGCTGAAGACCCGTCTAAATACCAGCACTATGTATTCAGTGCATTGGGGAGTGTTAACACGAATGCAGTGCAGTGGCCTGTATGCAGTTCCTGTTGGCAGTTTCATTAGTTTTTGAGGCCTTGCTTAGCATATAGCATCTTAAATAAGAAGCAATGTGTAGTTTTCTCAGCGGTTGTGCTCAGAAAATCGTCTCGTCTTTCTGTAACGCTCTTTCGGATTTCTGCTTTTTCTTTTCCTCCTGGCCCGTTTTCTTTATGCGTGTACATGGTGTAGCATGAATAATTTAGCGTAGCAGAAAGGTGGACACGCTCACTAGTTAATCTCGTTGGGCCGGATGGATTTCTCTCTCATAGTCTTTCTGTGGCTGATAATGGTTCTCAGACGCTCACGGCCCTGTGCTTAAACCTCATTATTACAAAGTGCTTCAAAATACTTTATATATTTTTGCCATTTCATTTCTTTTACTAACTCGTTTTCTTTATAATTTATTGCTATTGATATTTATATGTCTCCTTTTGCTAGTTTTCTAATTCACAACGAAATTGTTATTATTATTTTTATTTTTGTATTATTTGAACCGGTCAGTTTAATGTCACCATTTCTTGAAATTAATGTTGTTACGCAGTATCCAATGTATTTTAGGAGGTTGTCTGCTTACCAACCACGAAAAACAATTCCTCCAATAAATACATTTGATAGATCCAATGCAAACATGTTTTGTTTTTCCTTGGATGCTGGGCCTCATCAAATTGTAACAATATTTAGTGGGTTTCTGCTTACAACACACCCTTTGACGAATTTGTTTTTCGTTTGTGTAAGGGGCATCGATTCCATTGTCCACAGTTGAACTGATTCTTTAGCGTGGTGCTTTAGCCATTATGGTTTTTAAGATACTGAAAAACACAAATTCAGGTCATGTCCACAATACTTGCTCCAGTACCACCAAACACCCTCAGACCCCCAGGGGGAACAAAGGGGGGGGGGTTAATGAAATGTCTGCAACGTACTTTGGTTAAAATTTCTCAGTGGTCTTGTAAAACTACACCCTTTTTACCCTGTCAAAAACAACTCTGTTCACAGCGACCCATTTCGGTGCATGTCCCTTTAAATGATAATGAGCTCTGCTGACCCCTCCCCTCTCTTCCGTGGGTGAAGCATTAGCGGTGAATCTTGCTAATTAGCACATTATTAGGAAAGGGGATTTGCAAAGATTCATAAAAAACCTTACACTCACTTCTTCTATAGGTGAAGCTGGATCACAAATGATTCGCACAACATAGACGCATGTAATGTAGATCGGGGGTGCATTCCCTTCAGAAACAAAAGTAATTCACTGCGTCTTCAGATGTCGAGAGTAAATGACGACTGCTATGTTCATTATTACATCCACCAACAGAACACCTCAATCGCTTAGGAGTCATTCTTGTCTACACCTGCTCCAGCGTCGAAACAATGGCGGACTGATGACGGCTCACTCAGGGCGGGTCTAAGGTAAAGCGCCAGTGTCAATCAACAATCGTTTGCTGGAGTGTGACCCCTTGGTCTGTGTTGGACGTCACCCAGCCAAGACTCGTGATAAGGTCTATTGACGTCTGTTGAGACAGTTCTCTGATTTATTGTGATTTCAAGAAAAGCGCTTGCTGGGTCGGATGTTATTATCATTAAAGTGGATGCGTACACACACGGCCAACCGCACATTTAATGTTCAAAAACATGCAAATTAAACTTTGGCCGTCTGATCGACCTCCTTTAACTTAAATCTAAACGCACTTAGTAAGAATTATTCTTATAAGAAGATTATAGATAGAAAAAAATAATAAGATACGTAAAGAGGAGATAAAAGTGGCTGAAGTCATTGTGCTGCTTAATTATACCTTCGCCCACGTCTTCACGTGAGGCGGCCCGCCGGGGGACGAGGCGTCTCTGCCTAATTACCAAGGCGCACGTGAGGGCGTGAGGGGGGAGAGGCTGGGTTGTGCCAGCGTCTCACCTGTCGGCCCCAGAAACTACACTGGCTAGAGGCGATGGAGTCAGTATCAGCTGTCTAGTGCCGATTGCAGTGCGTGCTCAGAGCGCAGGCTAGAGCGCTATAAAAGAGCACAAACGAGCCTCGTTTATTGCTTCTGGACAGTGATATATTTGCATCAATGGCAACAATAAGACCGAGGCATCGTTAGAGGCTGTTGATGTATGATGGTCGATGATGATGATGGCTAAGGGGTGTATACTGCTTGGTAGATAAATGAGGACGATGTAGTCGAGGCCCGGCTCCCTACAGCGAGCAGACACGTTGACTGGTGTGTGTAATGAATGATGTACTAGGCATGTGTCTGTCATGCACATACGCTGTGAATCATAAATCACGCGCTGGCCATGAACTCGCAGGCCAGCACAGCCTGTGTTTGCTGCACTGTATAGAAGAAAAGAAAAACAGGTGAAAAACAAGGTGAATTCATGAAAACTTGCAGGAGGGCATGTTCGGCGTCTCATACTTGCCCATCCAAATCAAAAGAAACAATAAGAACAGAAGAATGTATAAATTTCCACAGTCATTGCTCATTTCTGTAATTCTATATTAATAATAGTAAATAATATAATGATTAATACTAATATAGTGATCATTTAATTAAATCATGTTTATCACGTCACATTTCACCTTGGGGACCCTGAAATCAAAAGAAAATAAATAATTAATATTTTCTAGAAGCATTTATTTTCTATGACTTTATCCGACATTGCCCAATTTCGTACTTTCTGTAATGGCAGAAAAAGAGTATAAATAATAATGTTATTTAAATGACGAGTATATTGTAGTACATTTTTTGCTTTGCCATTAATTTGGGCGATATTAAAAAAGAATCATTATATAACGAGTACTTTTTATGACATGAGCATTAACAAGATACTATTTACAGCAATGGGATATATTCGAATCATCAATGCGAACATATGAAATCCAACATATGATTACAGTGATTGATATTATTGGGGTTGAAAAGTGTTTATTGCTTTTAAATTTGTGTGCAGTGCAAGCAAGATAGTAATTAAAATATGGTTAACTTGTCGTGGTGTTTTTGTGATGATCTTTTTTTTTTTTATTTGGGGGCGACGCATTCATTTGTGATAACGCAGTAGTATTCTGAAATGTATGCAAGTGACCAGTGTTATTTTAGTAGGGCATAGCTTTGGTAATTATATTTGTATATTTAATTTGTTAACTTAGTTTTTTGTTTGTTTTGTTTCTCATATTAATTTCATTTAAGTTAGTCATTTGTTCTGTGTTTGTCTTGGTTTTTTAAAAAAAAAAATTATTTTTTTTTGATATATTTTTGTTAGTTAAATACAATACTACTAAACTAACACAAAAATGAAAATGCGAAAAATGTTATTTAAAAGGGTGCATGATGATGTCTTTTTTAAAGATCATTAGTTTTGTGTATTTTGGTGTAGATCAGAATATGTGACATGCTTATGTTCAACAAAAAAAAAAAAAAAAAAAAAAAGCACCTAGTTTTCAATAACTGTTACATTATTGTAGGGTTCTCTATGCCCCGCGCCTCTTCTGGCAATCGGTTCGTTTCTACAAGGCCCCTCCTTCGGGCAGTAGCGGGGCAGTCTGCTCTGATTGCTGCAGGGCTGACGATCATGCATTGTGATTGGCGTCGAACACTCACGCATAGCACTCGTCGTGATAATAGTAGTGGGGCGCCCGTCTTTAGCCAAAATGGCGCGAGCAGTCATACTCGTTCAAATAAATGTCAAGACAGTAAATAAGTTCATTAGTTTTATCCGATCATTCAAGGCTGAAAGGGAACAGAGTCCGGCGTGACAGATCTAGCAGTGATTAAGCTGTATTTGTCCTTTGCAGTACACAACCACGGTGTAAGAGGCCTCTGTACCAGCTCCACTGTGATATGACTCGCTACTCATTCTCTCTCTCCTGCTCTCTTCAATGCTCTCCCTGCCAAATCTCTCATTCTCTCTCTCATGCTGGCAAAGTCAATACCTCCATCAATTCCTAGGTCCAAATACGGTCGTTGGACCATAAAAGCATTGCTGTTCTGTTGGAAGTGATTTTAAGATTCCTTAAATGGTGTCATCTATTTCGAATGCCAAATAAGTGCTTTTGCTTTGTCTAAAATCCCACCAAGCGTCTCCGCTGACATGCTGCTCTTCAACACTAACTGCGGTTATTGAAACCACGCTTTCTTTCTTTGCGTGCATATTTGGGCGGCATTTTGCTAATATTTCCACATTGTGAGGTAGGTATGTGGGGGGTGTGTTAGAACGAGCCGTTTTAGGGGGAGCGTGGCAGAGTCTTAACTTTGATAAAGCAGAAATATCTTGACATCGGCATCATATGACCCCTTTAAATTAAATAAGCTTACGGTTTTATGTTATTCCAGTTCAGTTAATGTTAATTTTATTTTAAGTAACAAGAACTGTTTTTTATGCTTTTAGTTAACTATAATAATGCTGCAAGTCACATTTGAGACCTGCAGCAGACGAGTTTTTCAGTGAATAATGACTTAAATTTGTGCCCGTTTCTGCTCTCATGAAGCATCATTAGCAATTGCACTTGCAATATTTCTAGCAATAAATCATACAGGATACTTTCATGTTTTCGTGAGATTTGTCAAATTACTGGCAGAACTGACTGCATGTATTTGCACGCGTGCCTCACACAGTGTGTTTGTATGTGTGTGTGTGTCTCCGTTACGAGCTGATGTAATAATGTTGGTGCTGTGTGTTGATGTTTTGATGAAGCTCGTGGGGAGGATTTGTTGATGTCCAGTTGCGCATTGTGCTAGCCTGCATATGTGTGTGTGTGTGTGTGTGTGTGAATGAATCTGAACATTTTTACCTCAATGATGACATTCTGATGACATGCTGCTGTAAGCGAGCACATGAAATGAGTGTGTGTGTGGTGTGTGTGTGTGTGTCGTTCTGCTTCGAGTGAGGCATAGGGCGGAGGAGCAAAGCATCTGTCACAAAGCACGCGTCTGAAGTTTCTCTTCATTTGTGGCCGGTCATGCACATAATGATGTGCAACTAACAAGCCAATTGGCGCATCCCGAGCTTTACTGTGTGGTGTGTGTTAGCTGGATTTTGGCATATATCTGGTGTGTTTGGGCTCCTCATACATTAAGCGAGGTGGAGAATTAATAATGCGTATTAGTAGATGGCATGACTGGGGGGCTCTCAGGTAGGCCATCATACACTCAACGTCTTTTAGGAACGCCGTTCCATGGCAGGCTGGAGTGAAAAATGATACCAGTGCGGATAAATTAGGCCTAACTTTTTTTTTGCTTATTCTCTTTCGGTGTGAGTTTAACGCTGGAGGGTCAGCTCATGAATCGGAGTATACGGCTGCCTTATTGTCTTTGTTTTGCTCGACATCAGACGGAAGACTGACAGCAAGACAAGAAGTTTCCCAAGCAGTTGCTCGGCATTCGAGAGTCCCTCTGATCAATGAAAGATCTTCTTCTCCAAACGGCTTATGTTCACGTCATGCCATACAATCCCCTTTGCTCGCTTCCTGTGACCCAAGATTTACGATGTCAATATTTTTGGGTGGTTTGAGAACTTCCTTGTACTGATAACACATTTCTATGTTTGCTTTCATGGCGCAGAGCCCTCATGGTTTCATCATCCTGAGGATTCATCAGCTATTTAACAGGAATCGGTTGCTAGCTAACAAAAATGTCTTGTGTGGGGCGATTGCACATTAAGGATTCGTGCTCGACCTTTCAGTCGTTTACGAAACATGTCCCTCCTATCCCTCCTAGCTACGCCTACTCAATGATTGTTATGTATGGTTCTTGTTTTTTTGCTGTCATTACAGATTTGGAGAAATATAGCATGCCACTAATCTTAGCCTTGCTCTGTTGCAGTGCCGTCTATTCCCAATAACCTCGCCCTGGGATAAGGTCTGTTCCTGGCTCTTTAGGCTGTAGCGAATTGCCCCACTGGCAGTGCAGTTGAATGGGTGCCGTCAAATGAGAGTCCAAACAGCTGCTAAAAACATCACACAAATCCACATTAATCCACAGCCATCTCCAGTCGGCCTCAATCTAGCCTTAATATATGTCTGTCTTGTGATTCGCATTATTAAGTATGTTTTTAACACTCCATACTCTATTCTATACCGGAATGGCTTTCTGGACGTCCAAAGCCGAAAACCAGTGCATAAATGGCGATTTCTTTCTTTTTTTATTGAGTGACTTGATGTGATACCGATTTATATCTAAAAGGCTGTAATAAATAGAGGGCTTTCGCATTTATGTATGGTTTGTTATGGACATAGCTTGCGGATATATATTGATGAGTCGTGCTGTATTTACAAGTATTTGTGTGCAAAATCTGGATATCTTAGCGTCGGCAAAAGAAAGATCGACAACAACTATATCTGCGTCAACAACACATTTCGACCCATTTGTGCGGGTTGCTGCAGGTTCGTCCAAATGAAGTCTTAGGGCATTGGTGCATATTACTAACCAAAAATGAAGTTTTAATATATGTACAGTAGGAAATTTAAAAAATATCTTCATGCAACATGATCTTAACTTAATATCCTAATGATTTGGGGCATAAAAGAAAACATTAATAATTTTAACCATACATGTATTGTTGGCTAGTGCTACAATATACCGCCAACACTAAGACTTATAGACTGCGTGCTCCTAGGGTCACATATTGGGGGATTTTGATGTGAGAGGAGAACAGTGGATGGATTTATCAGCTGAAGAAGCAGTTATTATGGATTAGGACTTTTAGTTTGTTATTGTTGTTGTTGTTGTTTTTTTTGCATTTTTTGGGCATATTTTGGTGGGGGGGGGGTGACACAGTTTTAAGTTAAAATCCTTATGATGGAAAATTGTTCTTGCTGGACAAGCACGGTCAGCTTTTCACTTTCTCAAATTGTAGTGGTGTGATTTACTTGTGGAGGCTAATCTCTTTTATTTTAGAGGTGTCCTTTGTTACACGTTAATGTACTGACTATCCATAATAACAATTAATTATGAATGTTTACATGCAAGTAACCCTAAACCAAACCCTAATCCTAAACACAGTAAGTATATGTAGTTAATGTAATATATACGTTTACAGTTTTTGCAATTACACTGAAACAAGGACACCTTAAAATAAAGTCTAGTCCTTGTGAATTATTGTGATGTTTTGATCAGCTGTTTAAACTCTCATTTTGACGGCACCCATTCAACGCAGAGGATCCTTTGGTGAGTAAGTGATGTAATGCTAAACTTCTCCAAATCTGTTCCAATGAAGACACGTGCATTATAATAAATTTGAACTATTTGCAAAGTAAATTTTTAAAATACAAATAACTGTGAATGTGTACATAATTTAAAAAGGCAAAACAGCAAAATGTTTCTTGTCTCGCCATATTCATTATGGATGACATGAATAATTATTATTTTTTTTATTGTTTTTAATTTAGAATGGTGAAATTAGACAAAAAAGGTTGAGTAGTTTGTATCACGGAATAATTGCTGTTGGTCATTTCTGTCATAAACGGTTGTCAAATATTAAATATTTACTTCTGACTTGCGCTTTGGGGTTACTCCACATACAACACATAAAAGTCTCCCCCTACTTACATGCTCCATCACAAATATAATAAACCAATTATCCTAAATAATAATAAATCCTCACTCAATATTTTGTCTTGTTTTCGCACTACAAGTATCTATGCATCTTACATAACTTCCATTACATTTACTTGAGAAGCAAAATTACTTATCACGTAATTTTAATTCTAAAAAAAAGTATTTTATTTTTAAAATTTTTATTTGCTTATCAAGTATAATTAATTGCACTTAAGATATCAAATCTTGTTTTCTGGGGGGAAAAAAGTCCAAATTAAGTTTGAAAATTGAGAACAAGAAATGCCATTGGGGCATGAAAATAATCTTGTTTTCCCTTTGAAGTAAGAGATTTTTGTCTTTCCGTCATTGCATAGAGTTTTTCTTCAAGCAATAAACTACCTTATGGTGCTTTAGCACTTTTCACACATGTAGATCGATTGCTTTGTTCTGAAACGGGGATTAAAATTATTACAATGCTGCTTTTTATTCTTGGTGTGGTTCGCTTTCACACGGCAAAGTTTCTAAAAGGACCAAATTTGTTACAAGTCACGCGCGAGGAAACTGTTCTCTCATTGGTCAAAGTTCCACGTTTATTTTTTGTCTGCGGATGTTCAGTGGTTTTTTTTTGGGGGGGGGGGGGGGAGGGGGTTTTATTTTCTTTAGGGCTATCTATGGCTATCATCCGTATCTCATTTATTATTTGATCCGCAGGAGTTCAGGATTCATTCGGAAACTTTTTGTAACATGTTTTTTAAAACCTACTATGCTAATAAAATGAACAAATGAAAAAGTGCAGCTTTGATTTGAATGGCAAAGATCGTGCTACACGCACAGACATTCAGAGATCAAGGTTCATTCCTTTGGAATGCTACATTTATTTTCAAAACTAAACAAAGGCGGCTTTATGCTTTTCACTAAGGAATCTAGCTTGCGCCCGTCCCAATCATACTATTGTGATTTAGCAGGCGCTGTTTCGTTGGTCCGTTTGGATGCGATGGCTCTTCCTCACTACAACCTGAACGCTCTTCTCGCATAGTTAGTTTTCAATCGAGCGCTGTAGCCACGCAATCTCGTTTCAGCAACGATCCTCGGACGATTTTTTGGCGGCTGTGATCTGGCGCCCGATACCATGTTTCACATATTCCGCGTTGGGTCTTGGCCCGGCACACCGAGCTAAGGGGGGAAACGGGGCAGGGTTCCGAAACAATCAGGGCCAGGTGTGAAATCGGCACCGACTTAATTGGAAGACTTAGTATCTTAAGCTGGTTTTGCTTCGGCTAGTAATATGTTTAATTTTTAAGAAGAGTATTATTTGTAATAGTGACAAAAGTACAAAAATACTCGAGCAATTACAACATTTTTTTATGTCTGACTTGCCAACATTTTTTATCGGAATATAGACTTGCATTAACCTTAACTGGCTCTGCCTATGATATGTGAACTTACCTTAGGGTAACATATACAGCTATCGGGCTGACTAAAAGTAACGACATCACAGACACATAACCGCTTCTTTCTTATCTTCTGCAGTGTATCATACATTCAATCATCTTAATGATCCCACTCAGCAGGGGCAGGGCTGGGGTCGCAGAAAAAGTTGCTTAAACAGTGGCTCATCTTGTTGGACTGGTGTCGGCGGTGGCCCTGTCAGAAAAGTATATATGTTAAATAATAACAGCACATGACCGCTGATGGTAGATGGCCGTATAAATTAAGGCAACAACATGTCTGTGCACGCCTCGGCTCGTTTACCATCATGCTTCTTGTGGTAGCTGGATTATTGTTCACGTCGAGGCTGGGCCCGAAGGTTGGTTGTATGCCAAATGCAGCACAGTAATACTAAGCTCGCTCGGCAGTTATTGTGCATGTGTTCCAGAGGAGATGATGCATAACTTCAATAGGATCCAAGAACAAATAGGAGGCGACTGGGTGACTATTTGTTTAAAATCACTACTAACCAGCTGGCATCCTTCTGCTCATCGTTGGTTCTATGTTTTCGCATTATATAATAACTGAATTTCTACATCAAGACAATGATCGCATTTGGAGAGAAATTTTGTGGCATCGATTCACTTGCTGGTCTCGGCAATGGATGCCTGGCTGCATATGAATGGGTGCCGTCAGAATGAGTACAAACAGCTGATAAAAACATAACAATAATGTCAAGCAGAAGGCAAAGGCGGCATGTTTGAAAGTAACAGGCATTATCATTAAGACGTTTTTAACTTCAAACCTTTGCTTCTGGCTAAAATATGAGTCCTTTATCCATAATATTGCTTTCTCCAGTGTCTCGTCTGAATTAGGAGAGAAATCTGCACAGATCAAGAACCGTTTAGCGGCCAAAACAGTATGAAGCAGTTCTAAACACATGTGTGGTTGGATTTTGATGTGAGAGGCAAAAGGAGATGGACTTTATGACTGGAGAAAACATTATTAAATTATTAGACTCTATTTATTTATTAATTTATTATTAATATTCATTCATTTATTTTATTTTTTTGGAGGGCAGAAGCAATGGTTTAAAGTAAAAAGCGCCTTATGATTAAATGTTTGGCTTACAAACACAGTTTTTCTCCTTCACTTTGCATCAAGACATTGATGTAGCTTTAGTGGTGTGGATTATTGTATGTTTTTATCAGCTGTTTGGACTGTCTTTCTGATGGCACCCATTCACTGCAGAGGATGCTATATTTTTCCAAATCTGTTCTGATGAAGAAATCACATCTTGGATGGCCTGAGGATGACTGCATTTTCAGCTAATTTTCATTTGTTTTCCTTCACAAGTAAACAGTTTTTACTCAAAAACTCATTGAATTAGAAAAAAGATGAAAAATTATTTTCTTGAAACCGTACTCCAATAATCATTGGTTTATTTACAACTTTTAAAAAAATCTTGTTTTACATTGTAATAGAACCAAATGGATTGCACTCTGCTGTAATTGCTTGAAGCACTACATGGCTTTTGAGCGCTGTTAGCATGTTGAAAGTTAGCCACATTTGCATAAGACATCACAGAAGGTAAACAAAGGCAATATGGCCATACTATAGCCGTGTAAGCCCAACACCTTAAGACGTATTCACTCGCTATAAGCTCCATCTGCCTGCACAGACTCAAGTAAGCCACGCTAATGACTCGATCCTGCGCTAACAAGGCTTGGCGGCGTTGATTAGCCTCGTGGCTAATGGAGATTTAGCCTGTGGTGAGCAGGGCCGAAGGTTTGCCAAGGAAAGCAGTGCGGCTAATTAGCTGCTTGGCTAACGGAGAATCAATGAGTGGGGCGTCAGGTTAGCGTCGCAGGCTAAAGCGCTGGAGTCTGGGAATCGCTAATGAGTGCAGAAGTACGGGGCTCATTATCCGGAGCCGAGTAGTTTATGACTGAGGATGTCCGTATGGAAATGTGAGGTAGGAGAGAGTGTTCCTAGAAGTAAAACCTCCGGCTTTGTGTTGGCTTTAGGGCTGTTTCTTCTTCCCCTCTGCCTGTGGGCCTCAAGGGCTGCTGGGAATTTCTCTCACAGGGGGCCTTACCTTCATCTCCGGCTTTCCCGCTGTGCAGACACTATGTTAGCATTCCACCTGCGGCTCTCCTCTTTTAAGAGACGGAATTAAAGATCTGCTTAAATCTGACTCCTGTGAGCAGCGAACAAGTCTTCATCGGTATGGAGAGACCACTCGCATTAAAGAAAACCCCACCAATCAGAGCACTTCAAAAGACGCAGAGCTCTGAAACTGCCTTCAATACTGCTTTGGTTTGCAGAATACGACATGAGCTTTTTTGGCAGGGTACTTTGTGCATAATTCCCTGCCATAGAATCCAGCTAATCCAGCTTCTGAAGGAGACTGGTTTCACTCTTGCCATTCAGAATTGAATTGACAATGTCTTTTAAGTTGCAGTTTAATTTCTGCATATGAATTGAGGTTGCAAACAGGATTGAGAATCGCTAATTGAATTTTCAAATTAGTTGGAATTCAAATATTGTTTTATTACTGTAATTTGTAAACTAGTAAAGCAAATTGTATCAAAATAAACTTGTTGAAGGCTTAAAGTTGGCCATTTTTTCTCTGGCCTTTCAGAATTTAATTGAGAATGCGTTTTATAAGCCAATTCAATTGCTGAATATGAATTCAGGTTACAAACAGGTTGGAGAATTGCTGTTCGGAATTTATTCATTTAACTGTAATTTTTTTTTTTACTAGAAAAGCTAGAGTTTTAAAAGATAAACTTGACAAATGCTTGTTTTGTAGTTTTCATATTTTAGCTTTCATTTTAATATAGAATTTTATTTACTTAAAAAAAAAATTATATTTTATTGATTAATAACATTTACAAATATTTTAAAAGTTTGATGTTTCATATGCAAACAGCTTTGTTTTATTTAGTTTATATATTCATCATTTGTATTCAATTAACTTTTAACCAGATGGAACAACATGTCATTTCCCAGAATACACTGTGCCAGTGTTGAATTTCTTTGAATGCTTTTCGGTTAAAATCACACTTTGTAAGCTTCCAGTATACAGTTTTTCCATAGCGAACTGTGATACTGGCAAGCTGTTGATCACAACCAATTATATCATAATGTAATAATTTGGCAGACATTTATGAGTTTGACAGGTGCTTTTATCCAAAGCGGCTTCAATTGTATTCAATTGCAGCACAATCCTCTGCAAAACTACTAAGTGCTTCATTCCCTGCAGCGCTGTGCTAAGGTTTTACTGCACGTATGCATGAGAAAACTGCCACCACAGGGGGTAACTGAGCATGCTCAGTAGAGACAACCACTTCCCCAACCGTACGCAACTTTCCCACCAAACTAATTCATCTCTATCACTGGTCCATTAGGCCTGGTTAAAACAATTAGCATCTGCAGCACGCTAGCCAGGGAAAACCCCACCATACAACACGGAGCTCACGCTGGGGAGTTAATGTGTTTGTGTGTCTCTGATTGAGCCCTCCGCAGAATGTGCATTCATTTGAATAAATTGATAGATTTCAGCCTACCGTTTCACACAGAAGCTGATTGGATGAGCAATAATATTAAGCCATTGCAGCTGTAGCACAAACAAAAAGAGCATGAGCACAGTCATTCTTGAAATGTTATTGCACTGGTTTTGTTTTAGTATCAACTTTGTCTCAGATGTTTCACCTCAAATTCATTTGGAGAAATAAAACTAGAGGCATACAATGAATGTGGAAAGCAGCTGAGATCATTTGATGAGAAATGTTTGAGTTCATATTGAGACGTTTGATTGCAGATTTTAGTATCTTAGAAAATCTGAGCCCAGTGTGAGACATTGTTGAGATCTCTACCGAAACTCTAGAGGAGAAATGTGAGATTACTGGAGTCTGTTTGCCTGGAGAAGCATCTGAGAAGCAGAAGACTTCAGCAAAAGCCTCAGTTTAATTGCATCTCGAAATCTAGGAGGAACAGTTGAGACTTTAAAGAGATCTCATTTGTGACTTTTCGTTCCAGGTTGAGCGTAGGTCTTATGCTGAAAAATAAGCAATCAGAGGGATATTTTATTGCTAAGGAAAGTTCAAGGAGTTTGCTGTTATGTCTCAGATAATTTTCCTAAAAATCTGGAGAAAAAAAGGGAGATAAAAGCCAGATTATTTAATGTTGAGAGAATATGAGTTTGTAATGAGATCTCTTGACTTTGGATTGCAGATACTTATATCTTGGTAAATCTGAGCAAAGATTGAGACATTGTTGAGATTTCTTCTAAAACTCTAGAGGAGATACATGTAAGATTATCTTGTTAGTTTTTTGAGGAGAAAATCTGAGGAAGAAGCACTCAGCACCCTCAGTCAGACCATGAAATCTAGGAAGAAACAACTGAGGGGGTGGGGGGGGTTATCTCCTATTAATTTGAGATCTCATTGTGATTTGTGATCTTTACATGTTGAGTGTTGGGGGATTCCTATCACTGAGGAGATCACTTGTTCATAGGAAAGTTTTCAGTGGACACCCATGGTACAAATGATGTCCGGCGTGTTGGTCTCAGTATCATTATCAGATGTGCTCCTATTAATCGGTTTGGATACCAAAGAAATGTTAGAAGCCAGATTATTGATAAGAACATTAATTTGTCTCATAGAAGATATGACTTTTGATTGCAGACTTGGTGTCTTGGCAACACTCGAGCACATTTTAGACATTGGTGAGACCCTCTGTAGTTGTGAGATTACCTGGAGCTCTTTTTCAGGAGAAGCAACTCTGTGCGAGCTGAAGACTTCAGCAAAAACAGCCTTTATTTTACTGAAATTGGGAAGCGAGTTGAGGCTTTAATGAGATCTCATTTGGGATTTTTCTTTCCAGTTTGAGGGGTTTCTGATTTTGAGGGCCGCAAAGATCACAGACATAGGTTCTGTCAGGCAGACTTTAAAAGGAGCGCTACCTGTTATGTTCAGTATTCATATCAGGATTTATCCTAAAAACAGATCGCAGCCCAGGTTAGTTGATGTTGTGACCACAACTCCTTTGAGTTTCACTATTGAGACCTCTGACTGTGATTGCCTTAATTGGAAATCTTGACACAGTTGAGGAATTGATTGAGATCTCGTTTGAAAAGCCTCTAGAGGAGCAACTGTGAGATTACCTGGGGATTTATTTTGTCAGACCACGAAAAAATCAAGAGGAAGAAGGTAATCTTAACCAAAAGTTCTGTATCAACTCTTATGTCATTACACCGCGGTCATGAGACACCCCAAGATTTTAAAGAGATCTCTGCTGTTTTTCTTTCCTAATTGCAGTGCTGTTAATGAAGATGAAGGCTTCCCTACCGCACATCTTTTGGCTTCCTCATGCTAGCCGATCTTTCTGACCCTCTCCTCTTCACACAACAGAGTCTACTAAAACATTAGCATGTAGTGATTAGCGCTGACCCCACTAAACCCCTTTTTCAGTAGCCCCATTCACTTCCTTTTTGTATGCGCACCGGTCGCCTCCTGTAGACAACTGCACCGCTCTTGATCCTATTAGCACTTCCACTGTCATCTCTCTCTGTCCGGCACGGCACTCGCAGAGGGTTTATTTTCTACTGCAGTGGCCAAATGATGGCGATGCAGCTTGCTCGACAGGGTAATTACTTTTAATGAAATAATACGAAATAATCGCAGGCATCAATTAAAAGCCACCCTCTCTCTGCGCTCATTAGAGGGGTTTGCGCTCGTCCCTCATCCCTCCGCTTTCTAACGATCCAAACAGCACGGAAGCTAAATCGAAGATTGGTGAACGTTTCCCTCCTTGGGAGCGATGACACACAACAAAAACAAGAGAGAGAGGGAGCGAGAGGAAGAGAGAGGAAAAAGGAGCTTGTCATCAGTGAAAGACAGAAAAAAACAGACTGTACACACATAGTTCAGTTTATCTTTATAATAATACAAAACTAACTGGCTGCCTAACAGTTGATAACGTACAATGCCCGTTCGTAACAACTCCGGCTTTTGCTTCCTCTCCTCTCCTCAGGGACACTCCAGGCCTCGGATGAGCGCTAACACCCCAATGAGCACTGCAGATACCTTTAAAAAAATAACTACCGCCCACACACTTCAAACACCATAGTGTTTTTAGCACACCGGAGGCGCTACCACTGCACAAAACCATCACTACAGAACGGCACGCCTGCCAGACATCACATTCCATTAACTCATCTGCCCGAGACCTCCCGCCATGAGGACTCAGATGATCACATTAGAAAAACTACATCACAGATCTATATTCATAAACCTCACTGACCGTAGATTCCTCACAAGCAAAAGGCACTTTAATCCCAAATAAATCACATTATCCCGAAACCGCACACCACAGACAACGTATTATAAAACTTATCAATCACGCCAGAGGCTTCACTCAATGCCAAATAACATCGAACATTAGGAAACAAGCCTAATCCACCACAGACAATAGTTTAAACAACTCACGCCAGAGGCCTCAATGAACACCTAACATCACAATTAGAAACTTCTCATGCCAGGCGGACATCCAGATACAACACTATTAGAAACCTCACCACCATACCAGATCTAATGAAAAAACACTGCAAAACCTCACCCTGAGAGAACTCACTGCAAAAAAATCATATCAGTAACATCAACCAAGGAATTCTAACATAGAACACTAACGATAGACTCATGCAAGAGACTCCTCCAAACTCCAAGACCCCGACTCACAGCTTACACAAAACCTTTTAAACTTACCCTCCCCAATATTCACCCGACAGACTCCGTCTGAAAACAAAAAAGACTTATCTTGGTATGACTAACACCAGAGACCGACAATCATATATTCACCATTAGAACACACCTTCCAAACACCCATAGTTTTTTTTTCCTTGATTAAATGAGAAACTATCACTGCACCCAAATAAACATTCCTCCCTTACCTTAGAAAACTACTGCATGACTTCAGACTCCACTTGTATCACCAATCTCATGCTATGATACATCAGGTTCAGAGCTCCAAATAAATACATTGCGAAACCTCTCTACCACCAACTTGATAGGAAAAAACCCCTAACCTTCAAAATCCCTCACCGGAGAGCACCACCCCTCAACACCGAGACCCCCCCCCATATTCACTACACAAAACCACAACCGCATTACCCGACCAAACCTCAAACCCAACGACCAGTATAACAACCCTCACCGGCAGAGACCTCAATGCAAACCCCAAAAATATTAAAAACCCTCACCACACAGACCCCACATGAAGACCCCATCACGACAGAGACCTTCACTGCCAAAACCACATCCCATCATTACACACCCCACCCCCAGGATTCCCAGCCGATTGCAACCGCGCCCCCCAGATGCACTCCGTCCCCCTCGCCCCGCGGGAAAAACAAAAAAAAATTCCACACTCTGACCTAGACCACTCCCCCCTCATGCCAGAGATATAGACATCACATTAGAAATATAATGACATTATTAGAAAGCTCACACCACAGACTTCTAATAAAAAAAGCTGACATGATAGACCTCACGTGAGAGACTTCACCCTAAAAACATATCTCACCACCGCGCAGCCCCTTCCATAGACCCCCAAACTGCGCCCCCAGAAGTTCCCGCTTTTGGCCGGTGCCGTAGTTTCTCGCAGGACCTAGACCCCCAACCACTTCCAGTTGCGGGAACTAACTTTAGCTCTACGTCAGAGTAGCGTTCTACAACACCACCAGTTCTATAGGAACCCAGCTGCCGTCACCCCAAGCCCCGCCCCCCCCCCCACCCCCCCCGTGCTACAATGCCCCCACTTTGGCCACCGCCTAGAAACGCACATTAGAAACTACTGTGGTGCGAACAGCGCGCCCCCCGCTTTTTGCACCTCCAACAACACCCACAGATTTCTAATGCGAACCAACTACCTTATGTGCCGACCTCATGCCAGAGACGCCATCAAACCGTACAATTGAACAACTCCCCTGCAACCACAGTAATCAAATTAGAAACCTCCACCCCACTAGAGACTTTGCAATACGTAAACTAATCGCCAGAGGACCTCATATAGGCACTTAGAAACCTCACGCCACAGACTTCTAATGAAAACCTCACCTGACAGACCTCACGTCAGAGACCTCACTTCAAAAATATCATGTTATAAACCTCACGCCACAGACTTCTAATGAAAACCTCACCTGACAGACCTCACGTCAGAGACCTCACTTCAAAAATATCATGTTAGAAACTTCACGCCACAGACTTCTAATGAAAACCTCACCTGACAGACCTCACGCCAGAGGCCTCACTTCAAAAATATCATGTTAGAAACTTCACGCCACAGACTTCTAATGAAAACCTCACCTGACAGACCTCACGCCAGAGGCCTCACTTCAAAAATATCATGTTAGAAACCTCACCTGACAGACCTCACGCCAGAGACCTCACTTCAAAAATATCATGTTAGAAACCTCACGCCACAGACTTCTAATGAAAACCTCACCTGACAGACCTCACGCCAGAGGCCTCACTTCAAAAATATCATGTTAGAAACCTCACGCCACAGACTTCTAATGAAAACCTCACCTGACAGACCTCACGCCAGAGACCTCACTTCAAAAATATCATGTTAGAAACCTCACGCCACAAACTTCTAATGAAAACCTCACCTGACAGACCTCACGCCAGAGGCCTCACTTCAAAAATATCATGTTAGAAACCTCACACCACAGACTTCTAATGAAAACCTCACCTGACAGACCTCACGTCAGAGACCTCACTTCAAAAATATCATGTTATAAACCTCACGCCACAGACTTCTAATGAAAACCTCACCTGACAGACCTCACGCCAGAGGCCTCACTTCAAAAATATCATGTTAGAAACCTCACCTGACAGACCTCACGCCAGAGACCTCACTTCAAAAATATCATGTTAGAAACTTCACGCCACAGACTTCTAATGAAAACCTCACCTGACAGACCTCACACCAGAGACCTCACTTCAAAAATATCATGTTAGAAACCTCACACCACAGACTTCTAATGAAAACCTCACCTGACAGACCTCACGCCAGAGGCCTCGCTCCAAAAACATCTTATTAGAAACCTCACACCGCAGACTTCACATTACAAACCTCATGCCAGAGACCTCAGTGTCTGCAGACACTTAATAATGCGGTGGAATGTGATTATAGCAACAGAATTGCAAAAGTTTTTCACAATCTAAACTCAGGAAAAGTTGTTTTATGAAGCCTGCAGTGGGAAACATCTAGCATGTCCTGTGTGTTATGTAATTTCTAGTTTGCCGGATGCATGATGTTATTATTTCATCCCAGGTTTCGAGCCCCACTTTCTCATGGACACAGAGGCTCCTAATCAATTTATCTCTCTCTTATTCCCGTCTTCATCTTGCTTTTTCTCTCCCTCGCTCTCTGTTTCTCCCGCTCTCCTTTTCTGCAGCAATTTGGGAAGATCTTAGACGTGGAGATTATCTTTAATGAAAGAGGATCAAAGGTATGAATGACGCTTGCTTTCTTCTCCTCTCTGTTTGTGTAGCCATGATCTTTCTCAGTCTCTTCTGAACTCTTTATTGGCTTAGAGATGCCGGTTTGATCTTCCTCAACTCAGATTAAAGACTATAAAGTCAAAGAACAAAACAGACACAGCAGTGCACATAATCAGAGCGCTGTTCGTAGAGAGAGGTCAGCTGAGGACTTCACGCTGATCCACTGTTTGTTCAGACGAAAGACAAACTCATGCTGTATGTGTAAAAATAATATTAGCAATGTCCTAAAACCTATATGTTCTGATATTTTGGACAGCAAACTTGCTGAATTGTTAAAAAATTCCAAATGCCCTAATAGTTTATGCTGAAATACCTAAGATACAATCTAAATCAAAATAAATAACTATATTGCGTTCTTATTGTTGATGAATAAACGAAAGGAATAAAATATACACCAGAAAATAAAAATAAACCGGATATATAAATATTAGGCGAAAAATGTAAACTAAATAAAGCACTAAAAATACTAATTAATAAATTGAACATCCCAGTATACTGCTTTTCAAAAGTATTGAAACAAAATGACCCCTAAAAATTTCTACTCAAAATTAAAAATGTTAAAGCAGGTTTAATCTATAGTGACTCTTAATGCGTACACAAAATAATCACCACTCAAGAACCCCGGCTAACACATCGTTTCTCCTGTCCCCTTATTTACGCCATGTGAATAGAACAAAGACACTATAGCACAATTACAGACCTACAATATGAGGTGGGAACCGGCTAAACTAAGAAAAAAAAACTGTTAAAAATATAAAGGTTAGATGAAAAAGTAAAACTACAACACCCACCACTGAAATTGAACAACAAGAGAACTCAAAACTGAACATCGGTTATTCTAAATTAGACCTAAATATCAAACCGAAATAGTAACTATTTAAACTCACGTAAGTCTACTAAATAAATAAATAACAATTGAAATCAAATTCAAAATATTAAATAAAACTCTAATAGTGCATAAATAATGCTGTTTAAAGTCAATTTAAATTGTTGAAATATAACTCAAAGTAACATACTAAATGTAAATTGATTTGCAATAGATTTTAATCAATGAAATTAGGTCAAATATAAAAATGGGCCTATATTTACATTACAAACTTAACCTGATTGCACAGTTTCATTATATAGTGACTCTTAATGTATGTCCCAGCCCCCGTGCGTTTATTCGTGGCCCAACCCCTCAGCCACCCCGGTTCCAACTGCCCCGAGCCCTTATCCCTACTGACCACCACGCATTTATTCCCCCCCGTTCTTACAAAAAAGTGGAATCCCCATGCATTTTCCCATAAACACTCACCACCCCTACAGCGACCAGTCCGTTATCTGCCGGGCCGGTCTCTAACAGAAATGCTTTAATATTGACAGAGTATGATTGACAGGTGCGTGCTGAAGCTTCTGTCAGCAGTCACTGCCCCCCCACGGCTAGATAAGATGAAGATGACAACCATTCGCTGCTGTGTGCCCTACAAAGCCCATTACCCATGATGCCTTGCTGTCCCCACCTACAGCGTTGCTGTATAATGAATACACCACCGGCCTCCCACATAATAACACACTTTTTTTTTTTTCTGATTATCTAAACGCAGAAATTTGCAGTCAGTATAGTTTACCTTTTCCTTTTGAAAAATGGGCTGCGGGTGGGCCCTCTGTGAAGCCCATTATTGCGTGAGAAAACCAGAGCAGACTCCCCCTGCAGGAGTGTGGTGAGACAGTTCTGCCACGGTGTACACACTGAGGCCCCTGCGGTCTAGTACGATTGAGCTGTTCTCTGTGTTCGGCACCTGGGATAAAGCCACCCCTCGAGCTGCTAGTAGCTCATCCTGCATTAGCCAAACAGCATCCGTCCATCACATGTAGCCCCGCCCCCTCTCCTCTCCTATTGGACACTCTGTCATCACAGACCATCTTTCAAGCTACACTATTGAACCTCTTTTTTTAAACGCTGGGTATGATATGATATTTTAATATTAAATTAAATATAAATTATAAAACAAATGTATGACTGATATTTCATCCTTTATATAATAAAAAAAGAAAAAATGTTTAGTATAAATATTGAATAGACATATTGAATGTATTTGAATAATTTATATATAAATGGGTATAAAAATAGATTAATTCTGTATTATAGATATAACACGCTTATGTATAGTTTTAAGTATAAAATAAATCAAAGAATATGTTGAATTTTATAAACAGTATTATGTTGATACATAAATATATAGTCATAAAACATTCAAATATTTTTATATAATACAAATTTTTTTTTTTCTTTTTTGTCTTTTGTTTTGGGCAGTGTTAACCAAAATGAAAATGTTATATACTAATATCAATCTTAAAATAAATACTGTATAAAAAAGCTAATATTTAATTTAAAAAAAAATTATATTGATGAAAATTTTGTTTAAAGTTGTGTTAAGTGAAATGTGTGTATTAAATTTAAATGAATGTTCTATTTTACTCTCTTATATATATATATGCTTATATAATATATATATTACTATATATATATATCTATATAATTATATATATAATATATATAATTATTATTTGTTTCTTTTGGGTTTAAAGAGAGTTGTGTGTGTGGGTGTTGTGTGTGTGTGAGACATCTACCAGGGTCATAAATAAATATACTAAAATATATAACTTAAAATAAATGACATTAAATTGACATTAATCAATTATTCCTATAAATATTACAAATAAAAAGCATTATTTATATTTTTTGCAAGGTTTATAGGTGTCGTATGTTATTTGTGTCACTAACATGATCTGAAATGAAGCTCTTCACACACAGACTGTGCATCTGTGCTGGTGTTTTACTGTAGCTTGTCTCTGTAATCCTCCTGATCATGTTCCTCCTGTCGTGGGCTCCTGACTCTCTCCAAACCCCTTCAATGCGGTTTCTCTCTCCTTCTGTTTCACTCCATGCGTCCGCAGGGCTTTGGCTTTGTAACTTTTGAAACGAGCACAGACGCAGATCATGCGCGGGAGAAACTAAACGGTACAATCGTAGAAGGACGTAAAATCGAGGTGCTTTCCTTTTCCCCTTCTCTCCGTCCTCCTCTCCTGCTTGCTGTCCTCATTTACTGTCCTCATCCTGAGATTCCCGAGCATCTGCATGATACCTGTCCATGTTTGTGTGTGTGTTTGTGACATCTGAAAGCAATATTCTGGGTTAAATATGGCTTATGAAGGTATTTTTCACCCCAAAATCAAAAGAAAGAAAAAAGAAACTATATTTTGTATACAATACATTTATACAGTTTTAGGACTTTTAACATTTGTTGTATTGTAACAATAATTAAAATTAATATTAAGAACATTTCCTCTGAAATTCCTGTTACTGTACAGTGATAAAAAGAATAGTATTTAATTTAATTTAATTGTAGGTATTTGTATATATTATTATATGATATGATATGATATTTGTTCAATTTAGAGAAAAACTACAAAATATTTGACAGATACTGTCAATAGATATTAAGTTGATAATTGCCCAGAATATTTCTTGAATTTGTTTTGATCTCTTAGACGAATTTAATCTGTTGGATGTGAAACCAAATATTAAAAAAATATAAAGCTGAATCTATGAAATCTATTAAATGTAAAAAAAAAAAAAAAGTGCTGAATCTTATTATATTCATCACCCTCCACCATTTTTCATTGGGTAAAAATTGTTTAAACCAAACTGTATTTCAGATCATATATCATGCTCAAAGTGTTGTTTGCTGCTGTTATTCATGGGGTTTTTATCCATCGCTTGTGTATGTCATCAATTCCAAGCATCTATTAAAAAAAAAAAAAAAAAAATGCAAAAGTGAAGCAAAATATCCGACTATAATAACGCATTCTGTAAAGTGTGGTGTGCATGGCTCAGAACAGCCAGAATAGATGCATTGTGGGTGATTACAGGAAGAGCAGAGGGATATTACTCACATGCATGTGTGTTTGCATGAGCACAGTGTTCATACGCACGTGTTTCTGATATATGTTCCTGCAGCACACTCACATCTCTCTCTCTCTCTCAGGTGAACAACGCCACGGCGAGAGTGATGACGAATAAGAAAGTAGTAAACCCGTACACAAACAGTAAGAGCTCCTCTCAGCATACAGCTGTTTAACATGTCTCTCTGACAGCTGTGGGATCTGTTCAAGCACATCTCTGTACTGTTTCTGCAGGCTGGAAACTCAATCCAGTGGTAGGAGCTGTTTACGGACCGGAGCTCTACGCAGGTGAGGAGGTTTCTCACTGAAGAAGGTGTTTTACTTCAAAAGCAGCCATTCAAAATTAATAATCTCCCCACATCGCTCAAATGTAAATTAGCTTTAGTTTGTAGTGTAATAATCATGATCATGTGTCAAGTATTGTTTGCGCTTTAGTTTCAAAAGACACAAACCGTTTGCACAAAGCTCATTACCACACTGGGATTGTGGTTGCCAAGGTGTTGCTATGCAGTTTCAATAGTGTTCTGATTGGTTGCTAGGATGTTGTTAGGTAAATAAATGGTTGTCATGGCATTGCTATGCAGTTGCTAGGGTGTTGCTAGAGTGCTCTGATTGGTTACTAGGGTGTTCTGACTGATTTCTAGATTGTTGTTAGGGTGTTGCCAGGGTGATGGATGAATGGACAGATAGATCATTGGTTGCTAAAGTGTTCTGAATGGTTTCTAGGGTGTTCTAGCTGGTTGCTAGGATGATAGATGGATAGATGGATAGATGGGTGGCTGGATAGATAGCTAAATGGTTGTCATGGCATTACTATGCAGTTGCTAGGGTGTTGCTAGAGTGCTCTGACTGGTTACTAGGGTGTTCTGACTGATTTCTAGATTGTTGTTAGGGTGTTGCTAGAGTGCTCTGACTGGTTGTTCACCAACAAGCTGCGCAAAACATGCGCAAAATATGATCGTGGTTTTGCGCAGCTTGTCAGTGAACAACGGCTCTGTGTAGTTAATGCTGCTCAATGTGAAAGTCTGCAGGTGATGGAGATTTACTGCTGATTAAAGAGCCGGCTTTACTGACAAGATGCGCGTTAAATATCGCATGCAATTTATCGTGCAGCCCTAGTTCTGACTGATTTCTAGATTGCTAGGGTGTTGCTGGTTAATTGTTCTGACTGGTTACTAGGGTGTTGCTAGGGTGTTATGACTGGTTACTAGGGTGCTCTGACTGGTTTCTAGGATGATAGATTAATAAATGGTTGTCAAGGCATTGCTATTCAGTCGCTAAAGTATTCTGACTGGTTGCTAGGGTGTTTCCAGGGTAATAGATTGAGGAATCAGTCAGATGTTGTAGGTTGAGACACTCAACAGTTTAGTACCGCTTTAGAGTGGGCGGGATCATTCACATGTCGCTATTGTTGCGCCGCCTCTACTGCCGCGACTCCTGAAAAACGCTTTCACTTTTCACTTTCCCCCAAAAGTGAACCGTACCGAGCCGTACCATGCAGTGGAAAAGCGCCATTAGTGGCTCTGTCCCATCCGAGCCGATGCGGGGTTAAATGTCTTGCTCAGAGGCGCAGTGCTGATGTCAGTGATTTCCCACTTTATGGAGGTGAAGCGGAGACCGCTGCGTTTGCACTCCTCAGCCGCCAATCCAGCAGCACCAATAAAACGACTCATGTTAGCGTGATATTAGCCAAACTAGACGACACGTTGGTTTCCATTCCCAATAAAGAAACAGGCTGTTGAACGCTGCTGTAATTTATGGCAGTCAGATGGTGGTCGTATCATTAGCGCTGCTAGTTAGCTCTGGGCTCCATTTGATTAGCAGTCACGGATCACATTTCTTTTAAAACTCTTCGGTGGCACAAATGAAGAATTCAGCGCAGAGTAATTGGCTTTAGCTCGCTTCGCACACTCTGTTTTGAGTTCATTCTGATTTGCCCTCGAGTCTCGATGACTGTAAAAGTCTTTCATAAGGAAAATGAAATGACAGTAGAGCTCAGCAGAACCATATGCTAACACACACACAGCTGATTCACCAGAACACACAGGGTTACCTACAGATCCTGATAGATAGGTCCAATATAATACAAAGGCTTTTAAATACACATGTATGTATGTATGTATGTATGTAGATATATACAGGTGCATCTCAATAAATTAGAATGTCATGGAAAAGTTCATTTATTTCAGTAATTCAACTCAAATTGTGAAACTTGTGTATTAAATAAATTCAATGCACACAGACTGAAGTAGTTTAAGTCTTTGGTTCTTTTAATTGTGATGATTTTGGATCACGTTTAACAAAAACCCACCAATTCACTATCTCAACAAATTAGAATACTTCATAAGACCAATAAAACAAAATTGGCCTTCTGGAAAGTATGTTCATTTAGTGTACATGTACTCAATACTTGGTAGGGGCTTCTTTTTCTTTAATTACTGCCTCAATTCGGCGTGGCATGGAGGTGATCAGTTTGTGGCACTGCTGAGGTGGTATGGAAGCCCAGGTTTCTTTGACAGTGGCCTTCAGCTCATCTGCATTTTTTGGTCTCTTTTTCTCATTTTCCTCTTGACAATAACCCATAGATTCTCTATGGGGTTCAGGTCTGGTGAGTTTGCTGGCCAGTCAAGCACACCAACACCATGGTCATTTAACCAACTTTTGGTGCTTTTGGCAGTGTGGGAGGTGCCAAATCCTGCTGGAAAATTAAATAAGCATCTTCAAAAAGCTGGTCAGCAGAAGGAAGCATGAAGTGCTCCAAATGTCTTGGTAAACGGGTACAGTGATGTTGGTTTTCAAAAAACACAATGGACCAACACCAGCAGATGACATTGCACCCCAAATCATCACAGACTGTGGAAACTTAACACTGGACTTCAAGCAACTTGAGCTATGAGCTTCTCCACCCTTCCTACAGACTCTAGGACCTTGGTTTCCAAATTAAATACAAAACTTGCTCTCATCTGAAAAGAGAAATTTGGACCACTGGGCAACAGTCCGGTCGTTTCTCTTAGGCCTTGACTTGTTCTTGTGGTCAGGATGGCTTAACAAGGGATACGACAACTGTAGGAATATTTCTTGACCACGTTGTGTGTGGTGGCTCTTGATGCCTTGACCCCAGCCTCAGTTCCTTCCTTGGAAGTTCACTCAAATTCTTGAATTGATTTTGATTGACAATCCTCATAAGGCTGGTTCTCTCGGTTGGTTGTGCATCTTGTTCTTCAACACTTTTTCCTTCCACTCAAATTTCTATGAATATGCTTGGATACAGCACTCTGTGAACAGCCAGATTCTTTGGCAATGAATGTTTGTGGCTTACCCACCTTTTGAAGGGTGTCAATGATTGTCCTCTGAACAACTGTCAGATCAGCAGTCTTCCCCATGAATGTGTAGCCTAGTGAACCAAACTGAGAGAGGAAATATTTTGAAGGCTCAGGAAACCTTGCAGGTGTTTTGAGTTGATTAGCTGATCATGTCACCAGAGAACAGTCTGTGATGATTTTGGGGTGCAATGTCATCTGCTGGTGTTTGTCCATTGTGTTTTTTGAAAACCAAAATCACTGCACCCGTTTACCAAGAAATCTTGGAGCACTTCATGCTTCCTTCTGCCTGACCAGCTTTTTGAAGATGCTGATTTAATTTTCCAGCAGGATTGGCACCTGCCCACACTGCCAAAAGCAGCAGAAGTTGGTTAAATGACCATGGTGTTGGTGTGCTTGACTGGCCAGCAAACTCACCAGACCTGAACCCCATAGAGAATCTATGGGGTATTGTCAAGAGGAAAATGAGAAACAAGAGACCAAAACATGCAGATGAGCTGAAGGCCACTGTCAAAGAAACATGGGCTTCCATACCAACTCAGCAGTGCCACAAACTGATCACCACCATTCCACGCCAAATTGAGGCAGTAATTAAAACAAAAGGAGCCCCTACCAAGTATTGAGTACATGTACAGTAAATTAACATACTTTCCAGAAGGCCAACAATTCACTAAAAATTTTGTTTTATTGGTCTTATGAAGTATTCTAATTTGTTGAGATAGTGAATTGGTTGTTTTTTGTTAAATGTGAGCCAAAATAAAAATGAAAAGAACCAAAGACTTAAACTACTTAAACAGTCTGTGTGCATTGAATTTATTTAAAACACGAGTTTCACAATTTGAGTTGAAATTACTGCAATAAATGAACTTTTCCACAACTTTTTAATTTATTGAGATGCACCTGTAGATGATAGAATTTATATTACATATTTACATCCTTGTTAAACAGTTTAAGTGATGATGCCAGTGAATGCTGAATAAGAGTTTTGAATCAATTTGCATGAAATTAACACTTTGAACTGATTCACAGTAATGAATCAAACGTATTTACTTATTTACAAACTTATTATTTTGTCACTGAAGTTGTGTAACATACAAAAAATAGTTAATTACATTTACAATCATGATTTCATAATTATATTGTAAATATAACGTTACATACAAATATATGTATATTAAATATATGATATTTCAGGTTACTTAAAGGAGTCTTTTTTAGTCTTTTTTGTTAATGTAGAGAGCATAGAGTGAGTGAACTAGAGAGATGTCCGTGTGTGTGTGTGTGTTGTGTTGTGTGTGAGGAGAGAAGAGTCCAGTCACACTTATCAGATTGTGGGTCTCTTTACTATGGATGGACTTTGTGAGTGTCTCAGATTAGCTTTCAGTCGTCTAACAGAATGCGAGCGCTGGAGTGAGTGATGCTGCCAGCACTCACGGTGTAATCGAGCAGCGACACACACACACTCACGGGGTTTCTCTCCATTTATTGATGGCTGTTATACCAAGCCGTTGCGTTCTGATGAGACGAGCAGCTATGGTTTCATCGGGAGGAAGTTCAGGGTCCATCTCAGATCGCTACCGTTACACTCGACACTTTAAATACCGCGGCTCCTCTCAGGGGTGTGTGTTTCCTCGTCTGCTGCTGAGACACGCTTTATCAGGAGTAAACGTCAGCATATGTTCAGCAGTTGGCTGTCAGCCTGCAGCCGCTAACATGCTCAGGAAAGAGTTTCCATCACCCAGAAGAAAATAATATCATCATTTGCACTCGCTCATTCATCCATTCATGCTCATGTCCTTCCAAACAATCAATAATTTATTTATTTGTTAGTTTGTTGTTGTTGTTGTTTAATACAACTATTTGGGCACCCTTAATCACACCTATACGTGCATTTCACTGCACTCAGAAGTTTTTGCACTTAAAAGTGGCATCTGCAAGAAAATGGTGCTACAGATTTTCAAAACAACAAAAACAATTGTATTTAAAATATAATAGTAGTAGTGTATGCTGTTTTATATATTTATATAATTACGTAATACATTAACAAAAAATTACCCAAGATATGTAAGTGTATATTTAAATAAAACAATAAAATATAACAATTTATATAGTAGTAAATATAAAATTGTATATTATTTTACAATATATTAGTAATTAGTTTAAATTGTCAATGTATTTAAATAGGTAGTAATAAAAGTAAGGTAGATGCAAAGAAATAGTTAAAATTTAAAATTATTATAAGGGATATATAAATAATACTTTTATGTTGTTCTAATTGTATATTATATGAAAACATAAATTGGAGTTAGGTATATATGCTATAAGTATACAATTTTTTATATAAGTGTAACAATATAAATTTTAAGTATGGTAATGTTAAAAAGTAAACAATAAAAAACAGTATATTAGTTGTGCAATGACTTGTTTAATTAATTCACATTTATATAACTATGTTAGTAATAATTATATTGGTTAATATATTTTATATATTGTATTGTATATAAACAAAAAAACGGATAAAACAAGAACACAAAGCATAACAGGGGGTGTCAGAAAAACAGTTTTTAGTCATATAAATTATTTTAATAATGAATTTAATAATTTAATTTTATATTTTATCTTTGAAACATATATAATACGTAATATATTATTTTAAGGTATCTGTGAGCTTTTAGTTCGTTACAGATAGTGCAGTGTCTGCAGTTTTCACTTGTGTGGATGTGTTGTGGAGTGTGGTGGGTGTGTGGTGTTGTGTGGTGTGTGTGTGTGTGTGGGTGTGTGTTGTGTGTGTGTGAGTGTGTGTGAGGTGCATGCATTGTGGTCACATGCAGGTGTTTATTGAGAGGTGTGTGTTTTTGCCAGTATTGTAAGGTGTATGTGTGCTGATGGAAGTCTTCGTTGCACCAGATTCCTGGTTCTTCTTTGTTGTTTGCAACCCAAACCTTCCCATGAGCCTCTAGTGATGAGTGTGAGGTAATGAGCTCAGAGAGTATCGCTCTGGATCAGTCGCTCCGCTGCCACGATTGCTCTCTGTGTGTTTGGCTCTGTTGGTGGAAACATGGATGCTGAAGATCTTTTCAGATGACTTTACGAATGAAGAACAGCAGCTCTCATAGTGATAAAGGGGGTTTATTACATCAGAATTTCCCTCAAAGGAAGAATTCCTTTGAGTTCTGTCAGCATTTCTTTATTTGTTTCTTTATTTATTTATTGTGGATCCTTTGGACACTTAAAGATAGCTAGGGTAGATGATTTCGGAAAGGCTAGCAATAGCAAGCTTTGAAAGCATAAGATTCCACCCTCCCTGCAAATCACTCTCCAAAGCCACGCCTCCTCAAAACACATGAACACGCTCAGACAGACCAGAGGCTAACCAGCGACACGATGAGAGACGGCGTCAACGCTGTCAGATTACCTCATGTCTCATTCACAGCTGAGAAAATATTACAGTACAAAGCGTATAATGTTGCAGTAATAACGCCTTCCATTCTCACTTGGTCTGCAATAGTGTAATGAACACGCTGATATCGTATCATGTCTGCGCAAACAGTTTCCAGAGGTATGCAAATACATAGATTGACAGGCAGGTAGGACAGCCTATCGTAATCTTTGGATCGAATAATTTGATTGGAGGACCATTTTATGGTCCTATACCTTGCACAGATGATATAAATAGATTTAGACCCCTAAGTGATTGCTGTCGGGATGTGATGAGACTTTTAACCAGCATCACAAAAAAAATGTTTTAACCAAATCACCTACCCTGCCTTTAAGTTACACTTAAAAAAATGGGTGAATTTCATTGTATTGGATACACATTTTCAAAAATAAGTGCATCTGCAAACAAATGATTGCTTAGAAATGTTCTCAAAACATATTATTCATTTATTTGTATTAATATGAAGTCTCTAACCATAAAATTATTATTTAAGATATGTAATGATATAAATGAAACAATAATACCGTGTTATATGTAGTAAAATTACATAAATTGTGTAATTATTCTAATGGAGTTACACTAAGTGCAAATAGCCCATCTTGTTGGCAGAGGCTATTTACACTAACTCCACCCACCAGCGTGTGATTGTGGGAGTCAACACTACAAAAGTAGTGACTCGTTAAACTTCATTTCCAGTGGCGTAGATGGTAAAGCGCGTGCTTTTTGATGCGATCAACCCGAGATCAAGAACGCCTTTTGCCAAACTTTTTTCTCCCATTTCCAATTTTAAATCACATCAGAAAAGCATTTATTTATAATAAAAATGAAGGAAATAATCAAAAAGTTGAAAATAAAATATCGGGTAGGTGTAGGGAGGGCTTATATTGTCCCAATAAAGTGGCATCCATTTAATAATTAAAATTAAAATTAAAATGTACACTCAATAGTTATTATTGCGTACTGTTTTATAATGTACTACAATACTGAGGTGCAGTAACTACTATAAATAGCAGAAACTTCTTAAAGGGGTCATATGATGCGATTTCAAGTTTTCTTTACTCTTGGGAGTGTTACAAGGTGATTGTGCATAGATAAGATACTGAGTGCAAAGACTAAAGTCTCAAACCAAAGAGATATTCTTTATCAAAGTTAACTCTGCCACGCCCCCCTAAAACGGCTCGTTCTAACACCCCCACATGTCTACATCACAATGTGAGAAAATTTGCATAACGCCACCCAAATGTTCAAGCAAAGAAAGAAGGCGTGGTTTCAGTAACCGCAGTTAGTGTTGAAGTAGCCATGTCAGGGAGATGCTGTGTTTTAGTGTGAAAGCAAAAGCACTTTATTTTGCCTTCAGGAAGTAGATGCATTTAGGAATCATTAAGATCACTTACAACAGAACAACAATGCATTTCATGGACGACCGTTTGGTGAACCTAGGAGAAGAGGTAATTCTGACTTTGCTATGACATTGGCGCTTCGCACACAACGCTACTGCTGACAGCACAGACCTTCTCAGTTTACGTATTTGCTAGTATGACTTTTCAAAACGCAGAAGTTTTGGCATTGTGCGTTTGTGTGTGTGTGTGGTTGTGTGTGAGAGAGAGAGAGGGCGCAGAGAGGCGAGAGGAGAGAGAAGACGAGAGAGAGATATGTGCTGCCTGTCACCATAGAAGAGGAAAGAAAAACACGATCAACGTGCCCGATCTGATGTGTCCAGCACATCTACATTTATATTATGCCAAATACTGTATATATTAACTTAGATTATCTTTTGTTCTGTAAATATGTCTAAATCCCTTATTTTATTTTATTCTCGTTTAACATATACATATATATAATTCAGTTTGCACTACAAGCTTAATAATTTATTATTATTATTATATTATTATTTTTATTTCTGTTAATACATGTGTACTATTTTTAAGCAGTCCAGCTGCAATTGCTTTGGGAATACAAATGTATATTTTTTGTCATGCCAATAAAGCAACTCTTAAAGGAAGTGAAATTGAGATATTTGGCGAGCGATCAGAGAGGAAGAGGAGGAGGAGAGCGAGAGAGAAGATGAGGGAGGTTGAGGAGAGAGAGACCGGACCTGATGGGGAGAGAGAGAGAGGTAGAGAGAGAGACGGAGCGAGAACAAGACCACATCACCCAGGGAGTCAGCTGTCTTTAAACGTGGCTGTCCCGCTGCAAAACAATACCAGCTTCATTCCTGTGTCGGTCACCCCGCGACTCTTCCCTTTCGGGCTCTGTCGTGACATTTTATTTGGAAAGGATGACGCTCGTGATTCAGCGCTCGTTACATTTAAGACGACGGTGCTGACAGTGTCTCGGGCCAACAATGCACTGGGTCAGCTTGCCAATCAGAGCAGACTGCGCTTGTCCGAAGGAGGGACTTTGTAGAAAACGAACCCCACCACCGAGTTTGAGAGAGGCGGGGCATAGAGGGACCTACAATAATGTACAGTATTTGAAAAAATAATGTGTTTTTTGAACATTAAAAGCATGTCAACATATTCTGTTACACCAAACACACAAAATAATGATTTTTAAAATAGCATCATATGACCCCTTAAAAAGCTGAAATGAATTATAGATATTTGGCCCAGGGTAAATAAAAATCGAAAAGAAAATATGCTATTTGCACTTAGTGTAAATAGCATTTATTACTATTTACATTTAGTGCAAGTAGCTGCTGCCTTATTCTAAATATGTTAGTAATTTAAATATCAAATACAAAAAAAAGCCTAGTGTAAAAGAGTGTAATTTATATGTATAAAAGTATTAACATAATGTAAATTATAGATATGCCTAGATAATTATTACAGGTTTATATAGCGAGGTAAATTGTATAATTGTTTTTTAATATATTGATATAGTCATTTTACATATTCCAATATAAAAAGTAGAAGTATAGTAAAAATATATAATACTCAATGTAAAATTGGAGTTCTATATTATTTTATAAAATATTAATTATATTAAATCAAAAATAATTATACTATTTCTATGACATAAAAAGTTATAAATATTACAAACATGTTTAAAAAGTATATAGCTTTTAAAAGTCACACACACACACACACACACACTGAACGCACACTTTTAAGCTCCTGAAAGCAAATGAAAAGCCCCTAAAGCAGTCAATAATGACATTAATTTTGATTTTTTTTTTTTCAGATCTCTCTCTTTAAGCTCTTGTATAGTCTGGTCTGATCCGGTCTGAAGTGTTTTAATGAGTGTAGATGAGATTGTGTCTCGGCACGTTAAGGAGATAATGAAGCACTTGGTGTTGATTTGATGAATCTGCGTAATTACCCGTGTGTGGATTACTCACTCCAACTCCTCACAATAACCAGCATTAAACAGCTGAGCCGACTAACCATCCCATCACTGACTGTGTGTTTTTATGTCTTTCTCTCTCTGCTTTTCTGAGATGTTTTTTTTTTCTGGTGTTTTGTGCCACAGCATGTCAGCTGGTTTGATGAATGTGTTTTTATTGAGGCAGTGTAGCCTATCGCCTGCTCATTATCAGCTTCATTTACATATATTACAGGACACGGATGCCTATGCAGCATAAATAGAGAGACACTTATGAGGAGTCGAACAGTATTTAATTTAATTGACTGATTCTTACCTTGTGTCAGAAAATGTTATATAAAATTACATAATTATTTGTTATAGATTATTTTTTACGCTCTTGTTGGACCAAAAAAAAAAACTGTCCAAATTTTGTTTTCTCCTTTTGTTGTGCGATTCATTGATAAATCTCGATAAACTCGGACAGATTTAGGAAGAATGAAACCATCTTGACGTCAGCTTGGTAAACTTACCAAGGTGCCAAATTAAAAGAGGAGAGAGATCGAACCCTATGGTTAGTAATGCAAAAACATATATATATAAAAAAACAAAAAATTAAATTAGATTTGGTGAGAAATAAGAAATGGGGAAAATTATTTGTTGCTAAATAAAATAGGTAAAAATAAGAATAGAATGGTAAACAAAATACTGCACATTTGCTAGTCAATGAAAAATGAAAAAAGGTAAAAATAAAAAAATGCTTTTGGTGTCCAATAAAATGGGTACAAATAAGGCAAGACTGGTTAATAAAATACATTTGCTAGCCAATTAACAAAAAAGGATAAAAATAAATAAAAACGTTTCAAAAATAATTATTGGTGACCAATAAAATGTTTACAAATAAGAAAAAGAAACTGGAAAAAAAATTATTTTTTTTAATGGCCAATAAAATTTGTAAAAATTAAGGAAAAAACTGCAAAATTACTTTTTTGGCCAATAAAATGGGTTTTAAAAAAAAGAGAAAATAATGGTTAAAGTTACATTTGCTGGCCAATAAAATGAGTAAAAATGAGAAATGAAATGTAAAATGAGAAAATTGTAAAATGAGAAAATTTAAAAAATACTGTTAAAAAAATTGGTTGTCCAATAAAATGGGTAAAACTAATAGGTGACTGATAAATGTGCAAAATAATAAGCTTGGATGATAAAACACGATAGATGCAAGCCACATCTAGAGACCAGATCATAGAGACCTGAGGGTGCAAGACAGTAAAAAACAACTAGCAACCAGCAAGAATACCCTCGCAACATGACTCTGGTTGTCTTTATAAGTCTCGTTGTGTGATAGAGACACATGCACCTCATCTACTGCCCTGTGCGTTCGCTTAAATGTTCCCTGTGTGTGTGTGTGTGCAGTGACAGGTTTCCCGTATCCCGCGGCAGGAGCGACGGTGGCATACAGAGGCGCTCATCTGCGGGGCAGAGGCCAGGCAGTTTACAACACCTTCCGTACGGCTCCTCCTCCTCCACCCATCCCAGCGTACGGCACGTGAGTCTTTCTCTGCAAATACTGACCTGTGCCATAGTAATTACATCAACTGATACATAATTAATGCAATTAAAAATGAATCGATTGACAGCTTACTTGGACGTGTCGTTTTTCAGGTGCATCTCTCTGCAAAGTCATTTAGTTCTCACAGTCGTGTGACTATTCCTGATGCAGCAGTTTTGATGCTCATATCTGTGATGGTCAAACGCTCTCTTCTCTGTCTCACAGGATGGTGTATCAGGACGGATTCTACGGCGCGGAGATCTACGTGAGTAACTTTGCTTCTTGAGGGACGAGAGCGGAGTGTAATTCCAGTCCAGGATCTCTGGCGTCGATTAAGCGATGCCTCGCTTTTGCCAAGAAACCTGACAACCCAATTCTAGATTCCCTTCAGTCTCCACAAACTCAGAGTTTGGCAAAGGAGCAAAGCGCTCTCCATGTCCTCCAGCTTCAGCACGCACACACAAAATCATGCTTTCAAACCACTCCTGCCATTTGGCAGATGTGTTTATCCAAAGCGACTTGCGTTGCATTCAAGGTATACGCTTATAAGTTTGTGCATTCACTGGGAATCAAACCTGTGACCTTAGTTCAGTGCTACAGGCCTGAAATTGTTTAACAGTTAAAAACGAATAGAAATAGAAAACTTGACTTGTTTAAACAGCAGTACTGTATGTTGCTAAAATACTGAGGCGAGAGTTCACAGAGAACAAATTGAACTCCAGTTTAGTGTTGTTTATGTACATGTGCTGCTTGTGCTGTTAGTGTTTGTGGGGGAAAAAAGAGGTTAGGAGGTGAACTGAGAGCAGAGAATTAAAAAATACTTTTTTATAGCCAATGAAATGGGTAAAAATAAGAAAAAAGGTGGAAAAAAATACATTTGGTGACCAGAAAAGGGGGAAAATATGAAGGAAAAAAGGTGAAAAAAATATTTTGGTGGCCAACAAAATGGGTTAAAATAAAATAAAAATGTTGAACAAAATACATTTAGTGACCAATAGGTAAAAAATAAATAAATAAGAAACAACTGTGAAAAAGTTACATTTGGTGGGCAATAAAATGGGTAAAAATAAGGAAAAATATACTTGTGGTGGCCAGTAAAACTGTTAAAAATAAGAGCAAAAAACAGTGGAACAACATACGAAATAAGAAATGAATGATAAAATAAATTACATTTATTAGCCAATAAAGTTGGTAAAAATAAGAATAAACTGTGACAAAGTTACATTTGGTGTCAATAAAGTGGGTAAAAATAAGGGGAAATTGTGGAAAAATTAACTCTTTGTGGCCAATAAATGGGTAAAAAAATCAAGTTTCAAATGGATGATAAAACAGGTGAAAAAGATCAGCTTTCATTGAAGAAGGGACACGAGTGAGTGTGTGTGTGTGTGCGTGTGTGTGTGTTGTAGTTTGTTGATTGGTGGCTGTGGACCCTCAGTAGTGAACGTTTTTTTTTTTTGTGGATGGTCCCGGCAGAGTCCCGGATAAGTGGAAGCGGCTTCAGATAAATGGATTCATCTTCCTGCCGGCGCTGCTGTTCACACACGCACACACACACACACACACACCACACACACACACATATCTGTAAGATGTCTCACATCTGTGTCACCCTGATAGTGACACACTGACCCGCAGTGACCCGCAGGAGAACAAACACATTCACACATCTCTCTTTCTCTCTCATTCTCTGCTCTCAGTTCATCTCCTTACCTTTTTTAAAAATCTATTTATATATGCATATTTTTTTTATCTATTTTTCTTTTTGTGAATTGATTTTATTCAAATGAGAGTCTGTGTGGAATATACTGGTATGTGTCTTAGAAATGGTTACATTACTTTTGTCTTTAATTTTATGTACTCCCTTTTCATTTTTTCCCATTCATTTTTCACTTTTCTTTTCTTTTCCATTTTCATTTATTTTTCTTTTCATTGTACCTCCTTATTCTTTCTGCATTGCTTCCTTTTTATTTATTTTGCATTTCACTTGTTTTGTTTTCTTTTCTTTTTTCTCTTTTCTTGTCTGATTTCTCCCTTTTCTTTTTTCACTTCTCATCTTCTCTCCTCTTTCCTTTTCTCGTTATTCTTTTTTGTTCCTTTTCTATCTTTTATTTTATTTTCATCATCTTCTCTCCTCTTTCATTTTCTCCTTTGCTTTTCTCTCTTTTCTTTTCACTTTTTTCTGTTTTGTTTCTCTTTAAGTTTCACTTATATTACTTGTATCTTTTATTTTCTATATTTTGTCTTTTTTTCTTTCCTTCATTTCTCTTCTCTTCTCATTCTTCCCCCATCATGTTCTCTCTCTCTCTCTCCTCTCATTGTCTGTTCTCTCGTCTTCAGCGGTGTGGTCTGTTATATTTAGCGACGGGGCTCTCGGTGTCCTGATAAAGGCATGTTCTGTGTATTGGGCCGGAGGTGCTGACAGTCTGATTTATTACCCCGTGTGTTCGCAGGCGGGGGCCCCAATCAGAGCGGTCCCGCAGGAAGTTCACCACGCCTGCTCCTCCTCACTTCCTGTCCCCAGGGGAGGGGTTACATGACCTCGCGATCCCCCGCTCAACCTCTAACCTGATTTCATTTCACTTTCACTCCCAAACTTCTTCCGATTCCGATTGTTTTCCGAGTGATGGGAAACCCAGCTCTTCCCGTAGCGTTGGAGAGTTTCCGTGTGCTCGTTTCAGTAACGCACAAGCCTTTCTGTGTCTCAAATTCGCTACTCAATATACTTTCCGTGCCCGATTTAAATGTGGCACACATTATCAATGTAAGCCTTCCACACTCAGCATCTCAAACTGAAATCAGCAGCGTTATCGCGTGTTGCAGCGCCCCCCAGTGGCCCCAGTGGCCCCAGTGGCCCCCCAGTGGTCGCTCACGGGCGTTCTGTGTTTGTCAGGCCGGAGAATGTAAAACAGCGGCTGTTCTCGTTCTGACGCTCTGATTAATGTGTGTTATTAGCGATCTGCCTACAGACAAATGAGCACGACTCCACCTCAGAGTCGAGCTGATTATGATACAAGCGACAAATCTACCGTTTTCTGGAGAAACCAACAAGAACCAAGAGAGATGTGTTTCAAACCCTATAAAGATGACATCTGAAGGCATCATAAGCACACTTCTGAGGATGCTATACAGATACTAGGCTGCAGAATTAACCAGTCTGAAGTATGAAATAATAGAAAATTAAATATTTTTTTAAAATGGAACAGTTTATGAAACCTTTACACAAAACATTAACGGAAAAAAGTGTGCATATGTGTTTATTGTTGAGTATTATAGTATGAGATGATGAGAATATGGAGGAAAAAGCAACTCAGTTTTATTCAGAGATGTAAACTGAGCAAAAATATGCAATTTAGTGCTGATGCTGATATTTAAATGGACAAAAAGTGAGATGGAATTCTGATAGCTTGTAAGTCAATGAGATCTTTATAAACATCAATCGCCAATATATATCTCCAATAATATGTCTTAGTAAGATTATATTTAAAGGCTTTATGATCAAAGCTCTGTAGTTTCGAAACATATAATGCAATACAATACAATGATAATTGAGAGATAATAAATGTTCCTCTAAAGAGACAGGTGAAGCACCAGCTGAAGACGTTCATTTGTATAATTATACTAAAAGGCCTTTTACTTGCTAAAAAAGTCTAAACTATCAATCAGACGACAGAAGGCATGGAGTGGATTGTGTGCAACGGGTTTAATGGCAACATTTTGATCATGTTGCTCATTTAGAGGCCTTAGAAATGTGTACATCAAATGATGCAGTATTTCATAGTAGGTATGTGTTGTAAATCAGTTGGGGTGTGATAGATAAATGATAGTTTTGTTGTTTGTTTTGTGTTGATCTTTTTGTGTTTTCAGGGTGGATATGCAGCGTACAGATATACTCAGCCTGCAACGGCTACAGCGTACAGCGACAGGTACGAGTTCATTCACACATGCAGTGTTACATAACAACAAAAACATTTATTTTGGCATGCATTTTAAGTTGTTCAGATAAACAAGATCTCTTTACGATTTCAGTTGTTGTTGTTTTCTGTTTAGCATCAGTTTGTATTTATTTCCATTTTCGTTTTATTGATTTTTAGTGTATAACCATTTATTACAAAAATGTGTTGCTTTTTAATGGATTACTTTTTTAAATATAATTAACAGCATTAAACAGTTAAATGTAATATATTGTTTTTAATTATTAAATGAATCTTTTTTTCTTTTCTTTTTTAATGTCACTGCTCATTCTCCATAGCAGTGGTACATTTTATAATTTCAATATTTTTGTTTTTCTATTTAAACTGACCTGAAAACAGTATTATGTTAATGTAGTTATGTACACTAGTCCAGTGGTTCCCAACCCTGGTCCTTGAGGTACCCCAACACTGCATGTTTTGCATGTCTCCTTAATCAAACACACCTGATTCAAGTCATCTCATTAGTAGAGACTCCAAGACCTAAAACTGGAGTGTCAGAGAAAGGAGACATCCAAAATGTGCAGTGTTGGGGTGACTCCTGGACAGGGTTGGGAACCACTGCACTAGTCAACAAAACAAGTAATCAAAGTTGTCCTAAAACCAAAATGTGTTCTTGTCTTAGGACAACTTTGATTAACTTGTTTGATCCATTTCAAATGTTGACTACTATATTAATATTTTGAGAATTTATTAATGAGAATGTGTTAGTGTTTATTAATGTAATTAGCTTTTTTCAGTTTTTATGTGTTTTTGTCATTTCTATTGTTTTGTTGCTTTTTAAATATTTCTTTAGCTTTAATTTACATTTATTTCAGTTTTAGTCATTTTAGTGCTTAAGCTTATTTCTCTACAACCTTCCATCTAATTTATTTCACATGAGGAGAAAATAAAACACAGCCAGAGTCTGTATAGGGAGTTTGAGTGAGGCAGCAATTTGCTAATGAGGAAGAGAAATAAACTTAATTCAAGACCCGTCACTGAAACCAAGTCACAATACGTAGTTTTGCTTCGCAAGGAAATTTATGATGTTCTAAAGGATGTTTAGCTATTTTTACTGGAACACAAAACAATAATACTGATTACACAGATTAATGAAATGGTGTTTTGCGCTGTGCTGAAGTCAGTGTTATGCTTTCAAAGCAGGTTTCTTGCCAATCCAGACTGAGTCAGCACAATTAACGTCCAGTTTCACACACACAGACATTAAAGCGTATATATCTCTTACGGTAAAGCTGGCCTTTTCTCTCTCACCCTCTGTTCGTTTGCTGGAGTTGTGGCCCGCAGCCGAGGGCTTGTGTTTTCTTATCTGCTCTCTGCAGACCTTCATTTGCAAGCTGTATGTGGAGAAGAAGCAGAAGAGAGTGGAATATGTGCAATATATAAATGAAAGGAAATGACACGTGTTGTCCTTCCTGTGGAGGATTAGTTCCAAACCAGCGACACGAAGCCTGCGGCACCTCGTTTGCCTCTTTCACCTTTCTTTCCCTCGCCCATTATCTCTTTTCAGTCATTCTGTTGCGCTCATGCTTAATTTTTCTTCAGTCTTCTTCTCTTTTCTTGTCGATTACCTGAAATTGTTTCTTAGAAAAATAAAAACACGTTATGAGGGCCGTTCCACAGAAAGTTTTTCTTCGGCAGATTTAAAAGAAAATGCTAAAAGCAAACAAAATGTGACTCCCTATGAACCCGTTCACATCTGAAGTCTGAAAGTTTTGATGTAGTTTCTTTCTGTAGAAAGGCCCAAAATTCCATCCTTACTCACTGGACAAAAACATAAGTCCAAAAATGTACCTATACATATAAAAAAAAAAAAAAAAAAAAAAAAAAAAACAATTCACTGCAGTTTCCAGCTGAAATAGTGGCAGTAAAGAACCAGCAACCTTTATTCTTTTATACACCAATTTTGATTACAGGGGCAGATTATTGATTAATAAAGACTTATTTTCATGCACAATACTAAGTTTTGATCTCAAAACACTTTAAACCCTTAAATGCATGAAGGTTTCGCCAATCATTATTACATATTCGGGTCTTTAGCGACCCCGGACCTATATATCCAGCACAGATGGATCTCTAACTGCTGCAATAGCAAAAAACTCTCTTGATATTTTAAGAACAATTACAGAAGAAAAAAAATAAAGCATATGTTGTTACCTTTTGAAACTTAAAAGGGTTCAATTTGAGCAGATGATTTTACCATCGCTGTCATCGTCAGAGCACACTTCCACAGTACATTCAGCATCTGCCTCATATTCACGATCTCAACCATATTCTCAAAGCGATTGTTTTCAATGACTTCATATTCAATATTTTGATCACTGGCAGCTTATTCGCCACATCCAGCATCAAATGAAAGTGACATTTATATTTCATTGCATACAGTAATTGCTCTGCTGTAAAGCCATTCAAACCAGGTTCCATTTTTGCTGATGATATTCGTTTGTTTTATGCCTGCTGTAATTATCAGTGAAACGTCACGTCATCATTGTGTATCAAACAGTGCCACCTTGAGGAATAAAAGATGCATTGCACATATTGAGTCATCAGATATGTAAATATAGTTGCGCAGGCAAAAATACTTACACATTTACATACCTCGGGTCTCTAGCGACCCTATACACTTTTTACAAAAAATGTGTATTTTAACTTTTATATTTTACTATTTTTTTCTTCTTATATTGTTTATAATGAATAGATTGAGGAATACTAAGAAAGCTGATGTCTAGCTTTAAAAAATGAAGGAGGGAGAGGGTAGAGAATGATGTCCCGGGACGCTAAAGACCCGAGGTATGCATTTAAGGGTTAAAATAGCACCTGGTTTAAAAAAAACTGACATTTTGATGTTTGCATCAAATGTTTGCACATAACAAGCCCCATATCAATGGCTTTTCTGACATAGTAAGCTTGCTCGGTAGCGCACCCGGTGCATTGCATTTGTAATGCGGGTCATGATAATTTGGTATTTCTATTTACTTTAATTAGTATTTATTTTGTTTTAGTATAGTATTCACACCGAGTCTGAAATTTTGGTGAAGTTTCGAAGCTGGTGAGAATAGTTTTGGTGCGTATAGTGTATTTTAATTTCGATATTTGCCTCACATTAGATATTTGAGTCACATTACAGAAGTAAAATAGGTTGTAAATGCTGTTTCATGTTGTGAATGAGCGTTTACACGTGTTAAAGCATCTCTTGATTGATGTTTCTGCAGTTATGGGAGAGTCTATGCAACTACTGACCCATATCACCACACCATCGCCCCGGCAGCCACCTACAGCGTGGGGACCATGGTAAGATAAACCACTGTTATAAACCCAGAAGAGGCAGAAACAGCACACAAATGTATTGTGCACTTTGTCAGAAGTGTATTAAGAACTGTTTCCCACCTTTTTTGTCCACCACATATGTGCCAGGTGTGTTTCTGTGAGTCGTGTTTCCATGACACGCTCCCTGACGAGAGGAAGTCAGTCGGTTAATGTCTGTTTTTAGCTAGCGTTTGCAGCTAACATCAAAGATGAAGGCACTAATGGGCCGTCAGAGTGAGGAGAGCTCGTCTCTTCTCCACTGCGTCGTTTGCTCTCTATTTCCCCTAAATTAATGAGCATGTAACGCATGCAGCAGTGTGCCGTGGGACAGACTCGACTAAAGGAAGGAGACGACAGAGGATGGTTTATTTTCAACCACCTCTTTCTATCAGAAAGAGAAAAAAAAGACTCTTGTTTGGCACTCCGGCATGCATGCAATTTCTCAGCGACAAGGACGTCAGCAAAACACATTAAAACGAAATAAGAAAGAAAAAAGAAGCAGTAGTAAACAGTTCCCCGGTGCAGCTGCTAGCTAAAAGCTTTCATTAATTAAGATGCTTTGTTTGAGACTCTCTTCATTTACTTAATTAAGACTGTGCCTGTACGCTTTTCTTTAATTCCTGCTTCCCTGCAAATTTCCTTCCTTGTTTCTTCATCAACAGTGAGAAAAATGACCCCATCACAGAGCCGAGAAGCCCCGTCAGTGGCTCCGTTCCAAAACATAGTGAGCCACCTACTGTGTACTGCTTACAAAGAGACTGTTCTTTCATTGACAACTGCTAGAGAGAGCACCATTTTTCAAAGTTGAACTACTTATAACTTGATACAACATTTTGAAAAGTGTTAATAATCCATTTTTAATCAGACTGACCTTTTTTCATTTATTTATTTATTTATGAATTCAGTTATATTACATTATAATATTATTTTCTTACACAATTTTGGATAGATGTTTTGTTGCAATGCATTCTGGGATTGCACACAATTGATGCATTGCAAAAACTAAATTTTCTTCCTTAGTATTTTGTCTTGTTTTGCCACAATTAAATATTTAAGATATTTAAAATAAAAGGGTAATATAAAAATACAATTATTTTTATGAGAAATAAATTGAAATAAGGTAAAAACGTAAAGAATTGGCAACTAACTAAAAAAAAAACAACAACAAAAAGCTAATTACAATTATTTAAAAACTCAATAACATTACATCAACAAAATTTTTTTTAAATATAAAATAAATACTATTCAATAATACTGTATTAAATATAAAAAAATGCTAAAATACCACTGATCACGATTCAATAATATTTAGATATTCATACTAGAAAATAAGAAAAACAATACTGAGGAAGAAAATAACATTTTGCAGTGTACATCTGATGCTGCATTACAGTTTGGCCAAATAAAGGTCTCTTAGAAGGCTTTGAGTTCCTTTTGAAGCACCTCTATGATGTCTTACAATGCTGTCTAGTTAGGGAGCTCACTAGGTTTTGGAACAGACCCAGCTTGTCCATTTATTTATGTGTGTGTGTGTGTGTTTGAGAACTGATGCAGAAGAACCTGAGAACTCTGATTTACAGAGCAATCAAATGATCCCTCATCTGTCAGAGAAAGAGCACTTTGGTTTTCGGCTCTTTCATCATAACTGATTAACGCGACGGCGCGAGATGGGAGAGCTTTTCGCTTTTAAAATTCCTTTAATAATTAGTTCCTCTGCGGTTGCATTAAAATCTCTTTGCTGGATTTCCCAGCGTCGTGAAATTGCAGATGGCTTCCACCCAGACCAGCGAGCGGGTTCCCCCATAAATTAGGGAGAATTATCCTTTGAAGGTCTCGGCTTTCTGGAGTAAATTACCCGTATGGTCCGGTATCATGGGGCGTGTTCGAAGACCACAACTCGCTCCCACGCCTGCCAGATTTCTGCACACTAAACTTTAAAGAGAATAATTGTACATGCCTTTGAACACCATTGGAATTCATTTGATGCATCATAGTTTGAGGTCTATAATGCTTTCAAAGTCAGCCGATGCCATTTCTGCACAATGCATACAGACGGAACGCTACTAAAATTGCTAGATAGTGACTCTGTAATGAGATACCAAAAAAAGAATGCAGATCCCTTCATGGGCAGCACAACCCCTTGATCTCACCATTATTAAACTTAAGCTTTGATAAGTTTTCTAAATCAGTTCTCAGAGTTCATCAGCATTAGTGAACACACACACTGGTAAAGGAATAGGTCACCCAAAAATGAAAATTTGCTGAACATTTTCTCACCCTCAGGCCAACCAATCGATCATTTGCAGTGAATGGGTGCCGTGAGAATGAAAGTCCAAACAGCTGATCACAAAAACTTCACAATAATCCACAAGTAATCCACACCACTCCAGTCCATCAGTTAATGTCTTGTGAATAAAAAGCTACATGTTTGTAACAAATAAGTCCATCATTAAGATGTTTTAACCTCAAACTGGCTAAAATAGTCCTCTATCCATAATATTGCTTTCCCAGTGAAAAGGTCGCCTTGTCTGAATTAGGAGAGAAATATGCACAGATCAAGCTCTGTTTGCAAACCAAAACAGGCCAAAACGGCTCTAAACAAATATGTTGGTGGGTTTTGATATGAGAGACAACAGGAGATGGACTTTTGTGGATTAGTGTGATGTTTTTTATCAGCTGTTTGGAGTCTCATTCTGGCGGCACCCATTTATTACAGAGGATCCATTGGTGAGTGATGTAACGATATATTTCTCCAAATCTGTTCTACTGAGAGGAAAAAAACCTTTCTACAAACAAACTTTCTTTTTTGAGTGAACTATTCCTTTATATCAATGCCAGAATTCTAAAGGAAGGAAATTTGAGAAGCAGGAATTCCGTCGTTGCCGTGACCACCAGCTTGACTCTGATTGGTGCTCTGTCATCTTTGATGTTGCAGGCGAGCCTGTACAGAGGAGGCTACAGCCGCTTCACGCCCTACTAGAGAGACTAAACCACTGATTACACAAACTAACACACAAAACCACTAGACTCGTTCTGCTACAAGGAGTGTGATTTCAAACTAAAATGCTTCCAGGTCACCCAATGACCTCATCCCGACATCATTCTCTCAAGTGGACGTTGTGGAAATCAGTGGGAAAATCAGAAGAGCAGCTCATAAATGTGGAGTTGATGTCAGATTTTTTGATTTGAGACATTTTTTAACTATTTTTTTTCACACTTGTGTTTTGTCTGCAAATGCAGGGACAGTGTTTCAAAAAGCATTTTAAAATGGGAAGAAAGTGAACTATTATTTGGTCCTTTAGATGATTGTTTTTCATTATTGATAATTTTATGTATATAAGCTGCTAATGTGAATTCAGACATGAGACAAAAATATCTCAGGACTCTCTTCAACTTTGCTCTGAATCCAAAACCACCCCAGCTAGACGTTCAGATATGTGTATATATACTTCACCAGATATTGCCAGCATACTCTATTCTCTGTGGTCTGAAACTGTGTGTTTGCTGTATAAATAAGCTGTTCTTGTTTAGTTGCTGGGGTTTTATTTGAAGGGTTTCTATGCATGTTGTTTCCGAAATGAGAGGACTCGTCATGTGTTCGGCCCTCTCACGTTTGCACTTACAGATTTACCTCTGTACACAGTGGACAGGTTTAACTCATGCTAACTAATGCTGAATGGAAGTGTGAGTGCTTGTACATTGACATATAAAGGATTAAACCATCATTTCATATATGGAAATATTGCATAAAGTAATTTTACAAGTTAACACAGAGACTTTGGGAGCCATATGATTTTCAAAGGAAGGACATATAATTAGATTCATGAAAATACAAGGAAACTTGTTGGGATTTAAAGAGATGTGTAAAGAAATTTAAAATTAATAGTAATGATAAGGTGACATGGGGAGATTTAAGGAGATATACAGAGAAATTTTAAAATAATAATAATGATAAGGTGACATGGGGAGATTTAAGGAGATTCACAGAGAAACTGAAAAAATATAAATTATTACGCTTAAGAAAATGTGTAAGGAGACACAGAGAGTTTAAGTGGACATACAGAGATGTAGGGGAACACAAAAAACGGTTACATTTAAGGCAAGGCACTAAGAGAAAAACAATGTTTTTCACCACTGTTCAATTTTGAGATTTTGGTCTATTTTGTTTCCAGACTAGTGGAAAGAAAACATCCAAAATACATATTTAAGTCTTTATTTTATTACATGATTTTATTTGCACCAGTAGATTTCAATTACAATATATATCTTTGAATCTGTTTTCTCAAAATTCTTTTTTTCTCTCTCTCTCTCTCTCGCTCTTCAGTTTTACCTACATACACCAAACTTTTACTGTTTTATTAAAAGTTTTATTCCTCGCTATATTCTGAAGGTATTTATAGAGGGGTTTGTTCATACATCATTCGCTTGATTTCATTATTGCACTATTTATGTCTGTAGATTTCAATTACAATACATATATTTAAAGGCCGTTTTCTCAAAAATGAGATTGTTTCTCCACTTCAGCAGCACTTACAGACACCAAGACTTAGAGTTTTTTTCCTCTGTACGTTCTGAAGATTTTTACTGAGGGATTTGTTCATATATCATTCACAATGATGTATATACCATTTTATTTCTAAAAACATGCTAAAAGTGTATTTTTTCTGTCTGTTGACAGTATTTCTTCATCAATAGCACTTACATATACCAAAACTTAACAGTTTTATTCCTATCTATATTCTGAAGGTTTTTACAGAGGGGTTTGTTCATACATCATTCACTTGATTTTATTATTGCACTTTATCTATTTGCATCTGTAGATTTCAATTATAATACATAAAGGCCATTTTCAAAATTAGTTTGTTTCTCCACTTTAGCAGCACTCACGAACACCAAATTTTACAGTTTTATTCCTATCTATAGTCTGAAGATTTGTATAGAGTGGTTTGTTCATATATCATTTGCACTAATATATATTACATTTTATTCCTAAAACATGATGAAAATTTATTTTTTCTGCGGTATTTTCTGATTTATAGATTGATATCAAAAATATTGAAAAAGAGATATCAAAAATCCCTTCTGTAAAAAACTTTAACTCTAATATGTCTACAAAATCAAGCAAAAAAAATAAATCTGGTTTTATCCAATGTTCAGATTTATTCTTTGCAATTTTTGCAAATTAGTGCATATTTAATTAGAAAATGCCTCATTTGAGTATTTAAACGAAACATTTCTGAAAACCTATAATACAATACATTTTTCTTAATGTACTGTATGTATGGGTGATATATTAGCCCAAATTTTTACTCTGTTCACCTGTAGTGTCTTGCCTTAATAAACATACTGAGACACAGTGAGGCATAAAGAATCATAGGAAAGTATAAAGAAGCCTAAAGAGACAGGAATGAAGAGAAGCTGTCTGCTGAGAGTTTCATGTGAATCAGTTCAATCTCTGCCTCATTGATTCAAATGCAAAACATGTATAGAGACCTTAAGTAGTGTGACATTTGTTAATTAAGATAGAAACTCTCAAGATCACATCCCTGAGCTCATGTTATGATGCTTTGGACTGAATTCAGCTCCCATACGCTGTAAAATGTAATTTGATTCACATAATTAGGGCTTTATCCTTAAGGTGTACGTTGAAACCTAACTTTGAGTGATGTTACTCATGCAACAGGGCCTTTATGATTAAAATAAGTGTAGTACAAGTTAACAATGTTTACACCCAAACATATCAGCAGAATCATTAAGGACATTTGGTTCCTCTTCTCCTTTTTTCCCCCAGATCTGCTTTAGATTTTTGTGTCTCTTAACGTCACTGTCACATTCATGACTTTGTTTTAATGATCGAGCTCTTGTCTTTTTTCGTTGCGTAAAAATTGCATATTCTCTGAAAGGAAATTGCATCAAAGTGTAAGAGAATCGTTTACACTTCAGTATAAAACATGTTTTTGCACAGAATTGCAGTATATGTAAGTCTTCAGCAGACAGCTGCTCTGTGTTTTCCTCTCTGTATCTCCTGCACTTTTATTCTGCTTTGACCTGTTAAGGCTGCTGCTGCTGATGTTCAACCAGAAAGAGCCTCTGTGGATGTGATAGATTTGATTTGTTGTTTTATTTCCACTGTTTCGACTCATGTTAATGTACAAAGAACCAGCAGACGGAAAACTATACATATGACATGTATTTACTTATTGTTTTATTATATTATTAAGTACATGAGGGGTTACATAATTATTCTGCAGCTTATAAAGTCGACATTTTAGCACAAGGACTGATATGCTTATTACTCACGTCTATGAAGTCTTCAGGTCTCGACTCATTCAGACCAGCATGTTTACCTGCTGTTTAAGCAAAAAATAATAATAAAAAAAATTAAAGACACTTAGAGTTGGAAAAAAACAAAAGGACAAAAAGCAAAAAAGTTTGTAAATACATGTATATATACTTCATAAATATCATATGATTATCTATACGCGTTTCAATACACTTGTATAATGGATTTTGTGTCTGAAATGTTTTATTCTTTAAACTCTATGTAAATTATTTTCGTTTGTTTTTGTCTGAGAGTTTTGTCAAAAGTACTTTTGTTTGATATATTCAACACTGTATATGACGTGGTCTTTTTGCATATGAAAATATTTGATGTTTATATATACAAGTTCATTATAATTCATGAATATGTCTACATAAAATAAAGAACTTACATGAGCTGAGGTCTCTTCCCTTATATGTATATAAAATACAGCAGCTCCAAAACGTATTTAGACACATTGCAATGATGTTTAAGAAATGTTGTGCTTACAAAATGTGCCTCTGCTGTCATTCTTGAAAATAAGTTACAGTTGCTTTAATATTTTATGATTTAAGGACAAGTTGATTCACCCTTCTGCCATTCTTGTATTCTGTAATTTTGTATTTTTTGAAAATCATTTTTAAAGAATCTTTTCAATTCTGTCCCGTTTTCTAGTTAAAATGTTTAAACGTCCTTAAAATGAGTTAAATGTACATGAAAAGCAGTGTTTCTTGTTCATAAACCTCACTACATTTAAATGAAAAACAAGACAAAACATTATTTTTGTTTATTTTTTAACTTTTTTGTATTTTTAAATGTATCTATTTTTTTATTTCATTCTTTCATCCATTTATTTATTTGTTTGTTAATTTATTTATTTATTTTGCAATGTATGATATCTTTATGTGAGGAACAGACTGATAAACTTCTCAGTGAGAACATTGAAATGTCAATCATGCTCACACTAATATTTAAAAATGGATGTTTTGCCATGCATGATCTAATGTATTTGTTACAGTCAGTAACTTTAATTTGGGTCTGTTCCCCATGTAAAGCATCATGCAACTTATAAGACTTATAATATAGTGTACAAGTTATATGGGTTGACATGAGAGATGTGGGGGCTGCTGTAGATTTCATCCTTACACTGAAATGATATCATCTGAAGCCAACCAGCTTCATTGAATAAATTCTTATCTGCTTTTGCTTTTTCAGTAAATACAGCAGAAGAAAAAAAAACTGTACTGAGCACTTCAGGAAAGCAAGGACCATCATGAGAAAAGGAAATCTAGAGTAACCAGAGGAGAATGAAGAAAAGTGCCAGCGGAGAACATAAAGGACAAAAATACAAACAGATGGACACATTCAGAAACATTTTATTTTTCTATATGTTATCGTTCATGGATGGAGCAGAGACGTGTGTGCATCTCAGAGATGACAGTAAACTGACGCTGATATGACCCTCACGCTACGGCCCCGCCCACAACATCATTCACCAATCAGAGGTGATATATGACGGGGAGGAGCCAAAACAAGCCGAAGGCTGCATGACTAATGTGTTTCCTGTGGGTGGAGTCATTGTGCGTGCTGTGATTGGTTGCTTTGCAACACTTCCCAGAAAGGATTTCACTCTCGCCACACTTCCTGCGTCATATGCTTCAGCTCACATCCTCATTGGTCATCCATTCACCCGCTTCCTGTGGAGAGATGTCGCCAGACCACTTACAGGATACAGTTCATCCTATGTGGGCGGAGCCGCTCATTCACTTCCTATGGCTGATGTCATAACTCAGCTGATTGGCCACACTGCTGGCCAACTTCCTGTGGTGTTCCTGGTTAGGACTCTTAAACTAAAGATGTCAACTACTGATCAATGTTGCGCGGTGAGGGTGTTGGTTCAGAAGGGGTGGAGCAAAATTTCTAATTAAGATTTACAATTTATATAAGAATGATTTTATGGACAGTTTACATTGATATTCATTCTGTTGCTCTTGTTTAATTAAGACTGAGGGGCTGTTCACACAGAACGTGGCTTTGTGTCTAAAAACACGAGACATTAAAAAATGCCTCCTCCACCAAGTCGCAGTCGAATAAAAACGTTGCCATGCCAACTTGCTTCTCTAAACAAAAGCTTGCAACGCTTGCCCCACCTCCGGGGTTTTCTGATTGGTCCACTGTTTTGGAACTGACATGGATGAGCGGCGCTGCATGTAAAAGTTGAAACTTCGCATAGCTTCTCAAAAACACTCAAATCGCTCATGCAAGATGCTGCAAATGACGCAAGTGCAACGGCTATACTCGTCCGTCTGCATGTTTACATAGAAAAACAATAGAAAAGTAGCGCATTGAATTGGGAAAAACACGTTGTGTGTGAATGACCCCTAAGACCGTTTACCAGGTGATCTACCATTCAGAAGATATGAATAATTAAGACATAATTAAGATTTGTTCATGTTTATTAAATAAGTCTCATCTGCTTACCAAATCTGCATTTATCTGATCAGAACTACAGATAATATTGAAAACTGAAAACAATAATACTGTGAAAAGTTATTACAATTTAGACCGTTTTGTTTTTAAATAAAGAAAGAATTTTATTCAGCAAGTATGCATTAAATTGGTCAAAAGTGACATTAAATACATTTATAATTTTACAAAAGATTTCCATTTCAAATAAATGCTGTTCTTTTGAATTTAGGATTCTTCAAAGTAATCCTGAATTAAAATGTACCACGGTTTCCACAAAAATATGAAGCAGCACAACTGTTTTCAACATTGATAAAATCAGAAATGTTTCTTGAGCAGCAAATCTGCATATCAGAATGATTTCTGAAGGATCATGTGACACTGAAGAATGGAGTAATGATGCTGAAAATTCAGCTTTGATCACAGAAATAAATTCAGCATACTATAAATAAAATCAAAAAATTTTTTAAGTGTAATCATATTTAACATTTTTACTGTATTCTTAATCAAATAAATGCTTTTGTGAGCAGAGGAGACTTCTTTCAAAATCACCTTAGATTCCAAACTTTTGGACAGTAATGTAGTAAATTTTACTCATAATGAAATTAATTTAGCCTTTAATTCAAATTCATTTTATGGCATTTTTGCATTTATTTTAATGCCTCTCAGTGAATTAAGGGTTGTAGACTTATGCACACATTCCATTTTGACCATTACAGCGTCATACTGATGAAACACAGGCAGAATGATCATCTATGTGAATTATTCATAATATTTATGCAACAATTTATGCAAAAAAATGGCTTGACATTTACACATAAATACAAAGTAACGCTTCACCCGAACAAACACTCCCACCGTTCAGATCATGTGCCGAGAGAAAAATTGATCAGTGACTTCTAGTCTATGAAACTCACTTGACTGAAGCGTGAGATTACAATGTTTACTTTTAAACCAGGGGACAAACCTCCAGCCAAAATGAACCACACCGCGGATGCATCTAGTATTTAACTAAGGGAAAAAAAGAGCGATAGATGAAAAAGTAAAGTATTATTCATTGAATTATCATAGTGCTATATGACAAATATATCCACATGTTTATCCACGCCTACATTAAATGCTTCCTTTAAACAATGTTTTACACAAACAGTGACTGTTAACCTGTTCTTTGGTAAATTTTGTCAGCTGTATGAAGTATTTCTGGGGTTTGATACGCCTGCAGGTGGGAGGGATGGGATGTAACGAACAGAAAATATTATTTGGGGAAACAGCTTGAATTTTTAAAGCACATTTTCCCTATCCACATGTTTTCAAGAATGCATTGATATATGTTCAGAGTATAACAGTAGTTGTATTTGTACATACGTGACATATTTATTATCATGCTGATGGGGTTGAGAGCGAGGGCTGTGTGTGTGTTTCTGAATGTGTGTGATGTGTATTTTATTCTTATCATAATCAAATCTTGCTTTATTATTCAGCTTTAACTCTAAGACATTAATTCTTTCAGTTTGACTACTATTGTTTTAGTATTAAGCTTCTTATATTTGCAGCTCTAAACGCCCTACAGAAACCCTTGGCATGTTTAGAGTTTAATTAAGACTTGATTTAGTGTTTTATTCAGCAGTTGTATGTGTCCAGCCAAATCTTTAGAGAAATTTCTTCATAAGTCTTTATAAGTAATTCAAGTCTACATTTCTGCAAAACCTGAATTAGCAAGCAGAACATAAGTAAAGGCGCTTTATGCAAGATTTATCCAAGTGTGATGATACACAGTAAAAGGTTTACATTTACTGATTATTAATCAGTTTACATCAGGGTTTCCAGAACTTTTTTTTCGTCAGTCAAACCCCTTGATGTCTTTTTATAAGTTAATATTTCAATAATTTAACAACACATTCACATGTTCATAGTTCTCTGATGTTTGTTAATGGTCACATGACATGCAGGTAAACAAATGAAATATTTCCTTTAGTAAGGGGGTCATTTTATTGTTTTAATTTTCAAAATATTGATTAATTTTAATTTGTATGATTTAAATAATGATTAGCTTTTCATTGCAGTTCCCTGGTAAATCCCCAGGGTTTTGCAAACATCCTTTTTTAAAATCTCACTTAAGATCAACAGTTTAGCCATTTCAGTAGCTAGTTTTATAGTTTGATCAATATTTTGGATTTGTTTTTATTTTTAGACACTTTCTTATACCTTCTTTTTTTTCTTTTGAAGTTTTTGTAATTTGATTGTGTTTTTGTCAATGTTATACTGTTTTAGTAACTTTTTTATGTTTTACATTTAGTATATTTCATTTCAAGTACTGAAAATGTGTTTATGGTTTTACTTTTAGTTAATAACCCTAATCACTCATTCATAAAGTTCTATACATCTCCATCCCGTTTCTGTTTGTTTATTAAAAAGTTTGCACATTATATCATATTTCAATTAATTCCGCAGAATTTCACAGATTCCCCTTCAAAATCAACATGAAAAATAGAGAGTCATCCGGTTCTGCTTAAACAGGTAAGATCACATACTTTTCATCTATCATGATTCTGAAGCATCTACACTCATATTTACATCAGACATCACTGCACCTCATGCATCTATATGTTTGAAAAGTTTTCTCCCAGGGTGAAGGAGGAAAGTGAATAACTGTGCGTGTGAGAAATGAACGAGAGAGAGAGCATCTGTCTGGTTTTACCGTGGTAAACGGTTGTTTTTCTATCTCTGCTGTGCTGTAAATATCTGCCCCGTCTCCTCTACCCTTCTACCCAGCAAAATCTTGTATTTTGTTCTAAAAGGATAAGGTTTATTTGTAAGGATTTTTTAAAATCTATCTCTTTCTCATTTTTGTAAGCATTGAAATGATCAAATATCTTTAAAAAAGGTTTAAAGGTGAAATATTGAAAGATAAATGTGTCTCTCTGAAGCCCTCCAGATCTGTGACTGTATCAGTTTGTGTTTTCTTTCTCTTCTGCTATCGCTACAAGCCTCCGATGAAAACTCTATTTGTTATTCTGACATTAAAGTTATCATCATTATTATTATGACATCATATTTATTACTACCCATTGATATGAACACCATCATTATTACATAAATAAACTTGTCTACTTCAGCATTTGGTGGAGTTTTTGTTTCTATATTGTTTACAAATATAAAGAATAATTCCTCTTTAAATATTTCCAGATAATGTTTTAATAATTTGTTTTCTACTTGAATCTAGTAATTCTGGAAACAGGTCTTTATAACTCAATACATGAACATTTATAGATACTATGTTATGTGTTAGGAAGGGAGGTCACATGTAAGGGGATCATAATATTTTGCTTAGAAAGTTTGAAACCCCTTGAGTCCTAAGATAATTGCCCTTAAGAAAACATGATTAGACTGTTTTGAAAATATGTAGTTATGCACATCCAGCCAACACTTCCATACTGTCTTACGATACATTAGCTATACTTTCCCCACCACCAGTGAAGTACTTCTAGTGTGCAGTAGGTTACACGCAGTACTGGGATTACATGTAATCTAGATTACGTAATCAGATCCAAAAATTAAGTACTTGTAATTAGATTATATTACATTTTAAATACTTGTAATCCAACTACAGATACTTTTTTGTGGATCATTTAACCATGTATTAGGGTGTCTTTGGAAGGCTTTTGTCTTTTCATGCACATTAAAATGCATTGGGTCAAAAATAATCAAAATTTGTATTGTCATGCAATTTGGAATCAGAAACAGACTACAATTTGTAAGTAATCTACCCAGCACTGGTTACACATGTATGAATTGAATCTTCGCTGATAGAATCCAAGCGTGCTGAGCTGGATGTCCGGTCGAGTGTGTTCCGGTGTTTCCAGGGTGATGTGAAAACGGAAGAGAACATTTGTCATCCTGCTTTCCTCTCAGGACTATAAGATGGAAAGCACCTGTCCATCTCCTAGGCAACCATTTACCTAAGAGCGGCGTCGATCTCAATGAATCTGGCCCTGCGGAAACACACATGCCATTACACTGAGACGTATAGACCATAATGGACAATAAACAAAAGTTTGCAGGAACTGTAAAACAGTTTGTGGAGAAACACATGCTAGAGGTGCTGGATAACAGAGAATGCATAAATGTATGCATGTAAATAAATTATGTGGTTAAGGCCAGGGCTAACTGTGTCCCTTTTTACAGTGATTTCCAGTAAAAGCCAGACACAAGCCAAGTGCTCAAAAAGCTCATTGTCAGCTTAATTAACAGAATAAAGAGACCACTGAACACCTGTCGACGGATTTGTGACTATTTAAGGAAAATACTAATACTAACCAGAAAAGGCTACAGCACATAAATGCATTGATATTTATTGTGTTGTGAACTTCAGTGGGGCTTTATTGACATCTAATGGTAAAATTGTGCAGCTGCACTCAAAACTTGAGGTAGATGTTTCAGGATGTGGGGTGCATTTCCCAAAATCATTGTTAGCTATGTTCTATGTAATGAAGAAACTTGCGACCATATAGTTGCTTTTGGGAAACGCACCCCAGGTTTGAACATTGAACATCAAAATCAGTCATAATATCTATGATTTATTTTCATCAGATATAAAGTTTGGCCAGATAAGGCTGACAAAAAAAGTACTGTAAAAGTACTTAACCAGATGTGAGTGTCTTAGTAATTCACTACTCTCCGTCATAGTGACAATATCCTCAATGTCCTGATAAAAAGGAAATAGGAATCAGTGATCAGTCAATAACAAAAAGGATTTTGGAGAAGTTGGTTTCTCAACAAACAGCAGATCTCAGTGATTCTTGCAGTTGTTCATTTTTGAAACCATAATCAGGAAGTGATGTATCGCGAAATGATCTCCCCATGAAACCAAAGGAACTCCACAAAACAGATGCCATGCAATAAAACAATAAAACTCATCTAGAGAAGAGATCTCCAAAGACAGTAAATGACACCACCTTGCCCAAACTTCCCCCCTTGCTCATTTATGACCCCCTTCTCCCCTCTTCCTCTCCCTTCTTACTCTTCTCCCCCCAAAACTGAAAGTTCACTAAGAATATCTATATATACCACAGATGATGTATCTTGTTAATCTGTTGTTTTACCCCTTTAAGTTTCGTATCATTGTAAAGGTCTCTGTGCGATTGGTAAAATGGTTTCAATTTCACAGCAGTCACTTATATTTTGAGAATTCTGTTCTGCTGATGAGGGGTGTGTCTCCTTCAGGGTCTGTGAGAATGCTTTCCCTTCTCTGGCCAGGGGTGAACCAAGGGTACAAATAACAAACCAAAAGGTATTTTTTGTTTTTACGACTGATTTGAAGATGTATTTGTCCTGGTCTAGATATATAAGCGAAGTAGCATTATAGTCACTGGGGATTCTGTTACCAGAAAACCCCCACACAGTGTTTGTGAGTCCCTGGAGCTCTGCATCCAAATCTCCCACATTCTGCTGTGTCTCTCTCTGCTGTTGGGTATGCGTCTCTCACTCTTTTAGATTCATCTTTGAGCAATTGATGTTATGTATTCATCTTAAAGGGGTCATATGATGCGATTTCAAGTTTTACTTTCTCTTTGGTGTGTTACAAGCTGTTCATGAATAGATTAAGATCCCTAAAGCTGCAAAGACTAAAGTCTAAAACCCAAAGAGATATTCTTTATAAAAGTTGAGTCGTCCACGCCCTCCTAAAACGCCTTGTTTAAACACGCCCCCACATCTACGTCACGAAGTGGGAAGATTTGCATAACGCTGCCCAAATGTTCACGCAAAGAAAGAAGATGTAACTTTTATTCTCGCTGTAGTATTGTTGTTGCTGCCGCCGCCATGTCGTGGAAACGCTGTTTCTCGTTGTGAAATTGAAACTACTTTGTTTGGCCTTCCAAAAGAGGACACAACTAGAAATCAGTGGTTAAGTTGTATTTACAACACTGTTCAAAAACAGTTCAACCCAAATATTCAGATACGTGCAGCACATTTTGCGGAGGATGAGAACTGTTTCCTGTGAGAGTAGCCTACAATACCGGCTGTTCTGACTCACATATAGGCTGACTCACAGCCTGTAAGTTGTTTTCATATGAGTTAAAGGATTGACACGATGATCAAACGCCGAGTTGTGGGCGTGTTGTAGAGTAGTGCTGGTTGCTTATTCTGCCGCCTCTCAAATGCAACAAGGTATTTATGTTTACGCGGCGCGATGCAAGTATAATGTATAAATACTGTATAAGTCATTATAATCAGTAATTGTCCACACTGGATGCAACAAATGCCTCGTTCATAATGGCTTTTAATGTTAATATCTATGAACTATTATCTCGTCGACGCCGGACACGGCATCACAGTCTGGTTAAAAAAGGGGGGGGGTAACATTTCCTCACACGCTTGAGGTATCCGGCCAATAACAACGCACTGGATAGTTGTTGATTATGACCCCTTTAATTTTAACTAAATTTAATTTTGAATTGGATTCTCGTTGCTTAATTATTTAATTGGCATGATACATTTTTACCTGACAAATAAAATATTTTATTTGATTAATTCTGCATTATCCTTAAACCATTATTTCTAGTAGATTAAAGTGGAGTCTAGTATTACCGCAAATCTGTATTCAGGATAGATCATACAGAAGGCCCACGCAGAAATCTAGCAACATTGTGGCTGCTAGTGGGACTCTTCTGCATTTTTGTAGAATCGGACTTAGCAAGTTGCGCTGCTGAGGAATGATGAAACCTATACGTCGTTGTAGTAGTGAGCATTGTAGGCAACTGTACTAAAGGTTATAGTTCACTCTGCATCTCGACCTAAACTCAGACGCAGGCTAGCTTTGTACATAGTGAGAGCCGAAGTGCCCTAGGTCTCACGGTGATGTGTGCCTACGCGACATTAGTCGGTTCTTGTGCAGTCTCGCTATGAACCAACAGAATTAAAAGCTATGGGATGTTTTGATTAACTTCACACTTACATAATAGGAATATTTGGATCAGTTGCGTTAATTTACGAAAATACAGCCTAAATATTAATGTCACGTAGAATTATTGAAAATCAGATAAAATCACATGGAGCTAGAGTAAAATTTTAACTAAATCCTGATAAATTAAGTGAAATTTGCAGAAGTGCAAGTAACCAGATCCAACAACGCATATACACCTGTGCGCTCACGCATCTGAGAATTCTGTCATGAGGGCCACAGTGGTGTTGGACACTTTGCGGGAGCTACAAACTAGTTTTTGAAAAAATGGCTGCAAGATATCTCCGTGAAAACCTCTCGAGACTTTACACAGTAGAAACATAAAAAACTTACTTCTGTCGGCAGGGACAACATAGTATGGGTGTTGACGTGGTTGAGAATTCCACACGAAACACGTAAATTAAACATTCAAAACCATCAGTGAAGGTGTTTCCAGGTAACAACCTCTCAATTCATATGTTAACCATAAATATTGTCAAAAACACAGATATCATGGAACTTCACGAGATGGCTCAATACAGCTCTCTTCATTTCTACTCTCTACATGTTATATTACACTCCAGAAAATTACATGAGCAAATTCATGTGTATTCTCTCATTATTTTTCAAAATCGACTGCTGCTCGTGATTCACGGAAAAATGGTCTGATCAAGAGCCATACCAGGAACAGCGCGTGAAGTGTCTACCCGAGGCTTTCAGCTGTCAGTAAAGCGCGATCGAGAATAGCAACAGACTCAAGTGGGAAATCACGCAAAGGCAGCGGGAGTATGCAGTTTAAATCGTTGAGAGGGGGTGATACAGAGGTAACATGTGTTTAAATGAAAGATGTGTGGTCAGATCTAGGAATCAGTAAGCTCTCATTAACTGCAGCGATTCCATTACGCCACGGGAGTTTTGCTATCACTTGTCCGTCAAGTGTCTACATCAAGAAGGAGCAAGCGCACGTAGAGCTCCGCTTTCCCGACAAACTCGCTTGAATCAGATCACAGAACACAGAAACAACAACACCCAGACTCTCATTTTAATATCTCTGGAACTAGACACTAAAATGCCAAATCCTCCCGATGACTGCCAAAAATACTAGACAGATATCCACATGTCCCACCAGGACGACCAGTAAGTAATTGGATCACTGTTACACCACTATAAAGAATGCATATCACTCTGTCCCTCGAGCAGCTTTGGGGCTCTCTGATCAATGTTTTGGTTCATTTTATACCGACCTACAGGCAGAAACTGGAATCAGCTAAACCTGTATTAAGGACTGTAAAAAGATGGACTAATGAAGCAAAGCAGGGTTTACAAGCTTGTTTTGACCTCACTGACTGGAGCGTCTTTGAAGCAAAGCTGTGCTGCCAGCCCGAGTGTGGTAAGAAGAGCTCCAAAGAGACGGTTAACATTCTTATATCCCGTTTACTCACGTGACGATATACGTGGCATTTTACCTACCAATGGCCATAACAGACATTTAACCTACAACAAACGACAAACTATGGTACACACGTGCAACACAACTCAGACACCTCCAGTCAGGCCAAACAAAGCAACAGACATGACTGTACAGGGAGGGCGACAATGTCTTGTTAAAAAACAGGCTCAATACATCACTGGAAACAAGGAAGATCAGAAGTGACAAAGAGGAATGTGTACTGAACATTATCCAATTAGAATACAGGAGTTCAATTCTCGTTCGACACAGAGATATCCAAAGCGGTACATCAGTGATAGGAAAAAGGTGGAGCGACTGAAACGGAAAAATCCCAAACTATTCAAGAACCCACATCCCCCAGCAATGTGGGAATCAACCAACTGGGTCAGACACCTTATAATGAAGGACTACTGCAGGGCTGAAAAAACACAACCCGACAACCGCACCTGAAACACCTTCCAACACATCATTCCACTCGCAGTAACCCCCTCTCCACCTACCTGCAATTCGAGTTGCGAAGCAGAAAGGAAGAGGTGCCGCAGGTTTCTTTCCGGACGCGAAAAAAGAGAAAAAAAAAAGCCACCAAGGCCCAGATGTGTTACACCAGTCTGACGGAAATCCTGTGACGACCAAGCCTTGGCCCCCACTCGTCAAACTAATAAGCATAATTCAAACAGTATCCATGGAGGCTTTGCGAAGGGTCCTCATTAGCTTCAAAATCACGTACCACCCATCACTCCCCATCCAAAGGTAATCCAAAATTACAGGACCTTAATTGACTGTCCGATGGCCGGCTCAACGTCTGTGGCATGACGTCCTTTTGAAAAACTGCGTGCTGTGCGACCCACCGTGAATGGACCATTCACTGGACCCTGCTGGATCCTCTGCAGTTTTGCATACCGAGAAAACAGGTCGGGGGTGCATTCGACGTGCCAGTTCAACATGCGGACTGCACTTGTGTTTCGGATGCAAATCAGGCACAGAGAGGGAACTTAACAGACACTTATGGGGAGATCCTGCTTAGTGGAAGACTTCAGCTGAGTCTCGCCCATTGTGAAAATCACCCCAAACCTCCTCTGCCCCCATCAAACTAACTCAGCATCTCCGTACCCAACCTCCGATCTGTCAGGGACGAATAGTTACCTGACAAACAGACAGCCAGCTAGTGAGGCTGAGGCAAACCGCAACACATCTCAACACCCACAACCCCATCAGCATCTGGAGCTCTCAGAGGCTGGGTTCTACTCCACTCAACAATGCTCCTTCCTCCATGACACCAACCGACTGCCAACCTATAAAGGACCCCTCTGTCAACCTCCTGAAGTTTGCAGACGACACCACACTCATCGCCCTCATTCAGGACGGTGACGAGTCTCCCTTACAGTCAGGAGGTTTAACGAGTGGCTCTGTTGGCTGCAGTCTCAACCTGAAGACATAACACGCTACTAAGAAAATTGTGAACGGCTTATATGGACATCCCGTGGAGCTTCCAGGATTGAATCACCCCCACTTAGTGCCGACTACCCACAACCACCATGCTCACCATCGATGCCGAGACAGGCAAGGGATCTGCAGTGATAGTCAGTTCAGGCTTCCGCGGCGAAACATACACAAATCTCTCAGGAGCCGGAGGTTAATAGTGCTGAGACAGTTTTTATCCATGTCATAGAGTTTCCAACATCGTTAAAAAAGGAAAAAACCCAGCGAACCGCAGGTCTGCCTCTGTACTTCCATTTGCCCAGCTCGCCCGGTCTCCTTGCGGACTGGAGGAAGTCTCTAACCTGTCACAGGGGATGCTGCTGAAAAAGTTAAAACTCCGCCAACAATGAATCGGTCCTCTGCTACTTATCTATAGAGGTCTGAGTTACAGCGTCAGAGCTACAGAATCGACCTCAGAAGACTACAGGAGGGTAGGTCGGCTCTGCTGTTGCCGAGATCATGGTAAACACCTCCCTCTCGTCAACGAGACTGTACTCATCCAGAGTGAGCCAGAAGGCGCTGGCAAAACGGATGTCTGGACCCCGCACATGCCAGATCCCTCTTTGAACTGTTGCCAATCACTGGTACGACGCGTACAGAGGATCCTGACACGCCAGAACGACCAGTTGAACACAGAAACAGTTTTCAGTTCCCCATGTTGCGAAATCATCTAATGAAATCAACCTGATCAATACACTGTGGATCACAACATCTACTACATTTATTCACTCATACCTTACTTGATGTAACCAACATACTCAGTCTAAATTTCAAATTTTATTCATATATTATTAGTTGTAGCAATTCAACTGTCTATGGTTACTACCTTGTACATACCAATGTAGCTTGTGTGATATTTTTTATTCTTATTACTTGTTTTATTTACACATTACTTATTACATTTTAATTTGTTAGTATCTGTTTTTTTTTGTTCGTCACTGTATTCTGTTTCCACTTGTTGGAAGCTTCGTCACGAAGACAACAAATTCCTCGTTATGGTGTAAACATAACCTGGCAAAGTAATCAAAGGACTCCATTTGTATGTCTTTGATATATTGGATGTTTTGTTTTTGCTAACTCAAACAGCATGAACTCTGCTATGCAGAGAGCACAGCCAATATCAGTAAAATCTTTAAAGAAAAATTCCACTTTTAAGAATAATAGTAAAAATACTTATCGACTTAAATAATACACATAAAATCGGAAGGCCGCCTTATATATGTGTGTAGTGAGCGGGAAAAAAATACTTTAATGACAGCTGTGCTCACTCTGGATGGTCTCTCAAATTTTATGGTTTGTAAAGACATTCAAATTATTTAGATCAAAAGATCATGCGAAAAATAAAGTCAGTATGTCCCGACGTGCCATGGATGATGTGATGTGTTGATGTGTGTTGATTGAGATGACTGAAGTGAATGTGATTTCATTTCAGGTTCAAGCTGAGCACACATCACACTTAGCCCCCCTACTGAAGCGTCAGATTAAATAGCAGTGAGAAGCAGTTGTGGAGAGACTGTAGAGGCTACAATCCACTACACTCTAATAGAATAGCTTTTAATCGGCAGCAGCCCAGGAGGGAACCTCTAGCAGATTAATAGCCGTATACATGATGCTACTTCATACCTTTTTTCTCTAATTATTGAGTGTTCAGGGACGCCCCCCACCCCCCCCTGGCACTACTTTTTAAATTCACGGAAGGTCAGACTGCAGCCTTCGAACTATGGGCACTTAAAGATGCTTGTCAATTGTGACTATCGTTGTGTATCAGTATCTGTATAAGTAGTTTGTCAACTTTACGTATCAATCCTCTCTGCACCTCGGAGGGGTAGTTTGTGCTAGGGAAAGAGCAGGAACTTGAAATATAATAGGTGTAAAGAGTGAGGAATAATAATGTAATGTATTCTGCTATCCTAGTCAGGTTTATTGTGGCTTTTCAAATTTTGAACGCATACGACAAAATTATAATCTGAAACCCGTTTCACTTATGTCATAATTCCGTTTATATGGCAATATTCCATCTCTTGGCTATTTTTATTTGATTTTATTTTCGGCGATAGTTGTGTAATAGTACGTTGAAACCTGTGGACTCATATTGTCGTTATATGGTTTAGATGCAAGTACTTGTTCTGAGTTTAAAAATAAATGGACAAACAAAGGTGTGAATGTTTTTGTTATTGTTGTTTTAAGTTTGAAATCTTCCCACATTACATGACAAGTTTCACATCAATTAATGCAAGTGGTCCGAAAAGAAACCCAATAGTATCCAGTTCAAGAATAAAATGGCTTTATTTTGAAATGATGCAAGAAGAACAGCCTTCAAGCCGGAGGCTATGCTATTGTATATGGACATATCCAATTACTTAAACTCCTGTTTAATTTTACTCGAACAACTGCAGAAATATCCTCTTTTTCTTTTGATTGGTAAAAGTAGATGGACAGAGAACCTGAGTAGTCGTTAGACTAATGACTTCGGTTGTTGCATGCACATTGATTTGGTTTTGCACTAATCAGTTGTCTCCAGCAAAGAGTATGGCCCAGTTTTCTAGCACTGGCCCGGGCCCCGGCCATTGCTTCACAGAAGAAAACAAAACAAAAGAGAGGGAACAACAACAGACTGCAATGACAACAAACGTCTGCACTGACAAGTGTGTGGTTTTGAGATAGCAGCAACTTTAGTTTAACTTTAGTTTAGTGCAATAACGTTTTTATCTGTCATAACTTCTGGAGAAAAAAATGCATCAGACGCCGGAAAAAAATGAAGCTTTCCAGAGCGCATGTGTTGACCGCCTGCGTTCAGGCACACTATCAAATGGAGTATTCTTTGAAAGGCTAGTGAACGTTGTAGGATCTCCTTTGAACAGAACAGCACATCCCTTAGCAGAAGCTAAGGAGTCTCCTCTCAACCATGTGCGAGTCGTAAAACTGAACCGTGGTCAGCTCAGGTGCCAATTGTTTCAAATAGGTCCTGTCCCGCTCGGCTTATCTTTGCAAGAAACACAGGAAGAGTGTGATTTACAAAACCACCTCCTGGGTCTGCAAGCACTGAGACAGCAATAACTGACCCCTGCATCTGGCATTAAGCTAGACAGAACTTCAGTTGCTTGTTCTCTAGTGAGCTGGCTTTACAGCAGTAAATAAAAACCGAACAAACACTGAATAATAAATAAGCATTATACTTGTGACTGTTAACAAACAGAACAAAAGACCGTGTGTATGGGAGCACATGTCTCACGCCAACAGACACTCAATGACCGATTAACGCATAAATCGATAATCCAATAAACAGAAAGCGACAGATTTACCGCTCCATGTCCGAGCGAGCAGAATAGCAGGTCTACACTGCACGACTTTTTGCAACCTCCATTGACTTCAGGACTTTCTCTGTCCTCCCACTTTCTCTACATTCCAGAAAAACGCACGTTTCTCCTGTCACAGACAAAGGAACATAGAACTTACACAGACAATTCAAAAGACAATCATTTAAAAGTATAAAAGGGCAACTATATTCACAAATAATATGTTTTATGTCTTATATATGCTTGATGTGTTTATTGTAACCTATGAAGTTTAATCAATGTTTTATAACCACTTTTAGTAGATAAAATTATTAATGTGTATGCAAACTACCCAATATTTGAGCTTGAATGAAAGCTTATTTTATGTGCAAAACTTTGGTATGAATGAGAAGTGGGAAATATGTACGATAATCGCATTAAGAAACTTTATAGAAGTATTAATAAAATCTGGCAAGGATGTTTCCATGTGATAAATTGAAGCATCATGTTATAACAAACTCATACTTCTATGAGTAATAGTTAGAAATCTGAAAGTATTTTTCCTTTGGGAGGGATCTACCTACTAACTTCTCACAATACTTAAACTGGTTGAGGTTGAACCATAGAACAGACAACTGATTTTCTTAGCAGAGATATATTATGAAAAAGAAAAACAACAACAATGAAATTCACAATAATAAACCCCAAAGCAAAAATAACATACCATAAACCAATCGTACAAAAAGACCCAAGAGAACCAATACAAAAATATGTCTATATACAAAATGAGGTTACTTCATGTAATGAAGATGGTTATACTTATATGTCCCAGTCCAAAAGTGAAAGAAGAAACCTTGTAGAAAAGGCAGATGTAAATAGTTCTTATCCTTGTAATTAATATCCAGTTTCGATGACCCAAAGTAAGGAGATGCAATGCAGGGAAATTAGTCCTTTATATTTTCAAGATGTACCATGTAGTCATAAATGCACCATTGATACATCTAAGGAGGCTAGGTCAAAGGAGTCCTTCAACAAACAACATATTAACAAACATTAGAATAAACCTCAAAACCATGAAATGCAATTTATACAGCCACACTGTGAATATGCATAAAAAAGGACCTTACTTTGATTGAGCATAAAACAACATGTTTCCCAATCAGGACATCCCAGTGAAGGTAAGGCTACAAGAGGGAAGCCATGCTTTCCTCTTACCAAACATATCTCTCTTCTTCTACCACCTAACTGTATTTAAACTTAGCATAAGAGAACCATAGTGTCCCCTAATAATGGGTAGTAGAATTACACCCTAAGTAACATTTAACTGTTACAATGTTAATTTATGCAAGAAGAAGAACCTTGCGGGGCGTGGAACCGCCCTGCAGCCAATGTCTGATTGGAACAACGATCTGTGGGACGGACGTATGCAGTTTGATCAAAAACCCAATGTCCGAACAGATTCAATGCCTTTTCGCCTTTAGGATAATCGCGCTCCAATATGCGCACACACGCTGCACCATCAAGCGATCGGGTCATCCAGAACTCAAACATTTCGTTGAAACGTCGTGACAGCCAGAGATCTTCAACAGCCTGTCTTGCAAACTCAGACTCCTTCAGAAGAACTGCCAAAACCTCTGCCTCACAAGGAAACCCCATTCATCATCAAGCTCTCCCAAAAGACGTCAGTCGAACGACTAATCAGCAACGCAGTGATTTCCCCTCTGCTGGAGACGAACCAACAACCAACAGGGAAACACCTAAAACCACCTTCAGCCTGTCACAAAACGAAAGTTTGGGATATAAGTAAACAACAAAGCTAATCTTCTTGCCTGAACAACTGGATGATGCCGGAATTGATGCTTCTAATGCAAGTAAATGATAAGACAAATACTCATCTTTTTAGTGATTCTCTCAGGCGTTTTAGGTGCCCCCAAGTTAAAGCTAAAGAACTGTAGCCGATATCTTACTGTTTTAGGCCGACATTCAGTTGCAAACTCCGGCTTACTCATCATCCTGTGCCACTGCTGTGTGTGTGTGTGTGTGTGTGTGTCTGTTTGCATTACTTTAGTTAAATGTAATCTAGATTAGCCAATAAACTCCTGTTTCATTATAAGAATCATTGTCTTGTGTCGTGAATTTAAAGTTAAACTTTGCCCAGATCCGGCTACCTAGCTTAGCTTATAAATTATCACAAGCATGTATTAACATTTGGCCAGGGATAGTACAAATATTCAAACTGGTAAGATATACTGATGCCCTGTAACGTCTCACTGGACGACTGTTGATAAAGTGTAAACTATCAAATTTGGAATAAGTTCAATCAGGTTGATTTTGAATCTTCAGATTCGATTCCCCCTCTGAAAAGAGCTAAAATAAAGAAAAATTTATTACAGTCTTCACCTTCCTTTTCCTTTAGACCACGAATCCTCAGATTCCATCGGCGTTTGTATCGCTCCAGCTCCAAGACACGCTCCATCAACTCCTCATCTTTCTTTAAAGCCGATACTTCGCGGACCGAAGACTGTAACTGAGTTTTGCAGTCCATGATTTTGGCCCTACCACCGCATTGAACTCATTGACGGCCTTGCCACTATTTGGTTGTATAATGATGGAATTATGTTGTAGCTGAGTACCTAGTGTGTCCACCTTATCCGTTAGCTGCTTTATTACTTCTAAGACTTCATTAATTCCTCCTTTCCCCGTATCCTTCCTTTTAACTGTTGGTGCGTTCTTTACCAGCGAGAAAGAATCTTTTCTTTTAGTATTCTCGGTGGAAACTTCCATCCTTGTAGCATACTCATGGCCGTCAACTGTCTCGTTACTGCGGGATAAGGCAAGATTATTTTTCATAGTCATGGCTTGTTTATCTTTGCACGTCTCTCTCGTTTCTTTCGTTTTTTCAGTTTTCTTCATTTACAGTGGGGCAAAAAAGTATTCAGTCAGCCACCAATTGTGCAAGTTCTACCACTTAAAAAGATGAGAGAGGCCTGCATGGCCTGCACCCTAATTTTCAATAATAGGATATCACCTCAACTATGAGAGACAAAATGACGAAAAAAATCCAGAAAATCACATTGTAGAATTTTTATAAAGAATTAAGAATGTAATTTGGTCAATTCCTTCCCCCCCCCCCCCCCCGCGTAAAATAAGATATTTGCCTCACGCTCACTCACAGAAAAGGAGATTTTGCTGCACCCGCCTTCTCACAGACCTGACTAACTCTTCTATTATAGACGGCATCCTGGTCCCTTACTCTCATCTTTCTGTTACCTGTAGTATGCATCTGCAACCTTTGAACCTTTGTATCAGTATATATTAAAAGACACCCTGTCCACAACTCTCAAACAGTCTACACTCCAAACTCCACCATGCGCCAACGACCAAAGAGCTCCGCTCAAAAGGACACCAGAAAAGCACAGAAGAAGAAAATTGCCTAGACCTGCCACCAGGCCTGGGATGCACAGCGAAGAGCTGATGAATACTGCCAATAGCGTACGCCCAGCTTGGCGGTGACAGAAATCAATGGGCAGCGCAGACCACAATTATTAGAAAATGGAAGACATACAAGAACACTGATAATCTCCCTCGATCTGGGGATCCACACAAGATCTCACCCCGTGGGGCCAAAATGATCACAAGAACTGCTTTCTCTTCCCTTTACTCGAGCAAAAATACCAGCAACCACACAGGGGCCCGAACCTAGTCGAATAAAAACGACCGAGCAGAGAGCTGGGGACCAAAGCTAACAAAGGCTACCATCAGTAACACACTGCCGCCTCCGCACAGAGGCACTCCCGCTCAACATAGCCCCCACGTTGAACCCGTCCACTGCCTGTCCCGAGACCGGCCCCTGCCCTTTAGCCCTAGTACACTGTTCCCAGGCCCAGTCTGAAGTTGACCTAGAGAGCCCATTTGCGATGATCCAGAGAGCATTGCACGGAGCCAATGATCATCATGGTCAGATCAGGAGTCGAAGATGAAACCAAAATATAACTTTTGGTAAAAACTCAACTTGTCGTGCTTGGAGGAGAAAGATATGCTGAGTTGCATTCCACAGAACACCATCACCTACTGCTGAAGCAGGCGGTTTTGGTTTGGATTTTTTAATATATCATCCCTGTCTTTGGGTTTGAGGTTTTTCTGCATAATGCGACGCACCTTGGACACTCTGATCCGTTCTGCGAAACGACGAACAGAATGCCAATGGCATCGGCCCATGTTTATCGTGAGTATTTGTTATCCGTTCCCCCCCCCCCCCCCCCCCCCCTGACGATTTGATGCTGCCAACAAAACTCCTTTACATAGCATAATTGGAAGGGACACATGAAAAAGATTTTTGTTTTTTTTTTTTTGAAACGTCCGTGGCTGCGCCGCTCTGTTGTCAGCATGACACCCAATGATCCCAACCGACACTCCAATCGATTTGAACCAAGCGTCCGGTCACGGCTGCGCCTCTTCGTAAGCACAGCCCCAGTATTACACATCGGCTCCATGTTTTATGCCCACTGTGAGCCTCGGCCAGTCTTTCCAGATCCTCAAAGCCCTCCAATGATTTTTTTTTGGAGAAATAAACTTTAGGATGGCGATGTTGAAAAACAATCCATTGATTTTAGCTCACCCAGCTGCAACTAGCCCCCTCCCACGCAAACGAATTTACTGCCAGTCTAGAAGACGTCGAGTTGTGCTAGCTATGAGCCTCGCCCTACGAACCATCAATAATGTGCACGCCCAAATTAGTACCCCTTCCAGCCACACAGCAACAACATGCCTGTGCAAGGTGACACTTACAAATTGAAAAACGCTCTTTTTGCCACCTAATGTCATTGGCCTCAACGAAAGCCCCCTACGGCTATATAACAATTACGTTATAAGCATAGATACAGTTCTTTGATTAATTGAGCCAAATACTTATTTTTCCAACTAATAATTTGCAATCCGAATTAAGAATTCTTTAAAAAATCCCAGTACAAGTGTGCATTTTCTGATCTTTTTTTTTTTCTCATTTTTAGTGCTCTCATCGCAGTTTGAAGGTATACATATGATGAGCAAAATTCAGGCTGGCCTACATCTACATCTTTTTATAGTGGGAGAAACGTTGCCCAACAATTGGTGGTCTGACTAAATACTTTTTTGTCAGCTCCCACCTGTGATTGTTACTTCAAAAGCGAACAAATATGGAAGTATAGCTGACCTTTTTTTTTTTGCGCGATAGTAGACCTAACGTACAAATCTTTTATTGCCGATTTTTTTCTTTTTTTTTTAAATTTGAGCCTCCTGTGCAGGGTGAAGCCACTCACACCTAATGTGATAGCCACCCTCCGTTTCCGTGCCATGTTCCTGTGCCCCAATGCGCATCTCTGATGAAATACTACATGTCTCAAATTAAAATAAAGTGTCCTAAGCTAATAATCAACTTCATTGTCAGTACATAAAACAGCATTAAATCTATCGATCCTTGCAAAGAGTTTAGCTATATATTAAGTATTTTCCAACAAGCATCCCCACATTATCCAGATAAACCACGGCCCATGCTGCCTCATCACTGAGGCAATCTACTTAAGCATCACTTGCAATACGACACGCCCTAATTATAAAGTAAATAAAGATTACGTTCGTTGTTGCAATAATAACAATTTTGCGACCTCCCTACGATATCTCTTTAGCACCACTGGTATGTAATCGTTACCCTTCTACCGCCAATCATAATAGTAGACTCAAATAAATAAGACTCCACGTGAGGCCTGGGGGAGGGAAGTAAGACCAAATTCACATCCAAGACTCCATTCGCCCCTACTATTCTCGAACTAATAATTCGTTCTTAATCTTCCCTATTCATTAGAAATACCATGTGAACAGCTTATGAAGATTTGGCCACCCATGCTAGCCCGACGGCCGCGGGAGTCTTTTTTTCCTGCTGCTTTATTGGGGCTCTGCTTAGTTATCTTACCCCCCTCTTATGCCAATGAGGTACATTTTTTCTAAGGGGGAGGACATTACGCCCCCCTTTCACCTCTATACATGTGATCCCGACTACCCGCGCACCATTTTTCCCCATAGCAACATTGCGGTCAGAGCCTTTAGTAGTAAGACAATCTAGCCCACATATATAAGATCAGAGCAAAACATATCCATATTTAGCCAGCAATAGACGTCCCTGCCTCGAAAGAATTGAGAATACACTGAGATGCGGCCTAAAGCAGCTGAGCCAGGCAAGAGGCGACGAAGGCATAAAGGTCCCGAGCTGAATAATCGAGGGAAAACAGGAGGTGAGGGCATGAATACTCGAAAGAAACTTTATGAGCAAGCTGACGCCCCGAAAAAGGACACCTTTGCGGAGAGACCCAGAGTGGTTATTTGGCCCGCCCGGCACCCCTGCTCTGATCGAGTGCAGGCCCATCCGTCCCTCCAGATAGGACAGAGATGTAGTGATATCAGTAACCAGATTGCAGTAGCCTTCACTGACTATTTGTTTAAAAGTAATACCAATGCAAATACATATATAAACACTCTTTGCTTATTGCGAGTCCATCCCCCCGTGATGAATCATATGTAATCCTAAAATTTTCTCGTATTTTCTATACCTCGAAGTGTCTCATTACTATTATCGAACCGCATGGCTCCTCGTATTATTAATCTATCACTATCCTGCATTCCAACAAGAGATAGACAATAGAATGGCAGCTGAGCCATGTGCTAATAAAATGTTCTTCATCTGCCCCAATCCGCGCAGCAATATTGATAACTGCTATCCTACGACCCCACCGATCACCATACACTTGCCTCATTGCCGAATAACTGCATCCCAACTTCTTTTTTGATTACTCCTAGTCAATTCTTGTTTTTCTTGTGTTTTTAGAGCCCCAAAACTAATGCGACGGCCTCGGCACGACTTGGAAACTGCACAATACTAAGATTTTTCTTACAAACACTTGCGAGGGTAGTAAACCCATACCGCATGCCTGTACCATTTTTGTTTTTTTTTTTCTTTCTTTTTTTTTTTTTTCTTTCCTCCTTCTGNCCCACTGGCGCACCAATCATTCGGTCTTGGTCTGCCGCTGACACAGCGCTTTGCGTTTCTACTATTATAGAATATGTTGTGACTCTGACACTTGCTTTCCTCCTCCACAAGTGAGTGAATGCCATCCAAGAGTCTTTCAACAAGTGCATGTCCGGCGTCCCACGCATGTTCCGACGTGATAAAACTGACCAAGAACCTGAACCTGAGAACTCAACAAACCTGATTAAGATTATGCTTATACCGCCTCATCGAACCTCTGAGAATTAGAGCAATCAAAACGACACAATTCTAGATTACCCTAAACAATGCACCCCTATGTCGTCTCAAGTGTTTCTAACCCAATTATCCCCAACTTACCTAAGCCTTGCACCAGGATTCAGTTAGTGATGGAGATGTTGTTTGTGTCTTGTGAGTGCCTGTTCTCTCTGCCTCTTGTTCCAAAAGGGGGATGTGTAGGATCTCCTTTGAACAGAACAGCACATCCCTTAGCAGAAGCTAAAGAGTCTCCTCTCAACAATGTGCGAGTCATAAAACTGAACCGTGGTCAGCTCAGGCGCCAATTGTCTCAAATAGTTCCTGTCCCGCTCGGCTTATCTTTGCAAGAACACAGGAAGAGTGTGATTTACAAAACCACCTCCTGGGTCTGCAAGCACTGAGACAGCAATAACTGACCCCTGCATCTGGACTCATTTAAGCAACAGAACTTCAGTGTTGTCTTGTGACTGGCTTCAGCATAAATAAAAAAATATTTAATAAAAACTTTCTCTGTCCTCCCACTTTCTCTACATTCCAAAAAAAACACACGTTTCTCCTGTCACAGACAAAGGAACATAGAACTTACACCGACAATTCAAAAGACAATCATTTAAAAGTATAAAAAGGCAACTATATTCACAAATAATATGTTTTATGTCTTATATATGCTTGATGTGTTTCCTGTAATCAGTGCAAGTTTAATCAATGTTTTATAACCCCTTTTAGTAGATAAGATTATTAATGTGTATGCAAACTACCCGATATTTGAGCTTGAATGAAAGCTTATTTTATGTGCAAAACTTTGGTATGAATGAGAAGTGGGAAATATGTACGATACTCGCATTAATTAAGAAACTTTATAGAAGTATTAATAAAATCTGGCAAGGATGTTCCCATGTGATAAATTGAAGCATCATGTTAATTTATGCATGAAGAAGAACCTTGCGGGGCATGGCCCCGCCCTGCAGCCAATGCCTGATTGGAACAACGATCTGTGGGACGGACTTATGCAGTTTGATCAAAAACCTAATGTCCGAACAGATTCAATGCCTTTTCGCCTTTGTGTTAATCGCTCTCCAATTTGCATACACACGCTGCACCATCAAGCGATCGGGTCATCCAGAACTCAAACATTTCGTTGAAACGTTGTGACTGCCAGAGATCTTCAACAGCCTGTCTTGCAAACTCAGACTCTTTCAGAAGAACTGTCAAAGCCTCTGCGTCACAAGGAAACCCCATTCATCACCAAGCTCTCCCAAAAGACGTCAGCCAAACGACCAATCAGCAACGTGGTGATTTCCCCTCTGCTGGAGACTAGCCAACTGGGAAAACCCCTCTCAGCTGTCACCAAAACACAAGTAAACAAACAAAGCTTCATCTCTTGCTGAACTGGTGCTGAATTGATCTTAAGCAGTAAAAGATAAGACAAATCTCTGCTTTGTGATTCTCTCAGGTTGCAAGTTAAAGAACTGTAGCGAATATCTTACCTTTTTGGGACTTCATGCCCAAAAAGGCATGAATCATCATCCTGGGTGTGTGTGTGTGTGTGTGTGAGAGTTTGCATTAGTTTAATGTAATCTAGATGGCCAATAAATTCCTGTTTCATTATAAGAATCATTGTCTTGTGTCGTGAATTTAAAGTTAAACTTTTCCCAGATCCGGTTACCTAGCTCGTAGCTTATAAATGATCACAAGCATGTATTAACCTTTGGCCAGGGATAGTACACATATTCAAATTGGTAAGATATACTGATGTTAACGTCTCGCTGGACGAACAGTTGATAAAGTGTAAACTATCAAATTTGGAATCAGTTCAATCAGGTTGATTTTGAAGCTTCAGATTCGATTTTCCCCGAAAACCTGAGCTAAAACGTGTACAAAAACGAAGTATACTTTGGGCTTTATAGACTGCATACTATGTGATCTTAAACAGCACTGATGTGTGTTTGATGTTTATTTACACAAATGCTCACAAATCTGATTTTGACAATAGCTTTTTATTAATACATTTAATATTTATGAATTATATTCATGTTTATCAAAATAAAACAAAAAAAATATATAGACCCATTTTTTTGGCATTTATCTCTTTCCCCACCAATGTTTTTTTGTTGTTGTTTTTTTTTAGTTGCCAGCCACCATCAGCATTTTTGATCATTTTCACAAAGATTTCATGGCCCCCAGAATATCTTGTTGTATGAATAACTGTATATTCAATATGTAAAATGAAAGAACAGAGACTCTGCTAAAAAAATAATGATAATAATCAAATTAAATACATAAAAATTTAAAACAAAGACTATGTCTGGATCAGATTCATATTGATGATCAAAACACAGATGGAGTGGATCGCTTCCATCAACACATCCAAAGCTTGCACAGTCCTATTACACTCCTGGATCGTCATTTCATTCTGTAACGTTAGGCATATGCGTTTTCATTTATATAATGATTAATGTTTGATGATAGCATTGTTTTACATATGCATCTGCTTACATACACGATTGCTTGCTTCTTCGCCGTGTTTTGATCCAGACGTTTAATACTCTTTCACAAGATGTGTAATAGTGCCTCCTACCAGTGAAAACATAGAAAGCCGGAAAATTCGGTCAATGGTGGGGAAAGAGTTAAAGGGGTCATATGATGCTGCTAAAAATAACATTATTTTGTGTATTTGGTGTAATGAAATGTGTTTATGCGGTTTAAAGTAAAAAAACACTTATTTTCCACATACTGTACATTAATATTTCTCCTCTGACCCGCATTTTTTGGGAAAAACAAAAAACCACAAACGCGTGCAGTGATTTTTACAAAGCTCATCGGTCTAAGAAAAGCGAGGTGTGCTGTGATTGGCCAGCTATCTAATGCATTGTGATTGGCCGAATACCTCAAGCGTGAGACGGAAATGTTACGCCCCTCACCATACTGTGATGTCCTGTCAGGCCAGAGCGACGAGACATAAATATTAAAACCCATTACAAACGAGGCATTTGTTGCATCCAGTGGGGACATAATTACTGATTATAATGACTTTACTGTATTTGTACGTGCGCCGCGTAAACATAAAACTCTGTCTGCATTTGTGATTAGAGAAATGACAAACAACAAGCACTACACTGCTCAAAACTCGCGTTTGAATCATCAGTGGCAAACCTTTAAATGAAAACGTACTTACATGAATCAGAACAGCCGGCATTTTAATCAAACATTACTCTCCCAGGATCAGGAAACATTCCTCCATAAAATGTGCAGCACACATCTGGATATTTGGGTTAAACTGTTCTGGAAAAGTGTTGTAAATACCACTGATTTGTAGCCGTGTCCTCTTTTGGAAGACCAAACAAAAAACAAAGTAGTTTCGCTTTCACAAACGAAAAACACAGCGGCCTAGCGTGAGGGAAGCCCCGGCTTAGCGTGCGCTGCGGCCGGGATAGAGTGAGCTGAGCCGGGCTAGAGTGAGATGAGGCCGGGCTAGCATGGAGCCGAAGCCCAGGCTTAGGTGCGCTGAGGCGGGCTAGAGTTCAAATTGAAATGCATCATATGACCCTGTTAAATAGTAGGCTGCAAAAGATTATCACATTAATATATTTAAAATAAAAGTTTGTTACATAATATATGTGCGTACTGTGTATGTATATGTATACAGTATATAAATACACATATGTATATGAAAAAAATGTATTGTATATATTTGTATGTAAACACTATATACCGTATTGGCCCGAATATAAGACAACCCTGATTATAAGACGACCCCCCCTTTTTCCAGATGTACCTTTTGGAAAAAGGCTTTTTAAAAAACAAATATTGTTTTTTCTCAGTAAAACACATTTAGTCTTAAATTATTTTCATATTGCATATTTTTCCCATTTTAATTTTTGTTTTGAAAGTATGGTAAAAACTTGTAAAATGTAAACAATTCACATTTAAAAAAATATTACACTTTTTAAATTTATTACCTTAAAAAAAAAAAAAACAGGTTAGCCCATCTGAATTAGGACATTTTAGGCTATACATCTAATAGTAGCCTACCAAAATCTTATTAACAGTAGAAGTTAAATCTTACTTTAGTCTTCAAATCTGGGTACTGTCTTACGTTTTAAAATCACAAAGGGAGTTTGGTCGCGATCTTTACAACACGCATTTACGTATTTCATGGCACACTCGTTTTATGCGTATTTGGTGCCACCTATTGTTGTGGGTGTATTATTGACATGTCAAAGTCTAGACCCTGAATATAAGACGACCTCTTTTCAGATGTATTTCCAAGAAAAAACCATCATTCGTTGTATTCAGGGCAATTTACCCGGTTTAATGAATATTATATAAATATTTTTACATTGTAACAATTTCCTGGTTAATTTGTGTGTATTTATATATACACAAATATACACAGTACACACACACATATATAGAATGTAAACAAACTTTTATTTTGAATTGATTAATCACGACTAGTTGTTTTGCAGGTCTACCTAGTAAATAGTACTGTTATGTTGAACTTTAATTTTGTACATAGGCGCTATTGAATGAAAAGGCTTCGTTACCACATGTAAACGTCTTAAATGTTTAGTTGTAAGATACATTTAAGCAACTTCATCAGAAATAAAGACAGCAAACGAACACTGTGCGAGAATTACGTGAAATCAGAAAATGTACAACTTAAGTGCCCTTTTCGACTCCTCCCTAAATTTCAAGTGGCAAATCTTCTCGGTCAGTAAGTTCGCAAACTACTGTACTATATAGTCCTTCGATCCTAGCTTTCCTGGAACCCTTTAGTAAATTCACTTGTCTGAGAATTCTTAAAACAAAAACTATAATTTGACCCTATGTTTGCTTTATTCACTGACACAGACAAAAATCAAAAGCACTGGGAGGTTTCACTGTTTGTATGACTCTGCTTGTCTGTGTTTGCATGACTCAGACAAACTGACAGTCTAAATAGCAGAGGTGATTTTTCAGTTACTTCAGTGCAACTTGCAACATTAAAGGGGTCATGAACTACCTTCATTTATTAATTTTTTTTACTGTTCTCTGAGGTCCACTTATAATGCTATCAAGATTTTTACATAAAAAAAGGTCCAGCTATTATAAGCGTTTTTAGACTTGTCTTTTCCACTTAATTTAAAAGTTATAAAGTAGAAAGTTGCCGTTTAGAGTCAGCGATATCTTTATCTTATCTTATTGCACAGTTGGAAGATTTTTTGTTTATTTTTTAGTTTTTTGTTTGTTTTAGTATCAATATCTGGCAACAATGCCGCCCGCACTTAAACTTAAAGCAATCAAAAAAGCCCATGGACAGGTTTTTGCTGACAGAATACGGCATTCGGTAAGGGTAACGCAAAAACATATCATGATTTTATCTGTCAGAAACGTTATAAACGCTGTCAAAAACTGTAGCATTTAACACTAGTACACACAGATCTGTATGTCTCTGTGCAGGCAGCGATGTACATAGAAGCAGGCACTGATCTTCTTCTGCTGAGGCGGTGCTTATCCACACTATTACATCATAGAGTGACACATTCCACAACCTACAGTTTTAACAGACTGGCTTCAATATAAGCTGTTTTTAGACTTATGAGAAAGTTTTGAATTCTGAAACTTACAGATTGTTTTTATAGTACAGTGACCTCTTATCTGTCAAAAGATCAAGGGAATTTAAGATTTCTCAGTTCCTTACCCCTTTAAGCCAGAGGTGGCAACAAGTCTCGGGGTGGAGCAATTTAACCATTGATTTAATCGATTACTTCAAAAACACTGATTAATCCAAGAAAGAAACAAGTTGCTGAAACTATTTGATCATTGATGCTCATACAAATTCCTCATAAAAAGAAAAAACCTTTGAGAATCTGTTTTCTGCTTGACAAACGGTTAACGTTACTGCCCACTGACATGGTTTTAAAGCTTGTTATTTTTGTCCTTGAACAAGCTTAAATGCACATATTAAAAACCAATATATATATATCTTATGATATATATCTTATAATAATAATATAGATACTATATATATATATCTTTATATATACAGTGGGTATGGAAAGTATTTAGACCCCCTTAAATTTTTTACTCTTTGTTGTATTGCAGCCATTTGCTGAAATCATTTGTTAAATTTTTTTTCCTCATTAATGTACACACAGCAACCCATATTGACAGAAAACACAGAATTGTTGACATTTTTTGCAGATTTATTAAAAAAGAAAAACTTAAATATCACATGGTCCCTAAGTATTCAGACCCTTTGCTCAGTAGTTAGTAGAAGCACCCTTTTGATCGAATCGCCCTAGTCTTTTTGGGGAAAATGCAACAAGTTTTTCACACCTGGATTTGGGGTTCCTCTGCCATTCCTCCTTGCAGTTCCTCTCCAGTTCTGTCAGGTTGGATGTAAACATTGGTGGACAGCCATTTTTAGGTCTCTCCAGAGATGGTCAATTGGGTTTTAGTCAGGGCTCTGGCTGGGCCATTCAAGAACATTCACAGAGTTGTTGTGAAGCCACTCCTTCGGTATTTTAGCTGTGTGCTTAGGGTCATTGTCTTGTTGGAAGGTAAACCTTCGGCCCAGTCTGAGGTCCTGAGCACTCTGGAGAAGGTTTTCGTCCAGGATATCCCTGTACTTGGCCGCATTCATCTTTCCCTCGATTGCAACCAGTCGTCCTGTCCATGCAGCTGAAATACACCCCCACAGCATGATGCTGCCACAACCATGTTTCACTGTTGGGACTGTATTGGACAGGTTTGTTATGAGCAGTGCCTGGTTTTCTCCACATTATACCGCTTAGAATTAAGGCCAAAATTCTATCTTGGTCTCATCAGACCAGAGAATCTTATTTCTCACCATCTTGTTTTTTAGCAAACTCCATGCGGGCTTTATTGTGTCTTGCACTGAGGAGAGGCTTCCCGTCGGACCACTCTGCCATAAAGCCCCAACTGGTGGAGGGCTTCAGTGATGATGACTTTCTACCACTTTCTCCCATCTCCTGACTGCATCTCTGGAGTTCAGCCACAGTGATCTTTGGGTGCTTCTTTACCTCTCTCACCAAGGCTCTTCTCCCCCGATAGCTTCTCCCCCGATTTGGCCGGACGGCCAGCTCTAGGAAGGGTTCTGGTCGTCAAACGTCTTCCATTTAAGGATTATGAGGCCACTGTGCTCATAGGAACCTTAAGTGCAGCAGAACTGTTTTTGTTAACCTTGGCCAGATCTGTGCCTTGCCACAATTCTGTCTCTGAGCTCTTCAGGCAGTTCCTTTGACCTCATGGTTCTCATTTGCTCTGACATGCACTGTGAGCTGTAAGGTCTTATATAGACAGGTGTGTGGCTTTCCTAATCAGTCCAATCAGTATAATCAAACACAGCTGGACTCAAATTAAGGTGTAGATCCATCTCAAGGATGATCAGAAGAAATTATCACCTGAGTTAAATATATGAGTGTCATTGCAAAGGGTCTGAATACTTAGGACCATGTGATGTTTCAGTTTTACTTTTTTAATAAATCTGCAAAAATGTCAACAAATTCTGTGTTTTTCTGTCAATATGGGGTGCTGTGTGTACATTAATGAGGAAAAAAAATTAACTTAAATGATTTTAGCAAATGGCTGCAATATAACAAAGAGTGAAAAATTTAAGGGGGTCTGAATACTTTCCGTACCCACTGTATATATATATATATATATATCCTCAATTCTTGGACCTTGGAATTTATAAAACCCTGCATATGGCCCTGCCTGCAGGTGTAACATTTACTAACTATTGAACGGTAAGACACTAAGTGGAAAATGACTATAAAAGAAAGGAAAGACAGTGTCAGTGAAGGTGGTTTTGAATGTATGTTATATGTGTGTTAGTTACAGTATCAGAGAATGACACAGTTCCTCTGTCATAGTCCAGATCAACTCTCACACGCTCAAGCTTCTGTTTAACACCAAAACCAAACCGATCAGACCATCCGTACTGCACACTCCATACATCAGTGTTAAAGAAAACACGTCCCTTTCTTTGTTTTGATGCTGTAGTTACTCCAACACTCCAGGAAGAACGTTCATCAACCTCCACATCCCAGCTGTGTGTTCCTGAGTTAAAACCCTCTGAACCCAAAACACAGGGATAGATGTCGAATCTCTCTGGATTATCAGGAAGCAGTTCACTGGTCAAGTTGCAACTCATACTGGTCAGATCATCAGACAGGACGAGAGATGGATGAGCTGTGTTTGGATCCAGAATCACAGGAGCTGATGAGACACAATCAACAGGTGATTTTATTCTGATGTTCATATGATGATCAAGAGTGAACCATACACAGATTATTATAAATTATGAGCACTCGTTCCTATTGATCCTATGCATCAGACATTTTCTTCTGATCACTGTCAGTGTTGTTACAGTAAATATTTGATTCCCACTTTGTGTCCTTAACTACTATGTACTAACATTTAAATTTCTCATTTCATATTTGTATTTACTGTGTACATATGTTTTTACTATAACCCTAACCATACAGTAAGCACATGTAGTTAATTAATATTACTCAGTACTTAAATGTATAATTACACTTTAACAATGACACCTTAAAATAAAGTGTAATCTAAAAAAATACTTTGGGAGGGGGGGTATATTTCTAGGGGGGTTAGCATCTGCTGAAGTTACATTGGGGGCAGTTCGGGTGGGAAGCGTGCAATCTGCAATTGTGAACAGTTGCTGACACTAAGGAAAGCATGCAAATGATTTGCGTATGAGTGCTGGTTTTATGCTTTTACTTTTGCTTTCAAATTCAGTCACGTTCAGCATGGAGGTGTCAGGAATATGGACTATTGTGTGTGTTTTTGCCCCTGTGACCCACTTTCTTCCTCATGTTGATTGTGTTAATTTGATTCCAGGTGTGTCTCGTTCCTCCCCAATTATCCTGCCTTTAAAAGCCCTAGTCCTTTCAGTTCTTGTTGGTCGGTTATACTTGTTGAATGTCTGGTGTGTTCAACATGTTGAATCGGCATCGGGGCCATCGTCGCAGTGAGAACTCTGATTGGATGTTCAGTTTAGCGAATGAGTCAGTGCCCGAGAATTAAAGTGAAAGTGATGAAAACTAGTAAATAAATGAAGGTGGCACAGACAGAGGGCTGTTCTAATGTCATGTGAATTCCAATATGTGAATATTTTCATAACAACATGAGCCGCTTAAAATGAAGAAAGTTAACATAACTGATATTAAAATGGTAAGCAAGCACTGCTTTGTTTACATTTCGCATATCTGCGTATATCTCGTATATCCTTGTTTTGGTTTCTCCTTTTAAATGACGAATACGTACTATTGATAGCTGCTGGACAGCTAATTGAGAAGAGGAGAAGAGGCTTGGTCGACCAAAATGTTATTAGTCGCTTAATCGCAGAAAAACAGCAATTCACAGAATAGCGAAGTTCCACATCCGAGACGGACGACGTTAACGGCTTTCTATGTGTAAATACTCGGCGGGCATCCAAACACTCAAATATGACTTATCTGAAATATCTAAGTATTAGAAATTTTACATGGCTGCTCAATCTAATGTTAATCGAGAAAAATGTGCACTATTCAAGTGACTGTGCGGAGTGTGGAAGCTGAATAGTAACGTGCGTACTGCATGAAAACGTGCGATTAGTCGACTAATGCTTTAAATGAACGACTACTAGTCGACCAGAAAAATCTTTAGTCAAGGGCAGCCCTAGTATTTCACACACACAACTAGGCCTGTCGCGATAACCGCAATATTGTAATACCGCGCTATTGACGAGCAAACCGCAGAGGAAGGAAAGCAACCGCAGAAACCGCGGCAACCGCAGTGTTCACGTTTTTTTTTTTCATAAGGCTGTGGCCTTCTTTCTGTTTTACAATTCATCACTGTGCATTGAATGTTAAATAAATTAATAATGATACAAGAGGTTTGTTATTTTCCCGCGAACTGTTTGTATCTGGGGTTTCGTTGATTTTGAATACTGAAACGATGGCAGGCGCTCTCGTCCAAAAACCTAATGTCACGTCGCCAGTTTGGGAACATTTCGGCTTTCAACCCAATGAAAACGGAGAGCCAGCAAATTTAGATGAACCGATATGCAAAATTTGCTGCAAAAAGGTCCCTGTGACACGCAGCAATACATCTAATTTGAGGTGTCATCTCGCTAACTGTCATCCAGCCATTGACGCGCAGCTGCCCCCTCAAGCATCAGGTCGCAGAGCAACATCAAAAAGAACAGCTGAGGCCGGTACCAGCCGACAGTTAGGAGTAGCTGAAGCCTTTGCAAATCTGTCAAATACAACCGTGAAAGTAACAGGTATAAATGCCTTACAGCCGCTGTTACGCAGTATCTAGTTGAGGAGATGGTTCCATTCAATACGGTGGAGAAACCTGCATTCAAGTCGATGCTTCAAAAATTCGACAAGCAGTAGGAGTTGCCGGGCAAAACCTACTTTTCAGAGACTGCTGTGCCGAAAATGTACAACACGGTAAAGACATCGATCAAAAGGGAGCTTTTGAATGTCGACTACTTTTCTGCCACAACTGATATGTGGTCAAGTGTCAATATGACTCCTTATATGAGTCTAACGGTTCATTATCTCAGCATGTGTATTTGTGCAACGAGCACACCGTCGGAAAGGGTTTTCAGTGCCGCCGGGAATATTGTTACCCCCGTGCGATCCTCCCTGAAACCACAAAAGGTTAATATATTGGTTTTCCTAGCGAGAAACAAGGACATGATAACCCAGGTCTAAATCACATTCGTTAACGCTTAAGTAATATTTTGTTTATTCTCTGTATTTTCACTTAGGCCAACACTTTGTTTTCATGTGATACTTTAGAATTCTTTCGTTTTTCAAATTGGAAAAAGGATTTTCTTATTGCTTGTTTTCATTTGATACTTTAGAATTTTTTTGTATCTTTTGTTTTTTAAATTGGAAAAGGCATGTTCTTATTGCGGTTTGGCATTTAACAATAAACAAATGTTTTAAAACGTGTCTCTCTGTCAGTTAAAAAGCAACAATATATGCTACATAATAACGCAACAATAGAGCTTTGTATGTAGTAAAATCAGGATAAATAAGGTTTGTAAAAAAAAAAGCGCGGTAACACCGCGTATTGAGCCACCCATAATAACCGCAAGGGAAATTTCCTAACCGCGACAGCCCTACACACAACTTTCAAATAAATGTGAGCTTACTGCACTATACTTCATCTTTGTGTATGATTTAAAGCAGGCAGTATACTAGAGATTTAACGAGCTGTAACTGATGAAAATAACCATCCTAACCCTTCCTGTCAAATATTGCGCTAGAAAGATAATAGATTTAACTTGCCAATGCTGGAAAATGACTATGGTATAAATGGGATAATTCACAGCTTCATGTTGAGTGGTTCTTTGCTGTCATGTTGTGTATTAAAATAATTTACTGCACAGCTAGCCATGGACTGTCACTTACATAATACACATATAATACTTATTGCATATTCCTTGAAGCAAATTCAATTTTCTCATTTACAGTGTATGTGTAAGAGCACAGATCTTCTCCAGACTCACTGTTTTGGACTATATCCTGCATCTTCTTCCAGACTCTGAAGGGCAGGTTGCCCAAGTAACGTGGCACATGAATCAAAGCTCCAGAAGGTGTCTGTGGATCCGGCTGTGATGATGAGATCTGGACTCTGGAAGAACATTCAGGAGTCAGAACTGCAGTGGCTTTGGCTTCAGAAGCAGAGAGACCAGAGACACCAGCAGATCACTCACCTTTCCATCGAGACTGGAAACTTCTGCAGAACAAACACACAATTTATCATCAACAACTCAATCAATCAATCAATCAATCAATCAGTCCATGATCTGAAATCAGACCTTCAGAAAGCAGACGTCATTGTCTTTCATCATCTCCTCCGTGTCCTTGATTGTGTGTGAAAGAGCTGAGATGTGTTTGTTGATCTCCTCCAGCTTCTCCTTCATCATCTTCTTCTTCTGCTCCTCTTCCTCCCTCAGTGCAGTGATTGTAGCTTCTTCTTCATCTCTGAGAAACTGATGAAGCTTCTCAAACTGCTGTTTAATCTGACGCTCTGTGTGCTCAGCTTGAGACTGAAATCAAATCACATTCACTGTAATCACCTCATACAACACGCATCAACAAATGTCTTGACAAGCTGAATTTATTTTTCTTAAAATTGCTTTGAATGCATTTGTAACACTTCAACAACACATTCATTCATCCAACTGCCTGTACTTTGTATGCGCAGGTCGCACATTCACACTGATTTTGTTTTACATTAATCGGTTGTTCACAAGCTGCCAACACTAGCCCTGGCTGTTGTTTCACAGTAGAAAATGAAACTAAAGAGATGGAACAACAACAACAAAATACCGGAGAATGCAACAACAAACAGACACCTGTTTTGACAAGTGGTTGTGTGAGGGGGTTATGAGACAGCTGCAACTTTAGTTTAAAAGAGTACAAAGATATTTTTTTATTGGTCATACCTTCTGCAGAAAAATAGTGCAGAAACAGGACAAAGATGAATCTGTCTAGAGCGCATGTGTCGACCTCCTGTGTTGACACATGCAATTCCACCACTGCACCAAGTGTGAGTCAGGTAAAAAATTAACATCATGCAGTTGTATGCATCAAGAGCTGTTGTAGGCAAAGGGTGGCGACTTTGAATAAAATAAAATATATGATTTTTGGTTGCTACATCATTCTCCTAGAACTTTGGCTAAAATTCTGGCAAGGTTGTTCCAAGTTTATAAATGAACGTTCATCCAGTGTGTTGATAGAATGTTTGTATAAAGTTATCTTATGTTTAATAGTGTTCACAAGAGGTTAGCAAGTTAAAAAAATGTTTCAGGAACATCATACTAACCTTTAAAAGACTTTTAACATTGAGGAAACTAGATATGTTCTTGGGACATAAAGTCAATATCAAATTACAAATCAATATTCCTAGAATGTTACGTTGTTAATAAAAATTTAGTTGAAATGATGTTTCCGGTAAATCATACTAACCTTAAAAACATTCCACTAACATTAAGAAAACTAAGAAAAATTTGGAAAATGTTCTTAGAACAAAAACATTTTTTTTGCTGGGCTCATCGTTTCATTTGTGTTATCTGATGGCTTCTCTCTTTCTAAAATGTGGATAGTCATTAATAATAAATAGACGTGTTTAAACCTGTTTCTGTTTCCTCACCTTGTTGTGTTGTACTGTTTCCTCAATCTCTCCTTTGATTTTTTCTCTGCATTTAAGTCTCCACTGTAAGGACTTCAGTGCTGTATTGAGCTCCTCCTGGAATGTTACGCACCCCACACATACATACATATAGAATATATATATATATAATATATCTATATATATCTAATAGATATATATATATATATATATATATATATAGATAGCCTATACTTCCATTTGATACATGGATATATACTTTGACAAAACGACAAACAGAAATACTGGGCATATGAATGTAATGATATCTGTTTGTGACTATTGTTAATTACATATTAAACAAAGGATATATGTCCTACCTTATATGATGAAACCACTTCACTGATGGGTCTGAATTTGTGATTGTCGTGTTCCTGTGAATCTCTGCACACTAAACACACAGGCTGTTTGTCCTCCAGACAGAAGAGTTTGAGTTTCTCACTGTGTAAACTGCAGATCTCCTCAGATCCTGATGAACACCTCTCATTTCTCTCCTTCAGAAGCAGATCACACAAGTTTTTTAACACACGGTTACATGGAGGTTCATCTCTTGAGGATCTTCTCCAGCAGACAGGACACTCCTGAGTTTTCTTGCTTCTCCAAAACTGTTGAAGACACTCTTTACAGAAACTGTGACTACATGATAAAACAACAGGATCCTTGAAGATTTCACAGCACACAGGACAAGAAAAATAATCTGCAGATAGTGAATCCATTTTCACTTTTTGAGCTCCAGCAGTCTAAACTTTACTTTCACTTTCTGAATAATGGTTTAAAAAATGGAAAACGAGAATCACACAGCCATTTCACGATTGGCCAGATTCACCGCATGACAACTATCACGTGTGTTTCGGGTTTATTCTAACCTTTTCAATTCCGATAATAGCCACACATATGTGCCTTTAGAACAGTAAAAGTTTTTTACCTGTAGTCGCAATGTTATATTGAGTCACGTTTATCATAAAACACTGATGAAGCATATATTCCCCCACTTGAGTATTCACTCTTAAAAATGCTGGGTTAAATACAACCCGTGCTGGGTAAAATAGGGACAAACCCCACAATTGGGCTGTTTTGACCCAGCGGTTGGGTTACTACCCAGAAGGTTGGGTTAAACATTTAAACATTTAACCCAACCGCTGTGTCAAAACAGCCCAATTGCTGGGTTTTGGGTTTGTCCCTATTTTACCCAGCAATTGGGTTGTATTTAACCCAGCAGTTTTTAGAGTGTAGTAGATTAAAATAGTATTTAACGCGTCGAACTTTATTCTTGAACAGATGGCGATGTATTAAGACGTATATAATCAGTATATATCTGTTGCTCATGAAAACGTTTCTGAAACGTCTGTATATTTGACAAATAATTGCATTTAATTCACTTCATCTGTGATAGAGTATGCAAACACCGCGCGAGCGTCACTAACGGGAGCAGAAAGTGTCCCGCTTGACGGCTCCGTATTCATCTCTGCCCCGATTGCAAGCGGCTACTCTCGTTGACTGCAGTCTGTAGCCGTGGTTCAAGTCGAACGCACCTAATGACAGACAGGCACATGACACGCAGGCACAATTTTCCCCCCAATCCACTTCAGTGCAAACTCCACCCCACAGCTGACTCTAAAGATTTTATTGGTTGTGTCAATCAGAGTAGACATGGTTGACATGGCAGATTTTTTATAGACATGTATTTTCAAACAGCATTTTTTTTTGTTCTGAAATCTTAGACTGCAAATACCCAGTTTTAAAAAATACATCTTCAAGTTTTCAAGATGAAGAGGAAATTCAGAACTTTAAATTCAATATTCTAAAATTCATAGGCAAATTTTCAGAATCTCCGAAAGGTCAAACGAAGCATTTGGTCCAATTCTAGTAGTTTTCTGGCGTGAGCTGCGGTTCAAGATCTACCTGATCAGGAATCCCCAGAGGGTACCTAAGGGTCTTAAGGGTTATTTTTACCCAAAAAATGAAAATTCTGTCATTAATTACTCAACCTTGTGTTGTTCAAAACCCGTAAGACCTTCGTTCATCTTCGGAACACAGTTTAAGATATTTTTTATGAAATCTGAGGACTCTCGGACCCTCCCATAGACAGCAAGGTAACTACCACGTTCAAGGTCCAGAAAAGTACCAAGATGATCGACAAAGTAGTACATCAGTGGTTCAACTGTAAAGTTATGAAGCTACGAGAATACTTTTTGTGTGCAGAGAAAACAAAAATAATTACTTTATTCCACATTTTCGTCTCTACTTGTGGATCGCGTTCACGACAGCACCATGACGTGTGGTGGCGCTGACACAGATCTGGTGTAATGACATCATCACGCCGGATCTGGGTCAGCGCAGGCGCCGCCACAATCTCACGTCATGGTGCTGTCGTGAACGCGATCCACAAGTGACCAGTAGAGACGAAAATGTGGAATAAAGTCGTTATTTTTGTTTTGTTTTTTGTTTTTTTGCAAAGATAAAGGACAAAATATGTTTGCAGTTACATATTAACAAGGTCATAGTCAGGTGTATTTAATGAAAACAAGAGTAACACAAAAAATCTAGCTTGTATTGTTGTGTTACTTTTGACCCATCTGTGTATTACTTTCATCCCAACTGACGGGGGCGAAAGTAACAATGTGCAACTTATGTTCAAAGTAAAATTATCCACATTTGTACAAAATACCACCTGGTATTGATAGCCCACACTTGTGAGTTGTTGACCACAGCAAAAATATATCTCTTTCTAAAACATCTTTTAAAATTACGTTTTTCTTAAGAATGGTACTTTCACCCCCGTCCTCCCCTATTTTGGGATAATGAGTAATAGGCTTTTTTTTTTCAAAGACAAATGTGTTGGTTATGATCTGTGAGGTGTATGTAAAAAGGTAGAGCTACAAAGTAGCTTCAGTAAGCCCTTAAAAATGACTCTTCCTCACCCCTGAAATTCCATTGAAGTACTATGATAATAATTTAATATGGTACCATGGAACCGCCACAGCACAGTACTTTGTCATGGTCCAAACATTATACAGCCAAACTTTATTTCTGATGAAAATAAATCATAGGCATTTTGTTTTTATTTTAATGTATAAGATTTTTAAACATACATCTACAGCATCAAAATACAAGAACAAAACACTGAAGACCCAGGTGACTGGCAGTCTGGGTCTGATTCCAGGAGGAAAACACTGTCTACTTGAGAAACACCAAAATGAGAAACATCTCTCTCTCTCTCTGTCTCTTTCTTTCTCTTGCAGTAATATGTGGGCATTCCCAGCAAGCAATTTTGCATTTAAAAGACATCTATTAGCCGTCTAAACACAGCCCAGACGTCTAGGCTAAAACAAGGCTAAATTTGGGCTGTCAGTAAAAATTTAATAGACGTCTAACCATAGCCCAATAATAGACTAGTCATCAATTAGACCGCTATTAAACAACTACATATATACATCTAATAGACAGTGAATATGGGTCTAGGCTAAAACAAGGCTGAATTTGGACTGTAAGTGAAAATTGTATAGACGTCTAACCATAGCCCAAGAATAGACTAGTCATCAAATAGACAGCTAATGAAAGCCTACATATATACATCTAATAGACAACAAAATGGCAATCCATCCAAACAAATTAAATATACAGCTTTTATTAAGAAAAATAACAATGTTAAAAACTTGGACAACTTAAGACAATACAAAATGATAAAAATACAAAATAATTAAAGACAAAATAAAATGTTATAAATACAATACACATAAATATAAATATTATGATAAAAAAATATGGAATTTTTAACAACTTAAGATAATAAAAATATAAAAACGAAAAAATAAAATATTTTAAATAAGAAATTTAAAAGAAAAAAAAAATCTAATACAAATCAAGAACACTTAACATTAAAACATTACGGAAAAATGACAACATAAAAAAAGATTAACCCTTTAGTTGGTTTACTTATTTTAACAAATAAAACAACCAACAGTGAACTTAAAGGAAATTATTAATTATTGGTTTTATTTCTTGTTTAAAATGCCTCCCAAATGCATTCCTCAAGTCCAACTCTGTTGCTGTCAGGAAGTTGGTCATCACAGCATCTGCCAAATAAGGAAAGAAAAAGAAAAAGCACAAGAAAAGCTTGACATAATTTTTTACTTTGATTACACTAATTGTGACTAATTGTGAGTCATTCTCTTTTGCTTGGATGCCTACTAAAAACAAAAACGAGATATATATAGTTTATCACCATTCAGTGTGTTAAAAAAGGGAGAAGCTCTCTGGTAAATGTTGTGTTGTTTATACACATACCTCTAATGACAGAGAACAGTGCAGTCTTTTCAAATGCCTCTTTCTGCAGCGGACCACCCCCTTCATGTTGAATTTGGACATGAGGGAATTTTTTTTAAAACCCTAAAATATAATACAGATTGAGGTGGTTAACAATTGCAGACAAAGTTTGACATTTCAAAATGACCAGTAAAGGAATTATTTTTTACATTTCTGATTTGCGTTGTTACTTACTGAGCATTGACACCACAATGTTTGATTAATGTGGCAAGATTTGTAGGCTTTACCTGTCCAGCATCCTTCTGGCACTGTCTTTGAGGTTTCTTCCTTCATTTTTGCACAACTTTGACACCTGAATAACACATGCCAATGTCAGGCGGGTAGTATTATATGCGTCCGTGTACGTGTGTTTACCAACCTTAAACACTGATGCCCATTGACCTGCAAGTTTTCCATCACTAACCCTTTAAAACTCTTTATTCCAGCAGTTTAAGTTTTTCCCTATTAGTGCCCCCCACAATCTGTCTCTGCCTCCAAAATTGTCTGGCACAACTGACTTCATAACAACACAGTGATAGCTGCTGTAACTAAAAAGTAGCCTAGTACACACATTAACCTCAAATGTACATGGAATAATAAATTCACCCCCTACCGTTTTATTACAATATGTTTGTACTGTTTAGGTTTTAATGCTGCATTGTACATCTGAGTTATTTGCTCTATTTTAATACTGCTGCAAACTTTTTATTATTGATAATTGTATATTGCCATTTTAAATATTTTGTATTCTTAAGCTTTACTATCAATTTGGAAGTTTCAAAATAAATCTTATTGTAACGTTACTTGTACAATGACAAAGATATTCTATTCAATTAGCTCATGCTCTCTCTGTATCTAACAAGCCATTGTTCAGTCATAAAGTCAATATAATAATTAAAATAAATGATGGACTTTGTCAAAGATGAGAGCTTTAGTGAGGAAATGTTGTTTTGGAGAGTTTTTTGTTTTTTTTTACCATTGCTGCCCGGATCTTTTCAATTTCCAACCGCTTTTCCAGATGTTGAAACTCCTCCTCAGTGTGTTCACTGTATAAATTAATATGGATTAATCTTTGTCAAAGCTGTGTTTGTTCTGTTGTTTGCTCTTTCGCCTCTTCTTGCGCTGTTTTAAAATTGTACAAATGATAAAACTTTTACTCTATTCAATTTTGCAATTAATCCTCTGAAGACATGCGTGCTGAACCGTGGGCTAGCCACGGATCACTATCAACTACGATCTGCTCCCTTCACTAAAATGTCACGGTTCCTAAACATGATAACAAATAATATAGATAAATAATGAACATGTCAAAACGAAAACACAGATACTTACAAGACCAAGTAGGAATGTCCTTTATCGTGTGTTGTTTGTCCGCTTCTCTCCGACAGGTAAACTTAGTGCTCTCTCGTGTAAAAACAATTCAAAACACAACACTGATCTCTAACTCTCATGTCTCGCGTTGCCAGTAGTCATGTGTCAGTAGAGCTACAATTGCCATCTAGCGGTTGGGAATTGTAATTGCATTTTTATTTATAAAATGAAAGACAGCCGAATATCAATAATATCATATAATGTGTGTGAATGTGACATAACAGCTTGTGGGATGCATGACATCATATTATCAAATGCAAGTAAAAAAAACAACCACCCTTTTGAACATTTAAATTAGCCTTATTTTTGGCATAATCCAATAATGCATATTAATAATCTGTAAATAATTAAATAAAATATACATAATGCTAATTTTAAATGTTCAAAAAAGTTTACTTGCATTTAATTAGCCACTGCGTGAGCAAAATTACATTAAACAATTTTAATGCTCTTCGCTGATCTGGTTACTGGATCAGGGCACTAGTCAAGCCTTAAAATTAGACCATAGATTTGCCTCGATTCTCCAGTGGGCTAAAAAGCGACGTACACGTACCCATCCAATTTATAGCTAAATCGTTGCTACATATAGACATAGTCATGAAATGACCTTATATCTTTGTAGATATTTATTGACACTGCGAACTGATTGATATCAACCATCTCATGTGCTGTCTGGCCAAAAACTACAGTGAATCATGTTTGACTATAAGTGGGCTACAGATAGCCGCTCTGACTACGAGCTAAATACTTAAAGTGCTAGTTCACCCAAGAATGAAAATGTTATGTTTATCTGCTTACCCCCACCCAGGGCATCCAAGATGTAGGTGACTTTGTTCCCATTCAGTCAGTCACGTTCTACTTTACGTCAGTGACTGACGAATTGGGATCTCGCCCGAGAGCCCAATCCCCTTCGAGTGTAAACTAAACAAGCCAAAGACAGTTGGCGTGCGTGTTTCGCCACGCACACCCCGCCCCACAGCGCGGGTATAAAAGGAGAGCACGTGCAAACGCACATCAGCTTTTCGCTTCGGAGCCGAGCCTTCTCAGGACGAATCTCTGCGAGTGTTTGGCAGAAACAGCTGGCGTTGGTGTTACGGCGCGTCAGCGGGTGTTGCCATTCAGTGCTGCTCATCTTCGGCGTGCTGCAGCTGCCATTCTGCGGTCTCGCCGCGACCTCCCCTGGGCGCTTCAGCGCTCTCTCTAAAAGAGTGTTTTTCCGTCTAAAAGAGCAATTTCTAAAAGAGATTCACGAGCGACGGGCGTCTTTTTAAAAATTGTTTTCCCGCTCGTGCGTTTCTGGATGTGATCGTTTCCTGCCTCCATCTGATGGTCATGATCGCTGCCTCTCGTGCTTGGGCTTACAGCATGCTGAAGCAGCGCTCATGGATGAGTCGTGTTCTCAGTGTGGGAACATGACCATCGCGACTTTGCGGTCTAGATATCTCCTCATTAAACGGGGGGGGTATCCCTTTGCCATGCCCCGCTCTAGCTCCTCTTGTTCTCGGAGGGCTACTTCGGTTCATTGTCAGGGAGACCTGAGGGTTACGGTGAGAGCTTCCCCGGCGAGTACGTCTCCGCGGGCCTCTCATTCCTTAAGCATGGCGCACCACCTGGGGTTTCTGGATGAGTGTGCTGGGTCCTTGGACAGGGCGGGGTCCAGCATCTTGTGCGGGGCACAGGCAGAGGACAGGATGTCGATCGCTGCATGGGAGGGCGAGCTAAGCTCTGGAGATGAGGATTCGGCTGCGCTGCCACCGTCAGAGAGTGTCGGGCTGCACTGGAGGCCTCCTCCTTCTCCCGATCGCTCGAGGCTGGATGATTGGTTCCTTGGGGCGCAGGCCGGGCATCGGCAGCCGTCTCCGGTTCCATTTTTCCCGGAATTGCATGAGGAGGTTACTAAGTCTTGGAAGGCACCTTTTTCTGCCCGAAACAGACCTGATACCTCCTCCGTCCTCACCACCCTCGACGGGGGGGCGGCCCAAGGGTATGTGGACATCCCTCCGGTTGAGTGCGCGATGCAGCTTGGCCCGCAGAGCGCCGCCGCCTGGAGTGGTAGTCCACGCCTTCCGTCAGGGGCCTGTGAGTTCTCGTCCGCGCTCATGGCTAAGGCTTACAGGCCGCTTCCGCCCTGCACTCCATGGCCCTCCTGCAAGTCCACCAGCCCAAGGCATTGAAGCAGTTGCACGAGGGTGATGCTGACTCAGGTGTGCTGCAGGAACAGAGGACGCGTACTTTCATGTCTCGATTCTCCCTCGACACAGACTGTTTCTCCGCTTTGCGTTCGAAGGGCAGCATATCAGTACAAGGTCCTCCCCTACGGGCTATCCCTGTCGCCTCGTGTCTTCAACAAGGTCCTGGAGGCAGCCCTCGTTCCATTGAGGGAAGCGGGCATTTGCATTTTCAACTACCTCGACGACTGGCTCATACGGGCCCAGTCCCGAGCGCAGTTGTGCGAAAACAGGGATATGGTGCTCAGTCACCTCAGCCGATGGGGCTTCGGGTCAACTGGGAAAAGTGCAAACTCTCCCCTGTGCAGAGGATATCTTTTCTCAGCATGGAGCTGGACTCTGTCAACCTCTCAGCACATCTCTCAGTATAGCATGCGCAGTCGATGCTGAACTGCCTGGGTTCCTTCCAGTGCAAGACGACTGTTCCACTGAACAATTTTCAACAGTTCAGAGGCTCCTGGGCATATGGCATCCGCAGCCGCTGTCACGCCGCTCGGTTTGCTTCATATGAGACCGCTTCAGCGTTGTCTTCACGACCGGGTCCCGAGATGGGCCTGGCGACACGGCACTTACCGGGTTTCAGTCACCCCGTTCTGCCGTCAGACTTTCAGCCCGTGGTCAGATCTTGCCTTTCTTTGGACAGGGTTGTCCCTTGGGCAAGTATCCAGGCATTTTGTTGTGTCAACAGATGCCTCTGCCAGGGGCTGGGGTGCCATGTGCAGTGGGAATGCAGCTGCGGGGCTCTGGTCGGGGCCACGACTACAGTGGCATATCAACTGCCTCAAGTTGAAAGCAGTATGGCTGGCTCTGCGCCGCTTCAAATCGCTGCTACGCGCCAAGCATGTACTGGTCCGTACGGACAATACTGCGACTGTTGCGTACATCAACCACCAGGGTGGTCTATGCTTCCATTGTATGTTGCAACTCGCCCGCCATCTCCTCCTCTTGAGTCAGAAGCATCTGAGGTCGCTTCTCGCCGTTCACATCCCAGGCGAGCTCAGTCGTGCAGCCGACGAGCTCTCACGTCAGCCCGCCCTCCCGGGAGAATGGCGACTCCACCCCGAGACAGTCCAGCTGATTTGGAGACGCTGTGGGGACGCTCAGGTAGACCTGTTTGCCTCCCCGGACACGTCCCATTGCCGGCTGTTTTTCTCCCTGTCCGAGGGGACCCTCGGCATGGACGCGCTGGCGTATAGCTGGCCTTGGGGCCTACGCAAATACGCGTTTCCCCCAGTGAGCCTTCTCGCGCAGACACTGTGCAAGGTCAGGGCGGACGAGGAGCAGGTCCTCTTGGTAGCGCCATATTGGCCCAGTCGGATTTGGTTCCCCGAACTGATGCTCCTCGCGACAACCCCTCCTTGGCCGAATTCCTCTGAGGAGGGATCTCCTTTCTCAGAGAGGGGGCACCCTCTGGCACCCGCGTTCGGACTTGTGGAATCTCCACTTATGGTCCCTGGACGGGACGCGGAGGTTCTAGGTGGGCTATCTCCAGCGGTAGTAAACACCATCACTTCAGCTAGAGCCCCGTCTACTAGACACGCTTACAGGCGGAAGTGGAAAATGTTCGTCGGTTGGTGCTCTTCCCGCATGGAAGACCCCCGTAGATGCCAGATCACAGTCGTGCTTTCTTTCCTGCAGGATAGGTTGGAGCAATGGCCGTCTCCCTCCACCTTGAAAGTGTATGTTGCCGCCATTTCCGCAAATCACGATGCAGTAGACGGTAAGTCTATGGGGAAGCACGACTTGGTCATCAGGTTTCTCAGAGGGGCAAGGAGGTTAAATCCTCCGCGCCCTCACCTGTTACCCTCTTGGGATCTCCCCTCGGTCCTGACGGCCCTGAAGGAGGAGCCCTTCGAGCCTCTGCAGTCAGTAGAGCTTAAGTTTCTTTCATTGAAAACTCTGCTCCTGCTTGCACTGGTCTCCATCAAGAGGGTAGGGAACCTGCACGTATTTTTGGTCGACGATTCGTGCCTAGAATTCGTGACGGGTAACTCTCACGTTGTCCTGAGACCCCGACCTGGATATGTGCCCAAATTTTCCCACCACGCCTTTTAGGGATCAGGTTGTGAACTTGCAAGCGCTGCCCTGGGAGGAGGCAGACCCAGCCATCGCTCTGCTCTGTCCCGTTCACGCTCTGCGCATTTACGTGGACCGTACGCGGAGCTTCAGGACCTCAGACCAGCTCTTTGTCTGCTTTGGAGGTCAGCAGAAGGGAAAGGCTGTCTCCAAACAAAGACTTGCCCACTGGTTAGTGGAGGCTATAGTCTTGGCATACCAGGCCCAACGTTTACCTTGCCCCCTCGGAGTGAGAGCTCATTCTACGAGAGGAGTGGCATCTTTTTGGGCATTGGCGCGGGGCGCCTCGATATCTGTAGAGCTGCCGGCTGGGTGACGCTTAACACGTTTGCGAGATTCTATAATCTTTGTGTAGAGCCCGTGTCCTCTCGTGTACTCGCCTCAGGTAGGCAGTAACACCGGACCTGCTCGGTGTCGATCACGCTTGCTGCGCCATTCCCCTCTACGGACCGGATACGTGCGCTTTTGTGCTCCTCAATCAGTTCCCCATGGCGAACCCTGGTGGAGTTCCTCCCGCACCCTCGGCGGTCAGGCGTGGCGGAGCGCCAGACGCCAGGTCCAGCACTCGTGTTTATGCCCAAGGTCAGCCCTTGTGCTGGTTTAGGTGCCCGTGTGTAGTGATTCCCCTTCGGGTGATCCCACATGTGTATTCTTCCACGTTACGGCTCCCCTCACGGTAAGCCCGTTTCTTTCCCTGGCAGTCGTTCACTNCACGGTAAGCCCGTGTCTTTCCCTGGCAGTCTTTCACTGCCATCTCTGCTGGGTAGTGATCTCACCCCAGGGGGTTGAGTCTACCGCAGAGACTTCCATATGTAGTACTGCCATGGGCCAGTCCATATGTGTAATTCCACACAATACCTCCTATGTGCGGGATGTGGCTTCCGTAGCGTCCCAACTGGGTACGATTTCCCAGTGTTATCAATGCAACCGTATGGAACAGCAGTGGCGGACACCTCTGCCTAGAGGTGTCCTATCTTCCGCCCCAGCTGGTGTGGGGGGGACTTGCCGGCTTCCGCAGGGCACTGTAGGGGGTCAGCAATAGTGGCGTTTTCCATACGGATCCCAATTCGTCAGTCCCTGACGTAACGTAGAACGTGACTGACTGAAAGGGAACGGTCTGGTGTTTCCGCGCTGCGGGGCGGGGCGGGGTGCGCGTGGCGAAGCACGCTCGCCAACTGTCATTGGCTTGTTTAGTATACACTCGAAGGTGATTGGGCTCTCGGGCGAGATCCCAAATTCGTCAGTCACGACGTCGTAAACGTCTCCGTTCCCCTTCAGGGAACGAGGGTTACACAAGTAACCTAGACGTTCATCGCCCATTGATGTCAGATGTCTGTACAATTATTAAAAAAACCTCATATTTAATATCACTCAAAGCACAAGCATTCAGCATAAAATATAATGAATATCTACTTATTCTGTGCAGGGTTTCACAAAACTGCAAAATATGATTTTTCATTAAGCACACCTATATGAATAAGCATATACTATGTGAAAACATGGAATTGGAGAATTTTCATATTCCATAGCTTCCATATTTTAATAAGTTTTTCAGCAGTTGAGCTCTCTTTTCACTCAATAAACAAGTAGAACTTCCACTTCCACTGCATGAGTTTAAGTCCCCAAAAAAGAGCACATAGAATACGACAAGAAAATGGTTATAATTAGTGCTGGGCATTGACGCACATTTAAAAACTATTTTAAATTAAGTTTCTACTCCAAATAATTTTCTGAAATATAAACATTTAAACAGTGGTTGTGATGATAACTTGTTTTCATGACATTTGTTCAAACATTAAATGCTGAAAAACGGATTACATAAGACATGATAAATTTCATTAAGTAGTACTGTATCGCTCAACATACTTTATGATGCTTACTCACGTTTATTTCATGTTATAACTAGCAGTAAAGAGGAAGATCGATGCTTGTAATCTAGCTTGTAAGCCACTGGCTAGCTAGTACGCTAACTGACGGTTACAGTAATGCTCATCAGTAAAAACTAATAAAATCTGCCTTTTCTTTTCCTCAAAAACGATAGCACACACTGTGACAATATAGTTTATAAGTAGATCACCAAAAACTTACCTAATCTTGCGGCCACATTTCAAACACGATCTGAATCTGAAGTTCAGTTCGTTGTCTTTTTCTGGTGATGTTTTGTTTAAACCAACCTTCCGCCAGCTATTGGTGCACTTCCGCTACCTACTGGTCTAGAGTTATTAGGGCACATAGTGGGATTTAATCCAACAAACTAGATGCTCTTAAGTACTGTTTACTAAAGTTGTTTAGTTTAACTATTGCATCCACCTGAAAGTTCACATAACACAGTGTAATTAAGTAAATTCAACAAATTTGTAAAAATCAGTTATGTTTACTCGCTTTTCTTAAGTAGATTCAGTGATGACTTTTTACAGTGTGTTTTGATTCTGGCTTGTAATATGACAACTCACTGGTTGATCACTCACCGCTGATTGATGTGAACATTAAAAAAACAAAATTGCTCAAATTAATATATCGTCATATATTACAATGCCCCGATTTTTATTTGTATTAAAAAAAAATTTTTTGGGGGGGGGGGGGGGGGGGGGGGGGGGGGGGGTCACAGTTTAGCAGAAAGTATAATAATAATACTTACTATACAATTAATATGAATTACGTTGTTGTTGTTGTTGTAATTAGTATTACTGGTACTGTATTATTGAAGATATTCATCATTTTAACTGTACACATTATTATGTCTATATATAGTAGTACATTCATATACTTTGCTCCTCTTTTTTCTCTCTTTCTTGTGTCTTTATTTCTTTCCATGTTGTCAGTTGTGTGTTTTGTTCAGTGTAAAAGCTAAATGAATGTAATTTAAAACCTAAAAAAGTTAATGTAAAATAAAAATCATAAAAATACAATATAATACAATAATTAATAATGCAAAAGAGGAAGGTTTTTGAAATATATTACTGAGCCACTTATTATATGCATTGCATCACATCACGTAAATAAACATTGGATTGAAAAGTACTGTATAGATATCCAATTTGTATATTACCTAATATTTGGTGTTGAGGAACTTCTTGGATTGGGGTCTTAATGGTGAAGAGAAAAAAACACATGCAGTCCAAATACTACAGATTGCGTTTATACATTTCAAATCAAAAGTGTGAAAAAAACACAATCCTATGCAGAGGGTGGGGGTGATAAAAGAGCAATTGTATGAGAGGGCATAAAGGAGAGAGTATTTTCATCACAATGTCGCCCATATGTTAGACAGTAACATTTACAGCTTCAGATTGGAGCGACTGGGATGTCAGTGTGTGTGTGTGTGTGTGTGTGTAAGTGTGTTTTGTGTGAATTATGAGCACAGTGGAGGCCACACAGGCCGAGCGCGGCAGTCATAAAAAATTGGTCATAACGGCATAGCAAGCTCTCCCCACGGCGGGGAGCAATCTATTTGGTGTGTATTTGTGTGTACAGTTGTGACAGTTGATGATTTTCCTGCCGATATTACCTGGGTGTAAAATAGATGTCAGTCTAGCCATAGGTGGTGGATGAACAAGATGAAATCCAAATATGTTTAGAACACGCAATCATAGGAAATGGCTTGGAGGTTTCTGTAAAACAAGGAAGGTACTGTTAGAAAATAAACTGCTTGTGGCGGCATGTAAATCGCATATGACAGCTAGCTTCAAGATTACTTCAGTTTCAAATGAGCTATATTGTTTTTCTAGTAGACAGATCAAATATTTGTTTCACAGTACCTAAAATATTTGACATTCTGCTACTGCCACATTTGTATTGATCTGTTTTAGTGGGGTTTAGTCAATGAGTGAAAGACCTGCAATTGCTCCAAACAAACAGAAATACAGACACATAATAAAAGTGAATATCTTTCTGTGGCTGGCATATTTCGATTGGAAGTTTCTCTGTGAGAGCGTTTGGCTCTGTTGCCGTTTAGAAAATGTCCAGCAATGCATGTATACATGAGTAAAACCATCTTTGGAAAACAATTAATCCTTAAGGCTAATTTCAGATTTCATTTACATTTCTGCTAGCACCAATAAACAATATGTGACCAAGGACCACAAAACCAGTCGTAAGGGTAAATTTTTTTTTACTGAGATTTTTAAATCATTAAAGCGAAGAAATAAGTTTCATTGTGTTCTATGTTTGTTAGGTTAGGCCAATATGTGGCCGAGGTACAATTTGAAAGTCTGGAATCTGGGGGTGCAAATTAATCTAAATATTGAGAAAATTGCCTTAAAAGTTGTTCAAATGAAGTTCTTAGTGATGCATATTACTTATCAAAAAATACGTTTTGATATATTTACGGTAGGAAATTTACAAAATATCTTCATGGAACATGATCTTTATTTAATATCCTAATGATTTTTGGCAAAAAAAAAAAAGATAATTTTGACCCATGCAATGTATTGTTGGCTAAATATAACCGTGCTACTTATGACTGGTTTTGTGGTGCAGGGTCAAATATATTACTATAATATAATTGAAGTAATTTAAAGAGGACAAAAAATTAATAAATATCTATATATATATATATTATCTATATATAATATATATCTACTAGACCTTTTTTTCTTTGTTTTTTTCATTCAACTTTGATCAAAATGACTGTTTTGCTCCATCTTTCTCCAAAAATATCCCAGCAATAATGATTGGGTAACATAAATCTTGTTTGGTGACACTTTGCACATCAGGCAATAAACGACCTCTGTGTAACAGAGCCAACAGTTGGGACCTTCCAGAGGAAAAGCTCTGATGGAATAACAGCACTCATGCATAAAAGAGAGCAATCACTCACTCCATCTCTCTCTGACAGTCTTCAGTTATGGGCCCTGTGTAATCTCATTGCGTTTATCATCAAATATCAAATTTCTCTCTCTTATTGGCAAAGCCACACACTGACGGAATTACTGGCGGATATAGGGCCCCAAAATATCACAGCCTCTTTATCCAAGTGTCTCTTGACACCAAATGTCACCCTGTAACTTTGTTACGACTTTAAATATCACAGTTGCCCAGAGCTCTGGGAGTTCTCCGCAGCTGCAGGTGTTTATTTTTTTTTATGAATTTAAGCAGGAGAGCGAGATAAAGAGTAAGAAGGGTTTTTATCCGGGTGTCGCACAGTGACACTGAGCATCTGTGATTTTAACAACATGAAAGTTCTTTGAGCGGCAAAGTTCACAAAGAGAGACACAGAGAAAATGAGAGATTACACAGACTGAACAGAGAGACGAGACAAAGTGAAGCTGAAAAATCAGAGATGAAGAACCCAAGTTCACAGACGGATGTGATTTCGTTATTTTTGTTTCAAGGTTTCAGCCGTCCATGGCTTTTGATATTTTATCTTACCGAGTCGTCACAGGTACTTCCTTCCTTTTCTCCTTCTGTTTTAATATCAAAATGTTACCAACTGAAATATCTGCTTTAGTTATAGTGAAAAACTGAGGAGAACTCAGTTTAAATCCACATTTCACAAGCACTATTTGCGACATCTTTAAAAAAAAAAAAAAGTAGTAATATACATGCATGGCCCCTTCATTCAAAGCCATTCAAATAGCAATTAGTTTAAAATAGAGTTTTGACACATCTTTATTCAAGCTATGACATTAAAAGCTATTGCTCAATAAAAACACAGAAAACTGCTGCTAAACAATAATTTAATGAAATTGCACCTATATTGTAGGTGCGGTTGTCACTCAAAAAGCTTTACTAAGTGACCATAGTTCATTCCGGTTCTCTGAAACAAGCATCCTCTGTGCCAAACACACAAAAGGCCTTACGGCAGTAGTCAAATACGATTTTCAACATGTCTTTTGGGCCAACTGCTCCATGTAATTGAGAGATGACTTATTCGGACAGGAATTAAATTACCACACAACCCTGCTGTTGTTTTATAAACACCAGGTAGTTCGGCCAGGAATGTTCTGCTGGGTGGTGGGAGAAAAACCTTTCTGATTCAGACAGCAATAAAATCACCAGCTAAAGCCTGCAAGTGACGCAGTTACATTACATGTAAAACAACTTCCATCTGGGTTTATATACTGTATATCGCAATGTCACATATATAACTTGTTTATTTCAAAGGGTTTTGTGGTGCATGATTCCAGAGCACAAGGCCTTCTGTAATGCCAACATCTGAACAACTCCAGTCTTGCTAAAAACTTACTAAGAGCTCCCAAGCCCATCTGAATCAGTACATCAAATCTCAGACATCCTGTTAATAACTGCAACTCAAACGTCATTTGCAAAATAAATCCTGCTTATGTTTCTGATACACGCACCTCTCTTGACAATAAATGTCTTCATATATTAGCTAATTACATTCATGGTCAAGCTCCATTACACATAACACACTACACATAATTACATATGAACAATTTTTGCACTTCAGCTCAGCGAAATATGTCTATTACAGCAGTTCCATTACTATGAGCATCTGCTCATCAATTCAATCTGCTGGAATAATTAGGAATGATCCAGGTATCATTTCGATTTACAGCAAGGGAAAGCGGGAGAGAGAAAAAGAAAAGGCAGAAAATGAGAGAAATCAGCATCGTGGTGCTGTGTACACATGGATTTCTGTAGCATCTGCAAGAACAGGTGGAGAAAGTGTTCTGAGCCCTGTGGTGAACTGAGCGGCATTGTTTTATTGGGTAGGGAAATTAAAATCTGTGACTGGAAAACTTTAAGACTGCTGGAAATTTTGGATATCTGACCTAACCGTTTCCGAAGGAGATTGAAAACCGAAGTTCTCAGAAAACAGTGAAAATGCACATTGACCTTGGTAGAAAAATGGTAAACAAAACGGTTGTTGACACAGGTTAGGTTCAACAGAGTTCGAGCCCCTTGTATCCAGTATGGGTGTTGGAACGGTGCCGGCTGTATTGCTTTGGAAGCACCTCATTAACACATCAGCAAACATACATTCACACACATCCCTTACAGTACAACACTATCTCACAGAAACTTGGAGGAAGGTGGTGCTCATTAACTCGAACCCTCAGACGGGAGGCTGTTTTCAACTTGGAGTCAATGGTGATTGCGTCTAAAAATAAATGATGTCTTTAGAATTTTCCAAAACACAAGGGCAGGTGGTCTCATGTTTATCCAGGTTGTTTTCAGTCTATCAACTATGTAAATGATTGATTAAACTGCTTTCCACCCTCTACCGTGAGAGTACATTTCAGAGAATGACTGCATCAGAAATAGCTGAAAATATAAATTGGAGCCCGACACAAACTGACCCCACCGATCTGGTCTCATTAGTTTCAATAACCTCAATTTGTTCAAGAGTGAGTCCTCTAAACATGCAAAGGTTACAGAAAAAAAGATTTTGTCTTTCCTTTAAAAGTTAAAGGGGATGCCTTCATGCATTCTGACTTATTTACACTGCTAAAGAGTTGGATTATCATGCTAAACATGACTAAAGCCTCAAAAAATGAGCTGGACATATATGATGGAGTATTTCTATTTTTATTGAAGGAGAAGACACTCCTTCAGTTTTTTTCGAGTATCAACCAGAGCGAGAACAAGAGCACGCTCATCAACATGCTTCATTCGTTGATTTGTTAGCCATAGTTAAAGTAAATCAAGTTTTTGTCCCTGTTTTATTTACTGTATGTCAATGTCACAGCTTGGAGACTATCGCTACGCAAAAGCTGTGCATACTCTTAAGCTCCGCCCACAGTACGCCGCCGTTTCTCAGGGGCAGGGGCTCAAATGTAAAATAGAGGCAATGTAAAAAAAAATTATAGGTCAAAAGTTTGGTTACATTACTTATTATATTTTTGCAAGAAGTCACATATGGTCATCAAGCCTGCATTAATTTGATCAAAATTTTATATACTTTAAAATACATTTTATGCAATGATGATTTATTATCAATGTTGGAAACCTGTCATACTTTTTCAGGATTCTTTGATAAATAAAAGTTTTAAAAAAAAGAACTGCATTTATTTCAAATATAACTTTTGTAACAATATACACTACCGTTCAAAAGCTTGAGGTCAGTATTATTTTTGTATTTACTTTATTGTTTTAAGAAATTAGTTTTATTCAGCAAGGATTTGTTAAATTTATAGATACAGTGATAGTAAAGATTGATATTGTTAGAAAACATCTCTATTTGAATGATGTCTTTTTAACTTTTATTCAATTCAATTAAATTCAAGTTATTTGTATAGCGCTTTTCACGATACAAATCGTCGCAAAGCAACTTTACAGCAAATTAAGTTTCTACAATATTTAGTGGTAGCTTATCAGTGGTGACTGTCAGTTAATGTACATACGGCAGAAATGTACGGAAAAATAAATTAAAGACGTAATCAATTAAAGACAATCAAACAGACGATGAACACTAATAACAGCAATTATTATATGATGCAATCAAACTTATAGCAAAATTGGGTAGTTCTGATGTTGTTTCAGGGTTGGCATCATTGAGGTCCTCTGAGGGGTTGCATCATCTATTCTCAGGTGTCTGGATCCAGACTGAAGCTTGTGTAAATCCTAGTTACCACTCGATGTCAATCACGTGGCAGAAACAGAGAAACAAATAGAGACATAATTAGCGTAGCTGCTGTTCCAAACAAGCAAAAATGATTTATTCAACCCAAGAAGGAATAATAATGTGCATTTGATCAAATATAACTGAAGTGCAAGATTATAAGATGCATTATTTGAATGCTTGGCCAAAGAGATGTGTCTTTAATCTAGATTTAAACAGAGAGAGTGTGCCTGAACCCCGAACGTTATCAGGAAGGCTATTCCAGAGTTGGGAGCCATTGCAGTTTGCGACCTTAGGGAGCGTGATGGCTTGTAGCGTGGTAGAAGACTAGTTAGGTACGCAGGAGCTCAACCCATTAAGGGCCTTATAGACAAGTAATAATATTTTGTGAACTGATACGGAACTTAATAGGTAGCAGTGCAGAGACTGTAAAATTGGGGTAATATGATCATTTTCTTGACCTGGTAAGGACTCTAGCCGCTGCATTTTGGACTACCTGTAGCTTGTTTATTGAAAATGCAGGACAACCAGCTAGCAGTGCATTACAATAGTCCTGCATAAGAAACAGGTAACATGTTTCGTAACTTGGCAATGTTCTAAGATGGAAGAATGCTGTTTTTATAACACGGGAAATATGATTTTAAAAAGACAAGTTGCTATCTAATATAAAACCCAGATTTTTGACTGTAAAGGAAGTAACAGTACATCCATCTAGTCTAGTTTCAAATTGTAATCCAAGAGATTCAGTGTACTGTCTTTTGGTCCAATAAGTAATATCTCTGAAAATTATTGGTCATCCAATCTTTTACAATTTTAACACACTCTGTTAGCTTAGATAACTTAGAAGTTTCATCTGGTCTTGTTGAAATATATAGTTGAGAATCATCAGCATAACAGTGGAAACTAATACCGTATTTTCTGATAATATTACCAAGGGGCATCATGTATATTGAATGTTATTTGTGAATCTGTCTTTGGTGGCTGGAACAATAGTTCTGCCCTGACGATAACGCGGAGCCATATAGTTAAAATCAGTAATACGCAGCATGCACGATAAAAGGAAATGGTCAGTAACATCATCACTTTGAGGTACGTTATCTATATCAGTAAGATCAATTCCATGCGATTTAATTAAATCTAGCGCATGATTAAAACAATGAGTGGGACCGGTGACGTTTTGCTTGACTCCAAAAAAGTTTATTAGGTCAGTACGCAAGTCCTACTGCATCCATTGTATTATCAAAGTGAATGGTTAAGTCTCCGACAATTAGGCTTTATCAACAGTAACCCATAGTAGAGAGGAAATCTGCAAATTCATAGGGAATCTGTATATGCCCCTGGGGTCTATACACGGAGACCAGAGCAAGAGATACACTAGATTTTTTGCATATCTGAAAGTGTAACCATTAAGCATTAAGTATTTCGAATGAGGTTAAACCTGATCCTGTTTCGAGTAAACATTTGTAGAGTATCACTATATATGGTGTGCACACGGCCCACCCGACAGTCTGACGGGGCTCATGCAAACAGTAGCTTGGTGGAGTAGACTATTTAATTCACCAATCTAAAATTGGTTTAGCTGGTTCAGTAAGCAGAGTTACATCAAAACTAGTATCTGGATCAATCATTGACAAAACGCTTGTGCGAGTGATCTAATTTTTAGGAGCTTGTTTTTGTGCAATGTATTTTAAATTTTATGGTTTATCACGATCATATTTTTTTCACGATCCGCATTAAATTTATAAGTGACCTCACTATTCGGGAACAGACACAGTCTTAATTCTGATTACCATTACTGCGACTTTTGTCGCTGCACAGTTTTGTGCAGTGCTTTTGTAGTAATTTAGCATCCAATTTCTCAGCGATTTCATTTTATTTATAAAACGAGACAAAGCGCAGATCCAGATCGCTCCACAAATGTAAGCTCGCCTGTCCATGTCATTTTCAACTGATTTATGAATAAGAAGGGGAAAAAATTACCGCTCCACTTCTCATTATTGTCCAATGAAATTTGAACTTGTGCCAGATCATAATTGGTTGGTGTGTATTTTACATGACAAACGGGCAATGATGAATTATGTAATATTCTAAAATAATTAAATCGACACACTAGCCTTGATTATTGATGAAAAAAGTTTAAAATATTGTTTAGTTTATTTTTTCCTTACGGCGGGACCTAGGATCACTGAAAGGTTTCAGAAAGGACTGTGGCAAATTCAGTCAGCCCGGGGCGATTCTAGGATTTTCATGTTCGGGGGGTCAAGCCCCCCCAATGAGGGTATATATATATATATATATATATATAATATATATATAGATATATATATATATATATTATATATATATATATATAATTATATATATATATTAACAAGGGCCTCGCGACTGACCCGCCCATGTCAGTCAGTCAAGCAAAATGCAACTTGGCAACGCCTCTGATTGACAGATATGTAAAAATAAACAGGAATTTTCCGATTTTTGAGCGATTAATTTCTGTTTTGTACACATTGTCATGATAATTATAATTCAAATGCATTTTGTTTTATTGACCACAATGTCATTGCTATTTGTCTGAGAGGGGCACTTTTGAATAAATTTGAAAAAGGGCAGGGGCTTGAGCCCGTTTTTGATCTGAAACAGTGAAAACAGTAATTTTGTGAAATATTAATACAAAATACTTTTAGTAATATTTTTGTAGATTATTTTATGCCAAACATTTGAACGATGATAAATTCATCCAAAATGCATTTGAAATGGTTAGCAATCCCAATACCTACTTCCTTCAAATAAATATCAGCATACACGTTTAAGAGACCCACAATCCACACATGAAATGCATAGCACAAGAATTTATATTCGTTGTATGGAGACACATTTATGTAGCCAAGTGTAAATGGAATGATAGCAAACCGATCGATCGATACACATAAAGTGAATTATAAATATGCCCTGTTTTGCTATTTCCAGACCCATAGGGCTGTCGTAAAGACAGGTGCAATTTCTCAAGACACCTATTTCAATGATATCCGTCATGAAGGGACATTTTATTTGTGCTATTCCAATGAAAATAAAAAATAAATACAAAAAATAAAAACTGCCCTCCATCCGCTAAATTTCTCAGGATGATTGCATCAGAAATTGTTCAAAATAAAAATTGTCGTTTATGAAGCACAACTCAAAACCGACCACAGCGATCTGGTCTCATCAGCTCCATACACCTCAATTTAGTCAAGAAGCGAGTCCACTAAACACTTTATTATGCACAGAGGTTACAGAGAAGGTGAAAAGAAATGTGTTTTTCCTCCCTAGTTAATAGGAGCAATACATGCTGAATCACTGATCAGTGGCAGTCTTATAAAACAATTTCTATCTCTCCCTGCATTTTTATACTGACTTCACCTGTTCATTCTCCAACATACATTCTTTTATCTGCCTTTCTGAAATGCATGCCGTAGGTATTTCCTTCAACGAAATACAATTATCCAAACTAAGGTTTGTGCAAGTCCCTAAAAAGCGGTGCTCGTCATGGAAAATTTACACTGTGGGTATTTTCTTCATTAAACTTGGCCAATTTTATTAATGGGAATGAAAAGCAAAATAATGGAAATATAATTGGCTAAATTGACAAAGAAGCATGGGGCACCTGCAGAGAGGGGAATGGGGAGCCACTGTTGCGTTTTAGGCAGACTTGACTTCCCCTGTTCGACAAGATTCACATGCATGCAGAGTTTTACAATGCTAATAAAACTGTCAAAACACATTTTTGCCCCTCCTTTCTCCGTGTGAAGGCATATGACGAAAGGGCCGGCAACAGGCCTGCGAGTGAGAACAAGATACGTGGTCCCTTAACCAGATCCCACGCAGTGAACTTTGATAGCTGAGGGTGGCTTCACACAATTTGGTGTGATTGTGATCTACGACCACGCGAATGAAAAACCGCAAGTCAATATCGTATCTTGGTGCTACTGGGATGAAACAAATTACAGGGTTTAGCTTTCCACAGATTCTGGAACAAAATAAATGTGGGGGAAATAGAGACCTGGACATCGGTGCTGGGCTGTAAAAGTGGGAGAAGAAGTGAGGAATGATCAGATTCCATCCAGCATTGGCAATAAATGTGCTCTTTGCTTCTTTCTGAAGACAATCAGAGGGCTGAATCGTTTCTCCCAAACCCTGTAATTTGCAGCATGCAGATTCAGGGATTAATGTGTGATTTGACACCCTTGAGCTGGAATAAGCGGCCCGTCTCCATGGTGAGCAGAACCCAGAGGAGTTCAGAGAAAGCAACACCTCCTTGCCGAGTGCCACTGTTAAATCTGCTCACCCAATATAGAGTTCAGAATGGAATTAGTGTACAGTATGTACATAATAAGCAATTTAACTCAAAGACAAATGCCAGCAGCCCCCGTGGAGATCTTAAGTAGCACTCTCAGGGAAATTTATTTTAGGGCACAGATACCTTCCGAACAAAATTGTAGACAAGGGGACTTAAAGTGCTTTTATATTGCCCCCAGGCCTTGATTAGGTGGTTGAGAAGTAATATGTAGTCCTGTTCTCTTATCATGCACTTAATAGTGTCTTTGGTGTGGGAGGCATGAGTTTACTTACCTGTGTGTTTCAGTAGGATGGCGGCAATTCATAATCACAAACCCACTGTCGAATTGCCTGTTTGGGAGACAAAATTATTTTTAGTTTGTTTGCATCACATAACACTTTTAAGATTTACAATATTACTTGTTATTAAATGTCATGTTAAATTGTTACTTTGTATGAAAAATTTGGATCATATTACACTACGGTTCAAAAGTTTGAGGTGAGGGTTTTATGTGCGTGTGTGTGTGTGTGTGTGTGTGGGTGGGTGCGTGAAAGATATCAATATTTGCATTAAATTGATTAGAAGTGACAAAGACTTAAATATTTACAAACTACATATTTCAAATAATGCTGTGATTTGAACTTTTTATTCATTTAAAAAAAGCCTGATGAACACACACACACACACAGACGTACACAAAATATTAAACAGCATAACTGCTTTTTAACATTGATAAAATAATAAATAATAAATCTTGAGCACCAAATCAGCACAATAGAAGGATTTCTGAAGGATCATATGACACTGAAGACTGGAATAATGACTGCTGAAAAGTTTTTCAGTATTACAGTTTTTACTGTATTTTTAAGCAAATAAAGACGGAATAAGAGAATAAAAGATGTCTTTTAAAACAAATCGTACAGACCCAAAACCTTTGAAGAGTAGTGTATGTAGTCTATACTTAATATCTTTATTATACATGTCTATAAATATTGTAAAAGTTACTGCATTTTACCTTTTTCTTTTTTAATGAGTGCAATGAAAATGCATTTCCTGCAATGCATTTTCTGACAATATTCAATTGTTCTGAGGCAACATCCAAATTCTGTTGCTTTGTCAGCTAAATGATGAGTATGACTGGATTTTTCTAAAGTACTTTGATTTATTATTTATTTATCATCAGTATCTTGAAGCTTTTAAACATATATCACGTGGAAGAAAACTTTTCTGCACTCTGTGTGTTACTGATAAGCATGACATACACTAAGTTGAACTACAGTATTCCCAAATGATGGGAAAGGTGAGGTTTTCAATTGTATTTGTGTGCATAAGTGTGTTTAAAAATGTCTACAAGAGTGTGTGTGAATAATACCACACAAAGGTGAAAGTGTACGGCATGTCCAATACATTTCCCCTTAGACAGCGTTCTAGAGGTGTGTCTGTGTCAGGATTTTTCTCATGGGTGCGTGAGAGGGCAGTGGTGTTAATTACCTCACCACACTGCAACGTCAGCAAAACACCCTCATTGCTTTTAATTGGCCCACAGCGTCCTTTCTAATCTGTTCATTAGGCTCTGGTATAAGCATGTTAGCCGCTATGCTAACACATGTCGCAGAGAGAGCAAGAAATCACTGACCCACAGCAGAAAACACCAACCGTATAATTACACTTTGTTCATCAGTATTTCTGTCTTGAAAAATATAATCTAAATATTCCTTAAAACAAAATGAAGATACTACAACTTTTTAATTATTTTTTAGAGAGAATATTTAATTAAGTTTATTTTTCTTACTCCATTCTGCAAATAGATTTTTTATTGTTTTAAGCATGCATCTAACAACATCAGTGAGAATAAAAAATAATTTCCCAATAGGATAAGAAAATTTAATTTAAGAAATAGTCTCAGACAAAAATATTAATTAAAAACACTGATTTTGTTTGCAGTGTATCGTGCCAACAGCCCACTCAATGAAGAAGCATACAAAAAAAATGTATTGTGGTCAAAATGACTTATTAAAAAACAAACATGATAGCTGATATACAGTACAACAGGAAAGAATCACAATTTCAGATCAGTAATTGTAAGCGGCATTCTGCTGGTGTTGTGGTGTTGGTTTGTCACACGTAGAAGTGATCAAAAAGAGACTTTGCTCTCACATTGTGTTAGACAACACAATGAAAAGGAAGCTAACAATAGACTGACTCAAGTCTGACGCTTACAAAGAGCAATACTGCCAACTATGAGAGGAATTCAATTTAATGTGACAAACATTTGAAAGCAGCAATCCATCATCTTAGTCATTTCAATTTTTCCTTTTCAAAAGTAGCACTCAAAGAAGGAGACGAAACAAGCCTCTAAGTTTCAGCAATTCAACAGCGATACGTCCGGATCCTCTTGGAACAAAGAAGTTTGCCTTCGCCATAATAGGTAGTCGAGTTTGACAAAGTGGTGTGTCAGACTACCTCAGTGAGAAATATATCCTAAACATGATATTTCATTGGGAATACAGTTCGGGAAGAGTCTTTACCTGTCCTGTTATGGAAGTCTTTTGGGGATTAAATTAATTTCTTTATAACTTTTGAAGCTTCTGCCCGAGTCGTGCATAAATGTTAACTCTTGTATTGTGAAAACAATAGATGATTTAAGTGAAAGTAGGTCATTTCCTTTTTCTATTTGCGGCTCACAGAATAAATGTGCCTTCAGATTATTGCAAATTGCTACATAGGGTTAGATGTGAAACATACTCTTAAGCTCAAACTTTTTCTGAAGAATGGAGAGAGAGAGAAACGGTGCCTTTGAAATGGCAAGATTTCATTTTTCTCTTTGGGGATTTCAGTGCTTAAACATGGCAAACATTAGCCATTAGATTAATTCAGAACATGTAACACAGGCCAATTATAGATTTGTTTTGCTTTTCGTTTGTCTTTGTCTCCAAGAAGGTGCACAACATGTCCCATTTAACAGCATCTCAGCTCCTTCCCTTGAGTTGTGTTCACGTTATTCCCAAGCTACAGCCAAGTCTTGAGGCACTTCATTTTTCTTTAGGAGGCGAGAGGGTAACCCGGGCCAGGGGGTGCTGGGGGATTTTGGCTCCACCCCTTGGGCCTCATAATTTGAGCTTAAAACCTCAGAGGTCAGTCTGAATAATGGACTCATCCTCACTAAAATGGGCCATATCTGGAGCCTAGAATTACTGGGGAATTCAAAGGAGTTTGAATTAGTACTTGTTATGGCGAGAAAGACGCTAGTAACTGTGGAACTAATGTAATATTTATAGATGTACAGCATTCAATACATTAGTTCATACAATTTTAGTGATTTAAAAATACTCTAACTATTCTTGTGTGTATATATATATATATAGATATATATATATATATATATATATATATATGTACAGTGGGTACGGAAATTATTCAGACCCCTTTAAATTTTTCACTATTTGTTATATTGAAGCCATTTGCTAAAATCGTTTAAGTTTTTTTTTTTCCTCATTAATTTACACACAGCACCCCATATTGACAGAATTAAAACACAGAATTGTTGACATTTTTTTAGATTTATTAAAAAAGAAAAACTGATATCACATGGTCCTAAGTATTCACACCCTTTGCTCAGTATTTAGTAGAATGCACCCTTTTGATCTAATACAGCCATGAATCTTTTGGGGAAGAGACAACAAGTTTTTCACACTGGATTTGGGGATCCTCTGCCATTTCTCCTTGCAGATCCTCTCCAGTTCTGTCAGGTTGGATGGTAAACGCTGGTGGACAGCCATTTTTAGGCTCTCCAGAGATGCTCAATTGGGTTGAAGTCAGGGCTCTGGCTGGGCCATTCAAAAACAGCCACAGAGTTGTTGTGAAGCCACACCTTCATTATTTTAGCTGTGTGCTTAGGGTCATGTCTTGTTGGAAGGTAAACCTTCGGCCCACTCTGAGGTCCTGAGCCACTCTGGAGAAGGTTTTCGTTCCAGGATATCCCTGTACTTGGCCGCATTTATCTTTCCCTCGATTTCAACCAGTCGTCTGTCCCTGCAGCTGAAAAACACCCCCACAGCATGATGCTGCAACCACCATGCTTCACTGTTGGGACTGTATGGGACAGGTGATGAGCAGTGCCTGGTTTTCTCCACACATTACCGCTTAGAATTAAGGCCAGAAAGCTCTATCTTGGTCTCATCAGACCAGAGAAACTTATTTCTCACCATCTCACAACTCCAAGCGGGCTTTCATGTGTCTTGCACTGACGAGGAGAGGCTTCCGTCGGGCCACTCTGACATAAAGCCCCAACTGGTGGAGGGCTACAGTGATGGTTGACTTTCTACAACTTACTCCCATCTCCCGACTGCATCTCTGGAGCTCACCCACAGTGATCTTTGGGTTCTTCTTTACTTCTCTCATCAAGGCTCTTCTCCCCCGATAGCTTAGTTTGGCCGGACGGCCAGCTCTAGGGAAGGGTTCTGGTCGTCCCAAACGTCTTCCATTTAAAGGATTATGGAGGCCACTGTGCTCTTAGGAACTTTAAGTGCAGCAGACATTTTTTTGTAACCCTTGGCCAGATCTGTGCTTTGCCACAATTCTGTCTCTGAGCTCTTCAGGCAGTTCCTTTGGCCTCATGATTCTCATTTGCTCTGACAGCACTGTGAGCTGTAAGGTCTTTATATAGACAGGTGTGTGGCTTTCCTATCAAGTCCAATCAGTATAATCAAACACCGCTGGACTCAAATGAAGTTGTAGAACCATCTCAAGGATGATCAGAAGAAAAGGACAGCCCCTGAGTTAAATATATGAGTGTCACAGCAAAGGGTCTGAATACTTAGGACCATGTGATATTTCAGTTTTTCTTTTTTAATAAATCTGCAAAAATGTCAACAATTCTGTGTTTTTCTGTCAATATGGGGTGCTATGTGTACATTAATGAGGAAAAAAAAATTAACTTAAATGATTTAGCAAATGGCTGCAATATAACAAAAGTGTGAAAAATTTAAGGGGGTCTAAATACTTTTGCACCACTGTATATATATATATATATACATAAATACATTTTTACACACACACACACCACACACACACACCCACACACAACAATAACTGCCATTATTGTGTTTTAAATGCAGGATACTCAATATTAACTTATTGACTATATTATATAAAAAAGTGACTTTAAGAGAAACATCACAGATGATGCAATCATGCTGTTTTTCTCAATATCAGGATCAGAGGCAGCAGTTTTGGGAGGCTGATTTGTAAATGAATAGAGAGAGAGGTGTTACAGATGTTAAACTAAATTCAGTGTTTCGTATTGTCTTGAAGAACTTAAATGAAAAGGTTAAGGGCCACAGTAATTTGGAAACATCAATCACACATGCATGAACTTTCCTTGCTCCTGAAAGGATGGATTTTACCAAAACTGAATTCAAGGATTCCTACTCCTGTAATAAAAAAATAAAACTCACTAATCTGAAGATGAGGATCTTCGAGAAAAAAGCACAGAACAACAGCTGGCGCAATCTCATCTCTTCCCCCTCATGCAGAGTTCCTGACTCCTCACACCCTCTCCTTCCCCTTTAAGGTCTCAGCAGTCATGGACAAATTTCACAACATCTATGTTTCAAATGTTTTATCTGTGGTCAATATAAATATTCAGGTGCGATGGTAAAGGTGGTTTCACTCTCGCATTAACAGAACAGGCAAGAATAAACAAAACAAAACCTGTTCTATGATGTGGGAGGTGCCCCACTAAAAATCTTGATTAACATTTGTTTTCCATCCCATAACTAGGTGTGTGACCTTGGGGTTATGAGGACATAACAACCAAAAGTCTTTTATGTTTTTACAACTGATTTGAAGATTTCTTTGTTCTTTGGTTGGGTATATACGCGACAGTGGCAAAACATTACTTTGCGATTCTGTAGCCAGAAAGCCTGTAGTGTGAAGGTGTCCACAAAATTCACACTATGTATTTTTCACACGAAGTCAGGTATGCATCTTACTTTTAGATTCATCTTTGAGAATTTGATGTCTTTGTTTTGATTTGATATCTTTGAATTGGCTATTTAGATAATTGGCATAATACATATTTATATTGACTGATAATAAATTGTTACATTTGTTTTATTCTGACTACTCTGAAATTATTTCTAGTAGATTAAAGTGGAGTCTAGTATTACCACAAATCTGTGTTCAGGATAGATCATACAGAAGGCTCAATGAATGGAGCATGGGGCACATCATTTGAGACCTTTTTGATTTCTGACTATCACTGCCTTAGTAAGTTGCAGTTTTCGTAAATATACAAAAACTATGCTTTTTGTTACGAGCAAGCAGAGCGCGGCCGACTTACAGGTAGATATTCACCCTGCATCCTCTGTCTAAGATCAGAACTGACGAGTTTGTGTTCGTGAGACCGCGTCTGGCCGGCGTAAGTTCTCTGTGCGATACCGGGTCCCTAATGAACGAATAATTGAAAATATGGGATACCCAGAATAATCAAATATCTAAATTAATAAACAATCAATATTTGTGATCAGTTTTGAATTAGAAACATTGCCTAAATTTAATGATCACTCGATCACTTAATGATCAACTGAACACGGAGCTAGAATAAATTGAAACTAAATCCTGATAAATTCAGAAGCGCAAGTAAAAGACTGAACACGCATTAAACCTTCAACCAGGCCGCTGGACTCCGCCTTTTGTGCCGGCGGATAGATTCTTACACTCCCCTCCTATGAGTGAATTAAATATTCCTCTTCATTATTTCTTTTAAATAAAAATGCACTGTGTGCAGTTTTTCACATTTGACAAATGTGAAGAACTTTCATGATAACTTATTCACCTGAAGCAGATTGTTAAAAAAAAAAAACATCCAGGGAATTTTACGTCTAAAAATAGCTGATGGACACAGATTTTTGGTATTGTTCTGATGTTTCATCAATCGATCTGTCAAACTTAATTGCATTTCCTCCGTTGTTCCTACAAACTCACCAAATACGTTTTAATTCAGAAGTAACTGACAAGGTTTTTTTTTTTGCACCCGACGCAGGTGATTCTGGTCTTTGTTTGGCCTTTGCAATTCATCTGACGCACATCCACACATCCTGCCGTCTCCTCTCAAACCAACCGTTTGACAGCCCGGGTATGAAAACATATGACTGCAGTATTCGTCCTATTCTGAAACTGCACTCATTGCTCACCTTCAAGGAGGTATGCTTTCAGGATGTAGAAGCCACTTTCCTGCAACAGAAAACAGAGACTGTGACAGTAATGTTAACATATGAGTCAAGCCTTTATATTTACGGGAAATATTTGCATCAATAAAGTACAATTGTGTTCATCTTTAAAGCAGGAATAAAGGACATTTTAATGGGTAGTAAAATATTGTACAAAGATTAGTCTTATTCTCAAACAAACAGTATTTAGCTTTTATCTAGTAAAAGAACATACTACCTTTTGTGATTTTATGAGACATTTTATAAAGAAACAAATGCTGTTTTATTTTGTAAATTTCAGAAATTGTATTAACTATGTCATTTACAGAAACAATATTCCATCTTTTGTAAGTGTAAAATGTGTGTGATGGCTTTCTACATTCAAAACAAATACATTTCTTAGTTTTGTCTCATACACCCTGCATGACTAAATCGCACCTGCTCTATTAAAATAGTGTGAATCTCCACTAGTTTTATTGATTGATGCAGGTTTCTAAAGATAATCCACTGACTTTGCAATCAGCTGCAGGCCAGGCAGCCAGGTGTGGCTCGCTGCATTATCACAGAGATAATCTCCTTCAACGTGTCCCCCTTCAACTCGGGCCGGGGTCCCCCAGCACGTAGGATGAGTTTTGACCAAAACACACTCCATACAGGGCCTGCTGACAGACGGAGAGAATGAAAGAGAAAAAAGTGATGGAAAAGAGGATTAGTGAAGCACTGAGCTCAGGACATCTGGATAGGCCTTTATTAGTCTCGGCATCATCCCACAAAAAGAAGCCAGAAGGGTTGTTTCTCCAAGAGATGATTGGCGAGAGATTCGCTGCACCCTTTAGTGCTACAGGAAAGGATCTACATAAGCTCTCTATGGAGCCTCAGTGGTATCAGAGGACACGCTAGGACATCATGGCTCACAGCACTAATATGGACCCTCTGAGACACTATCGCCTCTTGCGAACGAAGCACTCCAACTGCGTCTGTGTGCTTAAGAACCACTCACCATATAGACTTCTTTTGGCAGATTGTCAGCTTCTCCATGTGGACAGAAATCCAAAGTAAATCTGACTTCAGATTTAAAGCCAATTTCAATTGGTCAATATTATATACTGAACAGCAAAGGCTGTATCTAACAGCAACCACAGAGAATGGACTATTTTTCTTAGCGGAACAGCTACAAGATACAACAGCTACAATTATTTCAACTCAAGTCAGGATTTCATGTCCGGTATTAAGTACTATTCTTATCTCTTTTCAGCATTAGGCACTTACATGTGTGACATATTCACCTGGCATACTCTCACAGCTCTCAGATGCTCAACCATGACCCGCTCTCTGTTCTGGTGGAAAGACAATACAAAATACAACACAAAATGTTCCGTTACTGATATACACTAACGCTGAATTGTGAGTTGTGAGAGTTTGGAATCTGCAACCTCTCACACTTTAAGCAAAAAACATACACTACCGACAAAAGAATAACTAAAAATTTAATTTATTCTTGTGATGCAAAGCTGAAATTTCAGCAGACATTACTTCAGTCTACAGTGTCTTATGCTCACCAAAGTTGCATTTATTTGATCATAAAGTAAGTAAAAACAGTTATCTTGTATAATATTATTGCAATTTAAAATAATCTGTTTTCTAGTTTAATATATGTTTAAAGGGGTCATATGATGCGATTTCAATTTTTCCTTTCTCTTTGGAGTGTTACAAGCTCTTGGGTGCAACAAAGAAGATCTGTAAAGTTGCAAAGACTAAAGTCTCAAATCCAGAGAAATTATTTATAAAAGTTAAGTCCACCACACCTACCTAAAAACGTCTCGTTCTAACACGCCCCCACATGTCACGATGTGGGAAGATTTTCATAACACCGCCAAAATGTTCACGCAAAGAAAGAAGACGTAACTTTCTTCTCGCTATAGTATTGTTGCTGCCGCCATGTTGTGAAGTCGCTGTGTGATTCGTTGTGAAAGCGAAACTACTTTGTTTGGCCTTCCAAAAGAGGACGATCTCTTGCCTAGAGCTGATCCGTGCTGGTCGCTGAGGAAATACATCAACTTCGCGCTGTGAATCGCCGGATCGGCTTTTCCACCTGTTGGATTAATTCGGAGTCCAGCCCGGGTTCGTCACATGTGGTTGCTGCAAGCCCGCCGGCCGCTTCTTCGTCGAATCCGCCGGTCGCGCCGTTCTCAAGCCCGCCGGCCGCCGCTCACTCTAGCCCGCCGACCTCCGCTCACTCAAGCCCGCCGTGTCTCACGCTATGTTTCGTTGTGAAAGCGAAAAACTACTTTGTTTGGCCTTCCAAAAATGGACACGACTAGATCAGTGGTTAAGTTGTATTTACAACGCTGTTCTAGAACAGTTCAACCCAAAATATTCAGATGTGTGCAGCGCATTTTATATGACTGTTTCCTGGCAGAGTAGACTACAATGCCGGCTGTTCTGACTCACAGTCTGTAAGTAAGTTTTCATATTTAAAGAATTTGCCACTGATGATTCAAACCTTTAAATGAAGCTTATTTTAGTGATGGCAAAGCTGAATTTTCTGCAGCCATTACTCCAGTCTTCAGTGTTACATGATCCCTCGGAATTCATTCTAATATGCTGACTTGCTGCTCAAGAAAATTTCTTATCATTATCTTTTGATCCACTATCATTCAAAAGGAGACAAGCTTTCAGTTTCTGGAGGCCACTTTGCTACATCTTACAATCCAAATAGTCCAATAGAGTAAATTTTTACAACATTTCCAACATTTTAAAGATTTTCCCATTTCCAAGGTTATTTTCAGTGGGAGTTTGGATATTTTAATGAAATACTGTTGTGCAAAGATTAGTTATTCACAAACAGTATTTAGCTTTCATGTGGAAACTGTGGTACACTACCATTGAAAGGTTTTGGGTTGAGTATTTGATAGACTAATTAATCACAAGTGACAGCAAAGACATTTTAATGTTACAAAATACTTATAATTCAAATAAATGCTGTTATTTTATTATTACTATTTTAATACTATTAATCAACGAATCCTGAGGAAAATGTATCGCAATTTCCACAAAGAAATTCCAGCAAAAAATAAAAAATAAAATAATAATTAAAAACATTGATAATAAGAAATTTCTTGAGTGTCAAATCAGCATATTAGAATGATTTCTGAATGACTGAAGACTGGAGTAATGATGCTGAAAATTCATCTGTGCCTTGGTGAGCATAAGAGACTTAACTTGAGAAAAATTGTAATTATTCCAAACTCTTGGCTGCAGCATACAGTACCTCTACCAACACAATAAGACACTGAATCCCCACCTAACTGAAATCCTGAAGTTTCCACTTGATAAAACCCTCTCTATTATCTTTTCCACACATCCATGTCTTGTCTGAGTATTGACAATCCAATGACCACTTGCTGTTTTGTCACGCACTCAGTAGAAATTTATGGTACCCTGGTTTAGAAGAATTTGATGTATACTTTCATTTATATCAGTGTATTAACAGATGGATAAAGGCTGTCTTCCTGACAACTACATTTCCAATATGGATCAGTCTCTGCTTATGCATTGCTTATCACAGTAGCCTCCATGAATATTTGATGGGTCAATATTGCTGTTTTGATGGTGTACGTCTGCAGTAATTTACTCTCGGCCATTCGGAAGAAAGTTGCTTTATTCAAAGGAGTGGTGCAGTTTTCAGTAAACCTGTGGAAGTTTGTGTGTTCGACCTTGAAGTCTATTTTTGGCTGGCTTTTTTGTTTGATTAAATAAGCTCTGGTATGGCTGTAAGAGGCAATCATACAGAGATTTCTGAAGTGCCTTGAGAGGTCTAGTGAGCAGTGTGGACCCCCACAGATGCTTGAGTGCTGTTATATAGTGAGATTTTTATGTCTTGGCAGAATGTTTCCTGAGTTGAATTGCAGTGATAGAGTTATGGAATGGTGAACGCTTGGGGGTGGATACATATGACCAGAGATTAATATGGACAAGTGAGTTTAAACAGCTGAAAATGAGCATGCATGAACTATAGGTGAATTGCAAGAATGTGCTCCATTCAGAATTGAACTGAGAATGCCTTTTAACTTCCAACTCAATTTGTACATTTGAATAAAGGTAGCAAACAGGATGCAGAAATGTAATTTAAATGTAAGGGAGTAGAATTGAAATAAACTGAAAATCATATGCAGAAATACATATATTTTTAGTATGTGTGGGAGGATATAGCTCATATATTAGTATATTATATATATATATATATTATAGTTATATCTATATATATATTATATATATATCTTCATAGTATTAATACAGTATGTCATCAAATGTAAATATTGCATTATATAACATTTATAGATGCATCATTTTTGATTAATTAAATTTTTGGACCGGAGTGGACAAACACTTAATTTCCCTTTCCTTTTTTTAATTTTTTTTTTTATATATTCAATCTCCCTTCACTTTCAAATTAATAACTAAAATAAACTAAAATACTGTAATGTTGTTATATATTACTTTGGCTTTAACTTACCGAAAGTCTACCGAAAATAACAGAACACTCAATTGTGAGATAAACTCGAATTGTGAGGTATAATTTTATAAATCATAAATTTATAAAGGTCTAATTTTTTTTTTTGAATATATACATTTTTAAAAAGAAAATCCAAATTCTGAAATATAAACTCACAATCTTGAACAAAAAAAAAAAAGGTGCTTCCATTCTGAATCTTTATTTTTATGGAAAAACTGCATTCCAATGGGGCATTCTGTAAAGCTTGCCAGAGTTAGCCACAGTAACCAAGTGTAACGGAGCAGTGTGAAGGGTCAAATTGAACAGTGAGCATAAACAGCTGAGATTAAACAAGTGCGTATGGGCAAAGTTGAGCATAAATAGGTGAAAATGGACAATTAAGTATAAACAGGTGGGACTGAACAAGCAAGAAAAAGCAGGTGCGTATGGACAGGTGAAAATAGACAATGAATATGGCAAAGGCTTGTACCCTTTTGGTTAGCCACCTTCATGCTCAATTACCTCATCTACCATGCATGGTATACCTGACGAGCAGCAATTCAGGAGGGAGGACAGGTGGCCAAGCCATTATTCAGACAGGACAGAAATGTATGCAGGCTTCTCTCAGCTTAGGATAGGATTCACAGAACCCATCTGGATGTCAGCCAGTATCTGTAAAGAAAGGTACACATTCTGGAAACCATCTTAGCAGTAAAGCTTTTAAAGATAAGCTCTATGAATGTAAGCCACTGCTTTAGAAATATTGGTTGTCCTACATCACACACATTATACACAACATTTTCAGTGCTAACCTCAACAGTGGTTCTATGTACTTTTACACTAGCGGTCAAACGTTCGGAATAATTAGGATTGTTTCAAATGTTTTTGAAACAAAGTCTCTTATGTTTAAGGTAGTAATGTAAATATTTCTTGTAGAAATATTTATTAGTGTTTTTTACTATATTTTTCATTAAATAAAATGCAGCCTTGATGAGCATTAGAAACTTCTTTCAAAAAATCGTATTTATTCCAAAGTTTTGACAAGTAGTGATCATCTTTTGGTTTCCATCCAGCATTTTTATGCAATATCCCAAAATTCACATTGAAGAACTTGGATGTAAACATAGCAAGTGAGGATGTCAGAAAGATGTGACTGATGGTGTAAAACACGCAGTCAGTGTTGTCATTCGTGACTAAAATCTTAAGATATATCAAACAGGCTGGTATTAAAGAGCACTGATGTTGAACCATCTGCCTTGGCTTTTGCCCACGATTTCCCTGGGTTCATATTGTACAATCTGACAAGCAAACAAATGTAAGGGACAGATAGAACTGTACAGTGTACACTGGGCTTAAAAGTTTTTTTCAGCGCACATGAATCCCGCCATCACTACAGGCTCATAAAATGCGCATGAAAACTTTTCAGACGTGTGCAAGAAACAGTCTGACAGGGTCAAAGCCATTTAAATGCCTTTACTCTTTGGCTTTGTTGTGTCGTTTTGTCAGTTGTCTTTTCTTTTTGCTTCTTCATCTCTCTATTCTCACTCTGTCCTCCCCACATTAGAAAGTGAATGCATAAATAGAAGCACGTTTCAAAGCCTCTCAGTTGTCTTTCTGTCTCTCTCTCTAGTCCTCCAGGGACAAGACACTGAGATGAGCTCAACAGGGGCCACGGAACAAGGAGCCGGGAATGAGTCGAGACGGAATTTATAACCGCTATGAGTTATGGAGCTCTCCAACGTGCTGATGATCAGTCTGCATGGCAGGGTGTTAATTGACCAAGCCAACAGTTCATTTGAAATCTCTTAACTGGTGAACTGTCAAATCTGAGAAGTGATCTAACCAAGGGTCCAAAAATGAACACTCGACAAGTAAAAAGTTTAGTGAGTGAATGTGTTACATAATACATGATAATTGTCAGAATGATAATCTAATACTCTGATGAAAATGAACAATGCATGAGCAATACAAATCAAAAACTTTCTCCATCATAAGTTTATCTAGGATACCTAAAGATTTTGTTTCTAGTAATACATTTTCAAACATTATGCATTTTTAGAGATTCACCCTGAAATCAAAATGCCTATGAATGCAAAAAAAAATTGTGTTTGTCATTAGTATATGAGAAAGCCAGCTAGGGACTTTTTGTTTTGTTTTTTTTTTTGGTTTTGTTTGTTTGGTTTTGTTTTTTTGTTTTTTTTTTTTTGTCCTTGATGCTCACCAGGCTGCATTTTATTTGACAGGAATAAAAAGTTACAAAGTTACTTGTAAAATAATATGGCAATTTAAAATCATCTGTGTTTCTAATGTAGGATAATATATAATATATATATGACGTCTACAATATCTATATATTTTATTTCTGTGATGCAAAGCTGATTTTTTTTGCATCATTACTCCAGTCTTCAGTGTTACATTATCCTTCAGAAATCAATCTAATGTGCAGATTTGGTGCTCAAGTAACATTGTTTTTTATTATTATCAATGTTGGACACCAGTTATTGCATCTTCGAACGTAAAATGTTAGAGAGACCTCTATTTAATAACCTTTATTTTTAGTATTATGGTTTGTCATGTTTAGTGCAAGAGGGCAGGTTGGTTTTGAGGTAAATCAGAATTCTGACAGAAAAGATGCATTTTGACAGGTGAGGATGGAGAACCCGTGCTCTGGGTCTCATCGTGGAGTATGCCACCACAGCTGTCAGTCAGAACTGATGTAACAAGCGTGAAACACATTCGTTTGCTTTCTCTCACTCTCTCTTTCTGCCTGACAGCAAACAGACAACCACAAGCACAAGCACTTTCTACCCACATCAACCAGTACTGTACATCATTCAGCAGAGAAAGTTGTGCAGGTTCCAAAAGCACAAGCGCTGTAGTAGCACTAACAAGAAATACATAACAGAAAGTGCTGTGGTAATACTATGTTCTTTGGACATTAAAAATGGTATTACAATGGCTTTTTGGAGAAACGGCATCCTGGTAACACCATGCATGTTTTTTTTTTGGGGGGGGGGGGGGGGGGTTGGAGTTTATAAAGTGATATTATGGCACAGTAGTGATATCAGATGGTAATACTATTGTACTTTATGACAATCTTTTAATACTATAATGGTATTAACATCATATACTATTTTACAACGTTTTCATCTCACAATTAAGCTTGGTAAATGCCAGACATTTCCCAGTGTCCTTATCTATTAAACACTCATTATACTAAAGAGTTTAGCTGATACTAAAGATACATTTTAAAATACAGCATTTAGCTAAACAAATGTTCTTGATTTAAAGGGGAGTAAAGAGAGATGGTATAAAATGGACTGTTCATTTACAATAACGGATGATTCAAGCTAATCGCTGTTCTGTTATTCACGTTTAGAGCTTATGGTCTATTCATAACTTGAAAGAGAAAGATCGAGTTATGCTATTGCACAATTCCCTGAAGTTATTCAAAAACCCTGTTTACTGCCAAAGGTCACACAAAACGATTCATTAAAACAAAAACTTGCACACACAAAATGATGGAATATTCACTTCTTACAGTTTATGCTGTAAGCCTATATCATTATTAGTAGTACAGGTTTAAAGGGGTCATATCATACAATTTTTATTACTTATTTTTCCCGTGAGGTATCACCTTTATAGGGGGGTTTTTTTCGTACCAAAAACAACCATAATTTAGTTTTTCATGCTCTCTCAGACCCTTGGCATTAAATGAAATGTTTTTGCACCTGTGCCTTTAAAACTTTTATAGGCTATATGTAAACATCTTCATTTGTGAAACTATGCTCATACACAAGTCAAGTATTTGCTATAAAATATAATCAAAAGAACTAAGATCAGACCGTAATCATAATGAATGTTGATAAAAAATAAACATCAACCACTTCTCTAAAGTTGTGATCCTTCAGAAAGCGATATGCAGGATAGCCAGGAACAACACAACATTTTATGTACCAAAAAATCTAAAGATTATATTGTTTATACCAATAGGTGGCGACAAGTGACTGTCTTTACGAGTGAGTCACTGAATCATTTATTCAACTGATTTGTACAAAACAGTCCCAAATCACATACTCTCTGAGTAGGTACCTCTTTTGAATAAGTTAAGAATTACATTCCTAATTTTTCATTGTCATGTGACCTACACTCTCAAAAAAGATACAAAAGCTGTCACTGGGGCAGTAATTTTTAAAAAAAGATACACCTTTGTACCTAAAGGGTCCATATTGGTACCTAAAATTGTTAAGAACCTAAAATGTACTTGTGTAACTTTTGAAAAGGTGCCTCCCCATTGAAAATAGTTGTAGACTTTTTTTCTGGAGACATTTTTTGACCTACTATATACTAGGGAAATGTGCAATTTCAAAAGCAGCCACTATCTTTATGTATGAGTCATTGAATAATTCACTCATTCAATTAATTCAAAACATGAATTCATTCAGGAACTAAATGAATCTGAATAACACTGATTGAGTCACTGCATCAATCAGTTTGTTCAAAACACTGATTCATTCAGAAACACCATACTGTGCCTGTGGCGATGTTTAGAAATATTTGCATTGGCAGAGCATGAAAAAGACAAAGTAACTAGTAATATTGTGTATAAAATCTAATATTCTTAATATTTATTTTTTGTTCATTGAACTGTTGCATAAAAATCAATATATAACACTCACAATCATCCCAATATCAGAAAAAGGATAATAATTACTTCACACAAGAACAAGTTCTCTTGCTCATGTCAGATCAAGAAAAAACTAGATTCTAATGGCTTTAAGGCTTTCTCCACAGCTATTAACATTACCTACGTACGCTTGTACGTTTCTGCGAGCACAAGGTAAGAGATTTCACAGGAAAGTTGAAAAGAACACCACTGAAGAGGTGAGAGAAGTTATTTCCTGGAGCCAAAGCCACGAGCTGCAGTCCTTCGCGGCAAAGCTGATTTACAGATTAACTGAAAAGTACTCTTCTTTTCCTCCTGAGGAAGTCCCACTTGAGAAGACATTAAGGATGTTTAAGAGGGATTAAGCCTCCTCTACCAACTGCTCTTTAAAACCTTTTCTTCTGGTTTTCAGTACATATTACAGAGGGTGGATCAGTAAACGGTAGAGGACTGACGACTTAAAAGACTTCGGTAAAATAACCTTGTCAAAGTAATTAGCTTCTCCCCGTTTAAGAATGAAATTATACAGATACTCTGCCACTAGAATCTTTCATAATCTAATGCGGAATGAATTAACTGTATCTTGAAATAATAGGACACATTCCTTTAGTTCTACACGCACACTCATTTCTCCAACTTCTGAAACTTTGATTGTGCCACGATTTTGCGAATGCAATTATGTGTTACATATATAATTTATGAAAAGGGATGTCTAATGTGCTCATAAAGATTTTTAGGTTACAAAGTCCACTATCGGATTCTTTTTGATCGTTGTAGGCTTTGTATTTCTCTCACCAATAGCATGGCAGTCAGCATTAAAAAATCCCAGTGCCCGAATAGTGAGACTCCTGTTAGTTTGAATGCAATTATCTGTACCATACAGGAGACAATTATTTGGACGCATGTATCTGAAAGGAACGTACTTATTTTAAAGGTGACACTGTGATTCGAAGCTTTAATTTATGTCTCCTCCTGCATTTTGCACAAGATCAGACACTCTGGGGAAATGTTATTGCTCATTTTATGTTTCAAGACCATGTTTGCAAGGCAGACATATTCCTCAAATGTTCTAGTTTTTTCGACTTCAGTTTGTGCAGTGAATTTAGTTCATCCACTTATTGTACAGACTCAAAGATTCAAATTGTCAACTTTAAAGATATAGTTTACACAAAAATGAAAATTTGCTGAAAATGTACTAATCTAAAATCATCTTGGTTTGAAGCCTGCAACGACGTAGGATTCTCGCATATATTTTAACCTATTTACGCAATATTCATATGGCCTTATCACTCTTAAAACTTAAGATCTGCTTCAAAATTATCTTTTTGTGTAATAAAAATAACAGCATAGGGGCTTTAAACAAGAGGATGGTGAGTAAATAATGACAGAACTACATTTTTGGGTGGCTGTGCTGTTAATCTCATTTCAATCTCAAGGAAACGATTGAGATAGTATGAGAGATTTGATTTGTGATTTGTCTTTTCTAGGGGCAGAATATGCTAAAGGAGGATCCGAGTGAAATCCAGGCCAGTTGAGACGAATTTGCACGGAGTCTAATCCTCCATGTGAATGAGCGAGCATGTGGTACGGGCCAGCTGTGCTAGAGGAGCGCAAGAGAGAAGAACGAGAGCATGCTGTGAGGATGATGATGAGGGCTCTCTTGCGGCTTGTGGCAATGAAACCAGAGAAGCGGATCAGTCTGCCTGCGCTGATGACATCACTTCCACTCTGGACATGCCACCACGTCCCCAGCCAAATGCAATAAAGAATAACGCACGTATCTGCAATGCTTCAGGACTTCAGGATCTGCGGACTTACTCTCATGTCTCCATCTCTCCATGGTGTTCTCATTCTCTCTTTCTCTCTTGTATACACACTCGTGCCCCCTGTGTCTCTCGCTCTTTCCGCTCACCCTCCAACATGGCGTAGGCATCCATCTCTGGTTCATAATGAGATAATTAACGCTGTTTGATTAATTGCAATATGGCAAGAGGGATCTGCAAGGTCTTCCCAAAGACTTAATTCAAAGCAGGGCCTAGCAGGAGAGCTAAACTATGTCACCTTCCTCTGAGCTGGGGAGAAAAGCTAGGGGGTAATTAATGGACTTTTGGACATGGGGGTTGGCATCAGACTTATGATCAAATTTTACTGTGTGCTGTAGTATTTGGAAGGTCAAAGGATGGTTTAATTAGTTATTATGAGAACCATGGAGACCATTCTAATGCACACGGTGAGGAAAATGGGTGGGACCAGCATTGATGCTACAAAGAAGCCACCAACTGCATTTATCACATTTCATAGTTTACTCTATACCCATATATCAATATATATAATAATATCAGGGGCGTTTATTCCGAAGAGGCAAGGGAGGCAGTGCCTTAGTTAATAAATCCCGCCTCTTGTGTCTGTATGCGTTCCGCATTCACAAATTAGTCTGAATGAACAATATACGTAATGGCATTAATGGGAAGACTCATTTTAAAAAGCAAGTAAACAACTCACACACTTAGATAAAACCACTTTTACACTGTTACATCAAAATAAGACTTGAAATGGCCTGAAAATAAGATCTGTGGGAGTTTTTTTTTGGCTTGGTAAAATTTAAAGTAAATCTCCTTTGATGATTTGAGAGGTGATGACTGATGATCTGAAAAATTCAAAAATAGTTAATTAAAAAGTTAAAAGTAAACTATTAAAGAGAATAGCTAAACATAAGTTCACAAATAAAATATATTGTTTAAATCATTACTGCCTTGAGTTATTTTTTTGGAATAAATGTAAAATGCTTAAAAACACTAACTTGATGAGATTCATACTTGACTTTAATAAACAGAATGCTGATTAAATTGTTACTGTAAAGAGATATAAAAAACTTCTGATAGTGTTAGTATGTTATATATATACATACTGTATATATATGTATGTGTGTATATATACAGTATGTATATATATATACATACTGTATATATATATATGTGTGTTTGTGTGTATGTGTGTACAACTTTTCAACTTTTAAGGGTATACCACCATGACCTCATGGTTAATAAACATACAACTAAGAGCCACATATATCAATTGATTTAATAGTGTCTTGAAATACAGCAACTTTTGTATTTGCCCACATATAAAACAATATTTTTTGTTTAAAGCACTCAAGTTTCCTTTCTGTCATGCTGCATTCATCCATCACCATCATTTAACTAACAGACCTTGAAATTGTACAAACAAATACCATCAAGAAAAAATGTGTAGGCTGATGGTCAACATCAAGTAAACAGGTTCATTCCCCCCCCCCCCACTAGACAGCTGTGTTAAAGTGAGATGTTTCTGGAATATTGCAACCCCACCAATGTCAAACCTTCATTAAATCTTAACACAGATGTGCAAAGACATGCACAGACATGCTAAGGTTTTCTAGAATATAATGACTCACATGAGACGCCATTTTCACTGAATTTCACATACTGAAATCATACTATAAACTGCAAAATACAAAGAAAACAAAGAACTGATGGTGTGGAATACCAATACTGAACATATCGAGCATAAGGACTACGCAAAGATGCCAATCTTTATTTTCATTACTGAAATGACAGAAAAGAATTGTTTATTAATTAAATATAAAAAATCTGTTTGTGTGAGCCTTTAATATTTCTTTTAAATTCTCTTCATCACAGGGTTTTACCCCAATATGAAAATGTTCAGCCTTCACATACAGCTTTATAATGTTTGCTTACAGCCTCTCTGATCCATTTAAAAGTCCCAATTTTGTTTATTTGTATTACTGAATGGAAAGTGAATAAAATGTGATATTTTTATATTAATTTAATATAAAATTCAGCTTTTTAATATTTTTGAATTTAATATTTCTGCTATATCCTCTTCATCACAGGGTTTTAACTGTAATTATATCTAGTATGAAAATGTTTAGCCTTTATATACAGCCAAATAGTGTCTGTTTATAGCCTCTTCATTTCTGAATGATCAAGAGGTTTCGACTTTACTTATGTTTTCTCATACTTATGGTGGTGATGCATACAGAAGCTCTTGTAACAGCTCTTGAGGGTTGAATAAAGCATGAGAAATACACATTCATCTGAAATACTTCCTTCGGTAAGGGATGCCATGAATACATTGTGCTGCTTATTTCTACTGTCCCAGGACTGTGAAGTTGGAAATCCACCATATCAGATATACTTTATACCTCACAATGTAACTTTTTTTTTCTCTCATTTTAAGCATTATATATCAATAACCTGTTTCAATTACTCTGAGGTGGGAACAGCGTTCCATAAAGAAAGTCATATGGGTTTGAAACAACACAAAGTTGAGTAAATGATGACAGAAGTTTCATTTTTAAGTGAAAAGTTGCGTCACTACTTCTGCTCCTCACACTGATGATGTCTCATTGAAGATTTCTAAACTCAGGTACTAATGCACACACACATACGCAGAGCAGCATTGTTTGGAGCCATCACACTCTCTGCTTCAGCTCCATGATCTCTGCATTTCAGTAATGAAGGTATGACTTCACACTGAGCTTATACATCAACAGAACAGAGGAGCACGTGAACCACACATTAGCCTCTGCTTCTGTCTGCCATCTGAGTTCCTCTGCTGTGTGTGTCCATTATTGTCCTTTATTCCCTTTGAGAGGCATGGCGGGAGAGCACAGAATTCTGGGACAGCAACAGCGAGCAACATTGTCATCTCAAAAAAGATGAGCTTTATTTATCTCCCTCATCTAATTATCATCTTGCTCTGTTTCACAGTGTGTATACTGAGAGTCAGGCTGAAAACAGAGCTTGAGTAGCAAGCCATCTGTTATAGATTTTAGAGTTGTTCCCCCCCCCCCCCCAAGTCTTTGCAATGAGTAATCTAGATATTTGCAAGATTTCGACCTTTTCTCCACCATCTTTTATTTATTTATTTTTTTCAAGTCCTGGTGCCAGATTCACAAAACATTCTTAGAATAAAATTCTTCTGCTATTTTCTTCTTATTTTTGAACTTAGACATAACTAGGCATTAAAACATAATACATATTACTACTTCTATGCATGTGTATGAGTTTTTTTGTTTTTTTTTGAAGCGATACCAATGACTAATAATGTAAAAAATGATTGGTCCTGATTATGTGTGACAACTTTTTGCTGAATTCAACATTCATTAACAATCTTTGTCAGCATTCAGCAAATATGTGAGCGCCCATACACAAGGACACATTCATTGTAGAAAGAGCACAAAAAGACAGCACACAAATGAATGAAACAGATCTCTCCATCTTGAGACAGGCTCTATAAATGTAACTATTCAAAATACCCGATCACCCGTCTAGCTGGTCACAATGAAAATAGTGTGCATGCTTATTATTATGGTAATCTGAAGTGTACAAAAATATGACATTTGAAGTGTCTTTCAAGAATTGCTTTTAGAAACATTCTTACAAACTTCTTGGAATTTATCTTAAGAAATTCTTAACTTCTTCCTTAGGAAGAGTTTCATGAATCTGTCCATACATGTGATGAAGGCTACTCTTTATTTAGCCAGTGGGTAGTAGGACCATTAAATGGCCATTCAGAGAATCATCTGATGTACATGAATGCACTGATAGCAATACTATTGGACTGTTCTTTCGAGTCTTTTCAAAAGGCAGAAAAATAGCAACACATCTTCAGTAAGCATAAAAAAAACCTGATGTAAAAGGGACTGGTGATATCAGCCAAAAAGGAAATTAATTTATTTGAAAGACTACAAAGAAAACCTTTTAAACTTCATGTTGATTCTACCTTTAAGACAAATATTAAAGCACAAAAAGGCAGTTACCAAAAGAAATACAATACACAAATAAGCAAATTCAGTTTTGAAAACAGTTAAGCCACTTTCTGTACACAGTATTTCAGTGGAGTACATTTATTGGAGTACATTTCCCTCAAGATCGGGAATTGTATTTTTGTAATATTTAAATTATTCCTTTTAGTGAAATGGAGCTAACTCAAACATTGTTAGCAAATTAATGGCACTGTCAGTGACCTTAGTTCATTGTTGATGAATTCCCTTACAGTCCTTAATTGGTGTGGGAAGTATTCAAGTATTATGAAAGTATGAATATTAGAGTTAAGGTCATGTAGAAACCATGTAGAAGCTTCTAAACCAACATTCCAGCTTTCCAGTTTCCCACACAGCAGAAACACTCCAGTAATTACTCCACATCAAACACTAGGAACACTAACCATCCCAGAAACCCCACCCCAGATCCCCCACCCCTCTGCACTTCTCAGCAAATACATGGAAGGATTTATGAGTGGATGTTGCGACTACATCCTTTCCTTCTGATGAAAACTTGATTTGCCAGCTCTAGGGAGAGAAGCAGCCACACTTTTCTATGGCGGACAGCCGCCGTCGACTAACAAATCCAATTTCCACGGGAACATGATGCCAAGTGGAGCCCCATGGGACACCGGTCACTGCGGACAACAACCTCCCTCTACCCCTCTTCTCCGTCTCTGGCATGCTCATCCACCCACATGAACAATTAGGCCCTGATTCCTTCCTTATTAATCACAGTGCCCAGACAAAGCACACAGTGCGATCGTAATTAAAATCTATTTGGGAGCATATGTGGCTGAGTCCCAGAAGACACCCGGGTGGCAAGGGAAAAAAAATTAAGTGGTAAAAAAAAGCAATAACAGCAACCACGTCAAATGTGAAAACTGCCACGTTCATGCACCAGCATCATTCCGGCTGACAAAAAGAAATGGCGGTGAGTGTCATCAGATGCGTATGAGAGAGAAAGAGAGCAAGAGAGATGAGCATGTGAGAGGAATTTTATGTCTTTAGGGGATAGAGATAAATTAAATGCTTATTTGCTTTCTTGTCTGCATTTATTTACCTGGAATGAGTCCAAAGAAAGAGCTAAATGAATCCAAACAACCCAAACAGAATGAATAACATCAATGATATCTTATTAGAACTTTGGCGCCGCTTCCAAGAAAGAGAAGACGTTCTCACAGGGTATTAACAGAAAAGCTTGTTATGCTCCAATTTTACAAAGCACTAAGGCTAGTAGGGAGATTACGCCGTCGAAAGGGGTTTGTTGATTTAGTCTGATTTCAAAACAGGGTCACGGGAGATCGTCTCTGATGAGCCACCTTCATCCACCCTCACACGAGAAGCAAAGGTCTCCGCCAGCAGATTGAGATCAAATCAAGGGTCTGTTCGCAACTGCCCTGAAAACATAAACCCAAAAACAAAGTGATGAGAGGTCTGTGTTTACAGGAGAGTGACAGACTGCCAAAGATGCCGAGGAGATTAAGATGTTCATTTTTGATCGCTTGCATTTACAATATTGTGTGGTTTACAGTGTTATCTGAAGTTTGTGTGTGTGTGTGTGTCTGTTGCCGTAGTTCTTCATCTGATAGCAACGATAATCCCTTGTATTTTAGGGCTTCATCTTAGTATGGGAGGGGTTTGAAACAAAACAACAGAAGAAAAAAACATGAAATCAGATAAAGCTCTTAACAAGATTTGAATATGCAATTACTGTTTGGGTTTATGATGACTGAAATAGATAGTGTAAGATGTCATGATGGTGTTCTGCTGCTTCGGGAACAAAGACAAGCCAAATTGGGCTAGAAATGCATTTTTGTGTTTTACTTTAGATGTGAAAGCATATTACTACCCTACATAAGAACTTAAAGGGATAGTTCAATCAAAAATGACAATTCTGTCAACATTTATTCACCAACATGTTGTTCAATCCCAACTTTTTTTTTCTTTCATGAAATACAAAAGTAGACTTTTTTGAATATGCAATTACAATGGACAAAGGATGCAAAATACTATAAATACAAGATTAAAATTGTGACTTTGGTGCTACATATTAAGTCTTCTTTGAGCAACAGACCGAAAATTAAGACATTATTAAAATCAATTTTCCTTGGCATGTTCACAAAAGAATAATTCATTGTGAATCAATCATTATTTTGAGATAGATTTTTTTTTTTTAAACCAGTCTGAAATATTTGTTCCCAAATCAGACTGATCCATCCAGTTCTTAAGTAAAATTCACTGATTCAATCCGGGCATAGCGGTTAACAGCCAGAGCTGAAAATAATCAGAAAACTTTACAAAGATATTTTGGTCGGTTTACACACAAAGCTAATGAAGTCATACAGACCATTTTATGGCACTTTTTTTTTTTTTACTTAAAAGCCATAGCCCCTATTCTGTCAAATTGAATGTAAAATAAAAGCCAGCAGAGTCTTTAGATTTCCTTTGGTTTTCCACCAAAGAAAGAAAGTCATACGGTTTTGGAACAGCATGAGGGTGAGTAAAAGATGACAGAATTTCCATTTTTGGATGATCTAATCCCTTAAATGCTCTTGCTATGGCTCAATTCCAAGAAAGGATTTAGGAGTATTGAACTATGAAACCAGCAGCAGGTAAACATTGTAACGAATCAGCTCATGAGGAAATATGAATAATTAATCATAACTAGTTATAATTAATTATGAATATTTAGATCCGCTGTAGATATTTAGCTGCCCACTCAGGGTCAACCGTCTTGTCAAATCTAAGAACGTTAATTTCCTGTTTAAAGGAAATAACCTTCTTACTGTAAAATTCTACAAAAGGCTTGTAGCTGAAATGTCTGGGGGCATGAGTAAGTGACTTGGGCCCGTTTAGAATAATGACCAACCAGAACCACGTCAGTGTGATACAAGTAAGTTTTTATTTAACTACATAAACACTTACTCTAGTCTTAACACTACTACATAAACACACTACACTGGTCTTAGGTTACGAGTACGCACAACTCACATTTCTAATCCGTGGGTCTAACATACACATTATCCCCGCATACTTTTTGTATAGGAAAGGGTTAAAGCTTAACCTTTTAAAGAGAAGAGAAATAAGAACATGAATTTATTGAACCATTTGCATATTCAGCAGATCTTCACCTGAGGGAAGCGTCAGATTCTTATTTTAAACACACCTTTGTAAAAGGGTGTAACTGATACTTAATGTATTAATTAATGAGACTAAGTTTGATACTTGCAAGTTTCGTCTGTTTGAAATAGATTCCTGATGCAATCTTAAGAACTGCCTCATCTGATACGTCTTCTGAAGTTGGTTGAATGAGAAAGCACCATGTTTAGCCTCAGAGAATCTGGTTGGAACTAAAGGACTAAGGCCGAGTGATCCTTGGCCCGAGCTTATATCAGGCGTTTCCCGGTGACGTTATTTTCTACCATCCCTCTCTACTCTCAACACAAAACCACCATCCGCCCCTGGGTGGGTCACTGCGTGCGTCCTTTACAAGCCTGCAAAGATTCACGCAGGAGGCCTCTCATGCTCGGGCTTGTCCATTGAGGAAGTCCGAATCTCGAGTGGTGAGTTCTGAGCGTTCATCGTGGTGGGTGTTCGTTTGTTTATGTCGCCTCTAACACAACGAATGTTTTGAAAGCTGATAATTATGCATCATTGTACTTTGGATTATAAAATTACTAATAGTCCTTAACTTTCTATTATCACGAGCCTAATATTTTAGCGAGGTGTATCATACAATATACAACGTCTCAATTAATCACCCGAATTTCAGACGAATCATGCAGATAACTAAACACTGGTAAGGTAATAAGGTAATGCTGTCTACTGACAGGGAGTTGTACATATTCGCATTATTAAAGAACATTGGCAGTAAACATTAAGAGTAGTCCAATTGGCACAAAGTACAACATTATGAAACACCGATTTGAACAATCCATATACCCAAATTACCTGAATGCAATAAATGTAGTAAAATCTTTCATTCACGGTATTCAAAGAATGAATATGGATTCTTCCTATTGATTAATACAAGAAAAGTCCTTCCTTTGGGATTTCCGTTGTGGGTCAAGGAAGGCGCTTTCCTTTCACCTAAATTCCAGAGGGTCGTAAATGTATCTGGTGTCAGGGTTGCCATGGAGCCAGGGGCCTGTTCGGATTCCTGGGGTGTTACAGAGTATTTGTTAAATCTAGCTAACAAAATATATATTGTGTGTTTGAGTGGTCCAGACGCTACAACATAAAATGGCTCACTTCTCAAAGGTGCCAGTTCCCCATTCCATGCTTTAATTTTATATGACCATTGAAATTACCCACTTTGTTGCATAAAAACATAATTACCATCCAAATCTTTGGTCAAAACAACTAAATAAAACATTGCAAGACTATCAACGTGATAATACAACAAACTAAACCACCAGGCTAAAGAAAGAACCAGCACTAAGAATAGGAGTTAATTACTTATGAGTCATTGGACTTGTTAATAATGAATCAAAGAATGTTGGGGGAGTATGGTGAACATGCACTGACTTGTAAACACATTATTACTCACAGCTGCCAGCACTGGATCAGTGTTTTCACCCATCATCTACCAGAGGAGCTGAGCAGCACATTAGCCAGGAGCCAACTAACAAGTCTGTTACAGGTGCATCAAAGACGCAAACAAGTATTGATCTGTCTGTGTGGTGAACACACAAACCATGCCAACTGACTGAAGTGTGTTGTGTTAGATGTGCCCAGGTCCACACTGAATCTGCCCACAAAACTCTGCAGAACTGGAGCCCCTGTCATTCACAAAGTTCTGCCTGTACCTTGCATATGATATTGCATCAACCTATAGCAATAAGAGTGAGGTATATTATTCAGAATTCTGTGAAATCAATGCAAAAAAACAAGACAGCAAATAAGCCTTCAAAATGACCTCAAGCTAAAGACAGCCCTAAAGAAAGCTGTTCTTCGTCAATTCATGGCTTGCATCACTTAAGTACATTTACCATTAAAAGGTTTATAATAGACTACGAGGTCCATCTCAGCCAAGATTGCTCAAGCATTGTGCCAGTTTTCATTGACAAACTTCAGACTATCGTTGTGCTCTCAGACGCCAAATAAAGTGGTGTTTTCAAAGGTCTTTCAAATATTGCTATTGTGTAAATACAAAATACAATTTTTTTTATCAAAGTAGAGATTTTAGCGAAATTGTCTCTTGAGGTATGCTTCAATTTTCTGTCTGCCGTTAACATCTTGTGCATGGAAATTGTAGCTTTTCTGAGTCTGACCTGCAGAAGATAACACAAATTGTTTTTGATAATGAAAACTATGTTTACTGAAATAGAAAAATAATCAGAACTAGGAAACACTGAAACTAAACTTAAATTGTATGACTCCAAAATGAACTAAAACTTTAACTTTAACAAAAAAACTTTAACAAAAAAAAGGCAACCAATAAATTTCAGTTTGTTAATTTTAAAACCAAACTTAAGTAAAGGAAACAGTTGAAAAGTGCTGATTTTCCTCATATAATTTACAATTGTGAGTATCGCCAATTAGTGGATCCAATAAATAGTGCAGTCAATTCCAGACCTTTCTAGACATTAGCAATCGAGACAGGCATATGTTAAAACTGGGCTGCAAGTGAATGTGCAGATCCTGTGCCCAAAAATATGTAAGAAAGTCAGTTCGATTATACTGTAAAATATGATTGGTATTCTTATTAAAAGCCAAACTTGTTTGAATGTAACCATATTTAGCATCTTATCCTGACGCACTGTGAATGTAGTCTTAGACTGATGGTCTGTCCTGAGACAGACAAGTTTGGCTCAATCATACTCACATTCAGAGTGGGAAAACTGATATCAAATCAATCAAAATTCAATCAGAACTTTTTCCACCTTTCAGAGTTTTGATTTTTGGCCAGCAATTGCAATCTTTGTTGTGCTAAGTACAACAATATAGCATTAGCACTGTCAGCTAAATAGCATACAGAAGTGTCAGTCCACACAGAACAAAAATAGACACACATGCTTTATCTCATGTATTTCTCTTTCTCTCTCTCTGTCTTTTCTCTTGTTCTCAACAGTCTGTAACTGTGCTTTTTGTACTTGTTCAGCGGTTTAAAGAAGAGGCTCCTCTGGAGAGATGCTCTTGTTCGAAATAGCTCTTCTCTAAAACAGCAACATTGTCAGTTAATGTGGGCTTGATGTGACAGGGGCGTCATGGGAGAATGTTGACAGCGTCTCACTTCCTGCTTTCATTTTTTTTCTTTTCTTGCTCAAATAGAGCAGACTTCCATCAAGTTGCTTGCTCTATGGCGCATTAATGCTTTTCTTAAAAACTATTTTTTTTCTTTAAACAAGCAGTTTCATCACGAGGGCACCAAAACAAATCGACTTACCGTAAATGGACCACCACCTCTGTTGTTAGAGGAAGAGTCTTTTCAAAGCAATAGCAAATGCTCTAGAGATCCTCATGAAAGGTAAAGAACTAGAAGAATGAGGAAAACAGGAAGATATTAGGTTTGAGAAAGGAAATGATGCTTAATAGACTGTCATACAACCCAGGCTCATTGGGGAAAAAAAGCTTCTACTTCTGACCATCTACATTTTTTTGTGAAACTATACATACAATTCACTGCAATTTCCATTTGGGATTTCCACTAGTGGCAGCAAAATGCTTTTTATTTTTATTTATGTATTTATTTATTTTACACATGTTAACATTTTTTGATGTTTTCCTTATGTGCTCACAGATGTTGCTTTCGCGCTGCACTTTTGTTAACAAGAATATTTTTACTGTTAGGTGCTTCAGGTGTGATTTATGTAGAATGGTACAGTATTTTCTGGACCATTGAAATGATTTCGAACTCTATAAAGCAGTAACCTATAATTAAGTCACTCCATCTTTATATTTTCTCAATGCCACACAATCATACAAATAACCAACACAGTAATAAACGTACCCAGATTGCCATTGCATCATCATAAAACCCACAACGTGATCCTTTTTTCAAAAATAGATGATCTCGTATCTAATGTATTTTACGTAAAATGTGGTTCTTTAAAACGTACATTTACTTACGTTTTTTACAGGCACTAAAACGCACAATACTGACGTATTTTCAGCATCTAAACATACAAATACTTACATATTATCAGCATTTAAACGTACAAAACTGACATACTGACGACACCTAAAAATTAATCCTTATGAATATTGAAATCGCTGCTAATTTAATTATTTTTAGTTGTCATAGCAATGTAATGACCCTAGTTGTTGCTAAGACATGTTGCGGCGATTAAAAAGGGTTACGACAATTTGTTTACTTATGAAATGATAACATTTAGTTTTGTTGTGATTTCTGCTGCCAGCGGCCTTCGGGCGGCTGAGGTTCTGCCACCCTCTTTGGACCACAAGAATATGCTCTAGCATCAGTAATGTTTAAACAGACGTCACTTTAAAATAATCCTTTAAATCAATACATTTCTCTTTCCTGCAATCATTCTACCCTCTTACTTGCTTCATTTCAGGTTTCTCTTGATTCCCATATACCACAAAAGGCGTTTTTCTTTCCCAACATGCCTGTTGACCTAACAACTAGACTATAAAATACAACCACCAAACCGAGCCTGTCCTGATCCAAATCTTCCCTCCATTCATCACTCGAGAGAAACAGACCCAAATCCAAGGCGTTATTCGCATCTTCTTTCCCATCCCCGCAGACAGCGGAGTCCAGTCGACCGTGGAAGCATGCAAAGCCCGCGCTGTGCACTGAAGCGCTCTTTACAATTTCAAATGTTGCCGCGTTTGTATATACTTTTATATATTTTCGGATTATACTATATGGGTAGGTCTTCGAAGGGTCTAAAAATCTAAATTGCTGCTGTACTTAATACACATTATGAGAAATGCATTGTCGTCACTGTAAATGGGGTATGTCTTATCACGTTTGGAAGGTATGTTTATCGGGGTCTAAAGTCTGCTTCTAAATCTTCCTTTTTATTGATAAATTTACTGTGCTCGCTTAGCATTGATGTCGATCGCCTTCAATGATAGAAAGATACGAAATACTTTTTTTTTTGCCTACTTCTTTTTTTAGCTAAAAATACATAGCGATTTGTACGTTTTAAACGTTGAAATACGTCTAAAATGTACGCTTTTTGTGCTTGTAAATGTTACATATTAATTCCTACGTATAAACATGAGACCAGGCTGGACATTCATATGTTTCGGCTAAAACTGAATGTGCATTTTAATGGACATTTTACTGTGAAAGTGGTATGAAATGTGCAAGAATCAACCAAATATCATTTTGCAATGTCATCTTAGGCATGTATTTCCATTGTTGCCATTGTAAGCATAATTTACACTTTTTTCAATGACCGATTTTGTCACCACCACTTTATACTCACAGCAGGCTGCATCGAATACAGATTAAGCACTAAAAATAGCTAAATAGTTACAGTTAATGCACCATCTAATTAATATTCAGGAGCCACAAAAATGTACATTTTGTCCTGAACCACGTTTTTAAAAGCCACCCATGCAGGCTGTATCTGCTTTTCTATCTGATTCACAAACACATGTACTATGTTTTTATTGCTATACATATGTCTGATTATTTATACATCACAGAGATAAGCACATACTTTTTTAGCTTTTAAACTACACTATTGTATAACTGCTGCTACTATTTTTATAGGATAAAGAAACAGTTGTTTCCTTGAATTTAATCATTTGGAAAATTAGCAATTATAGCAACAGCACCCAGGACAACCCCTCACGTTCGCAGTGAAACAAACACAACATTCATCCAATTTGCACGTGGTGCTTATATAATAAACACCCTCATATGGCTGCACATCACATCTCTATGCGTACCACAATTATCCTCATTCTGTGTCCAGAAATCAGTGTCTCTTTTCTTTATCAACCTGCAATTATTTCACAATAAGAAGGAGTTTACAAAGATCACACTCTTATCCGGAGTATCACGGAGAGCTCTGGTGCACACCATCAGGTGTGTGTGTATTTGTGTAGGAGCAGCGGCACGCAGTCACGCAGGCTTGTTCAAACTAATTAAAAAGTGCCTCATTGATTATGCTCAGTTGCAGGTATAGCCCTCACTCACTGCAGTGAGAAAGTGTGTGTTTCAGAGTTATGTGATCGATAACTCCCACGTGCTGTTGGTCAGAGAGCATGAACATCTGATGAGCTATTATCAACCATAAGGTTTTGCTTTAACTTTTTGAATGTTTGCAAATTATCTCATCATTATCAACATTTGACCTTTCTTGTCATTTTATTGAGATTACAATCAAATACAATCAGGACAAACATCTTGGTAAAAAAAAACACGATGACAGAGTGGGATGAGCCAATCTAAAACACAGTCCCTTTTTGCCTTACTTGCCTAAGAAAATGTTTCTGCCATAGAAATATCTTGCCTTCCACAAAACTCAATTTTCTGTATTTAATTGCCAGTAAATTATGCAAGTTGTAGAGGGCCCCGATGATCTCAAAGATGATTTATTGACTACAGCTGTGTGATTAATAGAATTGTAGTTTACTTCAAACAATTATGTAAACAACGTGGTGCATTTGGATCCTTTCCTTTAAAGAGGTGTGTTGTCGCCCTTCCTACAAATCATCTAAATCAGCCAAATTATATAATGCGAATGCTGGACGTGCTTGATGCTGAATAAGATATAAAAGCATATTGAGCTGTGAAAAATTTTTTTTTGGATGTGTATCACTATATTGGTGCATTCGTTCTTAGTAACAGCAGCATATTAAACCTGCTGCTGTCTAGGTCATTAAAAGTTAATCAAACAACAAAAAGAAAAAGAGATAATCATTTCACTTGCTCTTCACTGAAAAACTATAGCAACTTTAATAATAATCAATGTATATTTAATTCATACAGTGAAGACTATGCAGTGTTTAGGCTATTGCTTTAGTATTTCATAAATAATAATAAGATAAAACTCTATCGCCGTGGGAGTTTTGCTCATTCATATCCGGTCAGGTGTCCCTACATTCCTCCGCAAGCCACGTGAGCTTCAGCTTGTCACAAAACTCAGATGATCATCACCTGGTCCCAACAGAACAACACACTCCATGCACTCTGTTTTAATCATTCTCCTGTTTCTCGGCGGACTTTAACAAATCAAATTTCTCCCGTGAACTGCCAAAATACAGACTGCACATCACATGTCCCACCAGAGACAGTAATATATTGGATCACTGTTACACCACGATAAAGAATGCATATCACTCTGTTCCACGAGCAGCTTTGGGGCTCTCTGATCACTGTTTGGTTCACCTTATACCGACCTACAGGCAGAAACTGAAATCAGCTAAACCTGTATTAAGACTGTAAAAAGATGGACTAATGAAGAAGAGCAGGATTTACAAGCTTGTTTTGAAATCACTGATTGGAGCATCTTTGAATGTGCAGCAACCGATCTGGACGAGCTCACAGAGACTGTAACATTTTATATCAGTTTCTGTGAAGACATGTACATTCATACCAGGACTCATCTAACCTACAACAACAACAAACCATGGTTCACTGCAATCAGACGAGCTGAGCGTTCCTTCTCAACGCCCAAAGAAACGCTTATCACCAAGGGGAAAATTTCTTGTATACATACAGGTCCACTTTCTAGCTATAATACACAATGGAAAAGTAGATCAAGTGGCAAGAGGAATTACTCTGAAAAACTAAGATTAAATTCTCTTCCATTGACGGTCAGCATCAGTGTTGGGACAAAAACTTCTGCAAAAAAATCACCAACTACAAGATCACCATACACTCAGCACTGTGAGAATCAACACTGGCGCGATCTGAATGCAGTTTCTTAAACTGCAGGTTTGAAAAACACCCCCACCCCTCCCTGACACCTCTCCACAAGTTTGAGACGACAATCATTCACTACTCCGCAACCTCCCCTCAGAAATTGAATCATCACCCAACACCTGCCAATTCATTCCGTTGAAGACATTTTCCGCTCCCGTGTCTTCCGGAAGCAGAAAAGGAAAATAGCACCAGTCCCAGATTGTGTTACACCAGTCTGTCTGAAATCCCGTGCTGACCAGCTGGCCCCAATCTTCACACAGATCTTCAACAGATAACTGGAGCTGTGCAAAGTCCCTTCATGCTCCAAACGCTCCACCATCATCCCCGTCCAAAAGAAACCCAAAATTACTGGACTTAATTACTTCAGCCTAGTGGCTTCTAATAGCATCTGTGTCTGAGTCTTGTGAAAACCCTGTCTGGCCCCACCTGAATGAGCCCCCCTCCACTGGACCCCTTGCTTTGATCCTCTTCGTTGCTACGACAAACAGGTCTGTGGACGAGCAATCAACATGGTGACTCATATGTTTTCTGCAACATCTCGACGACCAGGTGGACTTATGTGGGATCCTGTGCGTACGGACTTTCAGCTCGCCTTGGTAACAACCATCATCCCAACCGTCCTCCTGCCCACACTAACTCACTCCCGTGCCCACCGACAATTCCGGTGCTTCGAGTGATCAACGCTTCGCTGCAGACAGACAGCAGCTATTGAGGCGTGAAAACTCACACCTTATTCTCAACAACACCACCGCACCACATCAGTCCATCTGAGTTCTCTCAGTGGCTGACGTGTCTCTTCCCCACTGTTCTGAGCTCTTTCCCCTGTAACATCTCCAGCTGCCGACTGCCTCTAAATACTCACCCTCTGTCAAGCTCCTGATGTTTGCAGACGACACCACACTCATCTGCCTCATACAGGACGGTTACGAGTCTGCTTACAGACAGGAGGTCAAAGAGCTGGCTGTCTGGTGCAGTCTCAACAACCCGGAGCTCAACACGCTCAAAACTGTGGAGATGACCGTGGAACCTCAGGAGAAACCCCCTCTGACCACTCTCCCCCCACTCAACCACATGGACAGCACGGTTAGACGGGGGGGGGGGGGGGGGGGAGGGGACCGGGAGTCATTCATAGGTTCCTGAGCACCTACACATCTCTCAGGAACCTGAATTGGACTAACCCTCACAGAGACACTTCCTTATCGCCAGTGCTGAGGAAAGTTTCAATACCTGTACACCGGAGCTGCTGTGACCAACAGTTCTACGCCCGCCATCATGTGATCTATACATCCGATCATGCACTTTACTATAACTGTCTAGTTTACAGACTCAAGCTTACCCCATAATCCTGACCTTCTCAAGAAGACCAGAGGAGTCCGGCACTGCATCCGAATCCATTGGTTACATACCCTTCCCATTCTCATCACAGATCTACCTCATCCAGAGACTGAGAACAAAGGGCTGGCAAAATCATCTATGGACCCCCGCACATGGCCATCACCGTCCCTCTTGTGACTACGTTTGCCTGATCAATGGACGTCGAACGCTACAGAGCTCTGAGCACCAAACGGCCATACCAGACAGTTTTCTCGCTCAGAGCATCATTCTCTGAAACAACCTTGACAATAACTGTGGAACACACATGTCTATTTATTCCCTCTTCAAGCACTTATTTATCTAACTCACATACTCAGTCTACATTTCAATTTTGCACATAATATACCTGTACATACAACTTTCTATTGTTATATACCTGTACATACAATGGTCGATTTGTATATTTTTCTATCCTTACATTCGTCTACTTTTTTATTTTTTATTTTTTTTTTTTTTATTATCTGTGTTTTTTTTTTTCTGTCACTGTCATTCTGTTTCACTGTGGAGCTTCTGTCACTAAAACACATTCCTCGTATGTGTAAACATACCTGACAATAAGCTCAGTCTGTGTTTTTCTACTACTGCATTTGTCCTTATTTTGTATGTTTCTTTTTTATTGCTGAAAGATATATTAACTTTTGGTGAAAAAATATTAAATTATTTCAAATACAGATAATTAAATAATTTATTAAACAAAATAAAAATACTTTCAATTAATTAAATATAAATTTATATGATTTTATAAATTACTTAATAATGAATTTAATATTCAATTTATATAATATATATAATTATATATATATATATATATATATATATATACAGTATATTATGTGTTGGTTTGTGTGTGTGTGTGGTGTGTGTGTGTGTGTTACTTGTTTATGCTACATTGCGAGGATCAAATGCCCCCACAAGGATAGTAAAACCTGAAATGTTTGACATTGTGGGGACCGGCCTGCAATCCCCATGAAGGGAAAAAAATATTAAAACTGGTAAATTATGTTTATCTGAAAGTGTAACAATGCAAACAGTTTTTCTGTAAGGGGTAGGTTTATGGTTAGGTCCGGGGATGAAATATTTTTGGTCTCCAGTATAAGTATAGTCAGTCTATGGAAAGTGTCCCACACAACTATCTTTAATGATAACATGACTTCACAGAAACACACAGACGTGTGTGTGTGTGTGTGTTAATTGAACACTAAAAAGCTAGAAATCTAGAGAAATGATACAAGGGAGATGAGAAGATTTAAATAAAATTGGAAAAGATAGAGGAAAGTATCCGGAAAATCAGAAACAGAGAGTGAAGGCTGGCAAAGGGACTGACGGGTTGTTCAGACAGTGTCTGGCTCCCAGAGCATCTGACAGGCTTGTAAATCTCTCTGTTGAATGGATCAGCCTGACATATACAGGGCCTTCTGACATCTCAATCACAGACAGTAAAGCGCAGAACGCCCTGCCATGCCAGTGCCAGCGCGACACATTCAGATTTACCACTCAGCACACATGAACTCACATACACGCTCCATGCAAAATTTGGGGCAAAGTGTGTAAATACCGCATACTGTGTGATTCGCACACATACTCAGTGCTACTCAGTGAGACAGGGAGAACGGGTAATGTTTGCCAAGTTGTTAGCACACATCCTCCAGACCTGCTAAGCTACAATGTTCATGTTGGAGATGTGGGTTTAAATCTGGCCCATGACATGTCCTCATTCTATTGTGGATGTATTCTGGATCTACTCTAGGGGGATTTTGTAACAAGTGTGCTGCAAAATTAAGGCAAATGATTACTAATGCTACATTCCATTCAATGGAAATCAATGGAAACATCCAGGTTTAAAAACATTCTTGGTTATGCGAACGTTAAGGGAACAGTAATTACTCAAACATTATGGGAACATTACTTTTAAATGGTCTCAGAACATTCTGAAACAAGTAGTAGGCTAACATTTAAAAAATGTTACATTAACATCCACCTTACATGTTTCAGGAGAGAAAAAAAACATGAATAAAGTTTTGGTGCTAATGCTTTGAGAAGACCAGATAACCTTGTCAGAATGTTCTGTTAGCTGAGGACTTCTCTGTTGATAACTGAACACCTACATTTTATTTTGTTATACATTATCTTTTGACCGGAATGCAGCATTACTTAGTTTAAGTGCTAAGACAACACTGTTGTCTTTTCGTTTCACTAGTTTTACAGCAATCTGTTTTTAAACCTCATCAGGTTTCCTTGCACATCAAGAGAAAGAATTTCGATGTTGGCTGAAGCTAGCGGAAACACCACTCACCTCCACAAGTGCCTAGAAAAATAAATCGGAGAGAAATATAGATCAATACCTTGTTGTGATTCTGAGCAGTTCTCTGGCCCCAGCAGCATTAGATGAATTCAGAGGAGTGGTGCTGGTTAACTACACACTGCTTCCTCTCTCTGCTCACACCTGGCCATTACTGCTCCTACAACGTTCTAGAAAAATCCTTGTCAGAGATGTCTGAGGTGCTCGAGTCTCCACTGGTGGCACCTGGAAGAAAGCGCTCCATCAAGCTGAAGGAGGCCAAAGCATAGTTCAGCTAACCCAGCCAGACCTCTCTCCCACTGGTCATGTCCCCTCTGGCTGCCCCTTCTACTGTTTGGAGCTCTGGGATCTGACAACACAACCCTGCCAAAGTCCATTACGTTTACTTGACCAGTTTTGCTAGAAGAGCAAGAGAGAAAGTATGTGAGCCAGGAAAAGACTGAGTGACTTGAAACTAAATACTAGAAGAAAGAAAAGGAGAAGATTGGTGTTTGTATTCATGCACTTATAACTTCAACTAATTGTGTTTTACTGTTGGTCAGAAAGAGATACTTAGCACTGCGTTATTATACATGCTGTGGTCAACTAACTGTGAAAAAATGTTGACTCCATTTAGATACATCATAAAGTATCTTGACATGCACAGGATAATCAAGCTATTGCAAGTTTTTCCATAGTTGAATGTGTCCATGTATACAAAATACAATGCATAATTGAAAAACTGAAAGAATTAAAGGAGCAGTTCACCCCAAAATAAGCATTTGTTGAATGGTTACTCAAACTCAGGCCATCCAAGATCATTACATATTTTTTCCCCAGCCATGGACAGTTCTTGAGTTTGTAACCATTCCTAATCACTGACAATTCTGTAATGTGCAAGAGCTATTTAAATTAGTCTTTATGCAATTAGTCAATGTAAGTCAAAGTAATAGCAAGAAGTCCTAATGAGCATTAAAAAAAAGGTTTTCAAACAAAGCACTGCAATTATTTTGGCTTTGCTATGTTGCATAACTCGCTTGCAATGTAGTCAGTGTCATACCCAATATTCACCGCAAGACAGCAATGCAACATAACTAGAATGCTCACATTACATCATTACAGCCCTATTTTAAACAGTAAAGGCCCTTTAAGGCATATTTTCATGATGAAATTCAAATCCACAATGAGCAATTACCATAAGGAGGTGCTTTTACAGAGGAAAAACAATATCATCTGTCAGCTGATCCATGCCTCTTCCCATGGGACAGTGTGAGATTGTGTGTGAACACACTGGACCGGAAAGTACCAAGGTGACCCATCAGAACTCATACAACAGAAGTCTCTAAACAGAGTCTGAATTAACCTGGGGTCCGAGAGCTCCAGAGGCTTCTGGAATACCTGCATATCTTTCATTCTGTCCTTGGAAACATGGTTTTTCTCAAAATTATGGAATATCTGCATACATATGCAAATACATCATCTAAAGCAGGTGGGTATTGAACGTTTATGCAGGTTATGCAGGAGAGCACTGCAAAAGATGACATCAATGGTGTATGTATATTTATATGTATAACTCATGCACACTCTGAAACATATTTATATCTTGTTGGTTCTGGAACAAAATTATGTCAATATTCTAGTCTTAAACCCATTAAGTAACATTAAAATCAGAGGGAAATTATAAGAATGTTGGGTAAAGCCTATAACTATAAAGATAACGATATTGGCGTCCAGACCAACAGACGATATCGTCTGTTTATTCTAAGCGCACGCTCGTCTGCCACTTTAAATTCTCAAGCTCGTGATAGCAGGATGGATTCTGATTGGGTGTCAAAGTTTGTATCGTTCATCAGCTGGAAGTGATTCCAACGATATTGTTTCTCTGTGCCTTTATCATTATAGCTGTAGTGTGGACTCTGCTATTCTTTAATATTGAGAACGATTTTTAGAACTATATATCTTTATAGTTATCGTCCTTGTTGTGAACGGGCCTTAACACTTTACAATAGGTTTAATCAGTTAACCGACTAATATCACAGACTAACAATAAACATTTTTTTGCCAGTATTTTATTAATCTTGGCCCAACAAAGATGTTGATCCAGGAACACAGCCTACTTGGAAAAACCATAGTCAACTTGTGCACTTTTTTTTCTTTTTTTTTTCAAATTGCACACTTACATCAACACTAATAAGGGGCTCAGAGAAAGCATCTAAAGATTGTTGCATCCTTTGAAAAAAAAAAAACTGGAATGATTCCAATAGCTACTGGCCTCTCAAGAGCTGGCCGTCCAATCAGGTTAAAACAGGAAACCGTGCCAGAAATGGAGAATCAGGTTAATAGAGAACATTTCAGGAAATGTGAAAGTGCGTCCGTGTATCAGTGATTTCGGATAGACTCCCATTCCACCAAGACCGCTGTGACTGATCCAAATAAATAATGACACACCTTCTTTCTTTCACACATTCTTCGCAGGACATATGCTTGGTTAAGCGCGCCTTCATCTGATGTATCACCTAATCCACAGCAGATTTGTCTGAAATTGAAAGGGGAGAAGAAAAGAAAGCAATTTATGTGTGTGTGTTTCCCCCAAATGACACAAGTAGGTTTTCTATTTCATCAGGTTGATTGTTATCACATTACAGAAAAAGCCCCCTGGCACCTCAAAGGGAAAACTGCAGGACAAAAATTGAGGAAGTCGACATGTTATACGGTATTGTTCCAGGGAAAAGCAATGCTCTGCTTTGCTTTTTATCTACACTGTCAACCGTATTGCTCACCAAGCCATATCAAACATATGGAATGAACAACATATTGCAGTTTCAGTAATATCTCCAAACACATACTGCTTTCAGGATCTGCATGGGTGAATTATTGACTTAACATCAGAAAAAACAATATTACTCTCAGTATACATGCGTTTCACAGTCATTTTCACCTTCTATGCTGCATCACAGCTGTTTTTTTATTTGAAACTGATGGCGTGTACAAACTGGAACGATTTCAGGTAATACATTAAATGATCATGCCATGAACAAGAACATAACACATATTCCGAGTATTATCTGTCTGTTAAAATATTAAGCATGTTTAATGGAATCAATGTCAGCACAGCAAGAGCGTGTTTTTTTATTCAGGGTCTACATTTACATACAAAAGCCACTATTCGCTGTGAATCATTCATACTTCCCATGAGAGCCAGAGTGGAGTCTAATACACAAGCATCCATCACCAGAACATGAGCACTTATCACTAATGGGGCCACGAAACTGTGTATTTGGGCCCTGTAGATTTGCCTACATCACTTTATATTGCGACCCAAATTAAGATCTAATGTCAGTTTGAAGGAGTGCTTACTAGCCTTTTGTTCTTTATTATGTTTGTTTTTACAGCACAGGCTAGCTACTTCCCCTCGCGATGCTCTTCTATAATTCAAAGGTACAATCCCTGTAAGAATAGATGAAATATCAGCCTAACGTAATTTATTATTATTACACAGAGCACTGCAAAAGTCCCTGCTAGGGACAGACCTGACAGGCAGTCATTAATCGCGTCTCGAGTCGTCAAGTTGCTCTGAGCCACAGATTAGCATACATGCTAACGTGGGCCAAGAAGGCGTTAATTAGTAAAACAAAGAAATTAATTAGTATGTTTTGGGTGAAAGTCCCCCACAGAAGCAAATAGAGGAGAAGGGCTGTGCGCACAAACACACACACTTCTTTCCAGAGCGTTTTTGGATTCCACAGGTGCCCGTCTGGAAGATGTCCGAGGGTCCAGCTGTCAATATCCCCACCCTCGTCATTATCACCAAGATGGAACACACCTGCACCTGTCGGCTCAGTGGGGGCTGACACATCCGACAACCCCCCAAAGTCCTCGGAGAGCCAGTCGCAGGTAGCATCATGTTGCACAGCGTCAAAGCCGTGTGGTGCCCATCTGCAGGACACTTCCTGCTCGGAGTGCGAGTAAAGTGAGATCCTGCAACTCCTTGCACATTAATCTTGCACTGTGGCATCTCAAGAAGCCGCTCTGGATCAATTTCCTGAAACAAAGGCTATTAACAAGTGAGAAAGAGAGAGGGGTGCTAGCCTAATACAGGGGTAAAAAGTAAGGACTGTTGGATGATTAAGTTGTCTTCAGATTCCTGAATTGCTGTTACTTCATTAGTGTCCTGTCAATGGATTCATCTCGTTAGTTGAATGATGGGGGATTTAATATAGCTGGTTTGCTGGGACAGGAAAGGTGTAAAGGCCCCGATATACTTCAAAGAAATTGAATAACAAACTGATACGACGTCATTTAGAACAAAATCATTTCGGCAGTTCGAAACAGCTCAGCAAAGCGTACTTTCTGGGGGAGTTCGTTTTGGCTCCTAAACACCTTTGAGCTACGATTGGTCGGTGGTGATTACGCAATGAGTAGATGTGTTCTGGAACTCCACCTTTTTTGACATTAATTTTTTTTCCAGTCCATTACTCATTCCACGGCGGTCAGACAGGAGAAAAACAGCATTGTGGGGGTGTTGGAATACTCAAAAACAGTATACCATCGCTCAGTCTTTTCGAAATTCTTTTGAAGTATATCGGAGCCTTTCATTTTTATACTTTATGTCATGTCACAATTGATCCTGAAAGAAATGTGATACAGTTTTAGTCAGCAAAAACATTTTTGTGACAAAAATTATGAAAATGTACAAACCAAACTTTTCAAATTCTCAAACATTTTGAAAAATGTATTATTAACTGACATTGTTATAAAAGCCTGAGCTCATAAAATGATAGCGTATCTTGGGAATAATGAAATTAGATCACAATTTGAATATAGTATGCAAGTCAAATGGGTTTTTCAGACCAAAATATGATAATTTCCTTTCCTAAAATATAAAGGCAGATTTTCTATGGAACCCCTGGAGTTTTATGATACCTTTATGGTGTTTCTGTGTCCTTTTTTAACCTTGAATCATTCTGTCTCCATTCGTTTTAAATGCTTGGAAAAGAGGTACCAGCACAGTTGTTATTCCATGTTATTCCAAACATCTCCTTTTGGGTTCTACAACAGAAAGAAAGTCAAACGGGAATGAAACAACATGAGGGTGAAAAAATGATGACAACATGAACTATCACTTTAAGAAAGTGGGGGCTATTAAGTGAAATGAAAGCAGTGTCATGGGTATTCCAAAGCATGATAAATCCACTTGGTGTTAGCGGTCCATGGGGAGCTTTAATAATTGATGGAAATGGTACAAATTTACACACTTAGCACAGCCAGGCCATCATTTAACTGCCCTCTAGAATCCTAAATAGCTTTCCCTCGATCTCTGACAGGGCAGGGGGGGTCTCCCATCAGCAGGAAGCTAAATGAACCCCCCATGACTCTCCAGTTCAGCTGCAATGTGAATACTGCCTCTCCAACCTTCTAAGTCTGCATCTGTAACTGTAACTGTGTCTGTGTATTTGAAAAAGACTCAAGCTTTCTCAAGGCCAAACTGAAAACTCCAGGAAGAATGTCACCCATTTCCTGTTGCATTGTGGAAAACATGCAAATCATCCCTCTCTCCTGCCTAAACTCTCAGAGACATCTACTGAGCAGACTGAACCCTGACCCTGACTTCAAAAGCAGTTAGCCTCACTGCACTCCAGAGGTCAGAGGACAAACACAGGGGTGACAACAATCTGAATGCGTTTAGGCTGGCATTGTACCAGTTGGCCACAGGGACGACAGTGGGCACATTGACCACTGCAGGCTCTCGTTTACGCCTGTTCTTTTGTGCTAAACTCTCAGACTGCCTTTCACTTAAAAAAAAACAGTTCAACAATCCATTGCAAGCAATTGTAACCTTATCATGTACCTGTTGCTGAAGCAATTTCACACTTAATTTCTGTCAAGCTGTTAATTTCTCCTGAGCTGTTTTGTGCAATGTCTACTATAATTGTCTATTGTAAGGGGAAAAAGGGTGATGCAAATTAAATTACATAAAGAGGTGTAGGGGATTTGACTGAAAACCTACCACTACAGAATGTCAGTTTCCATAATCATGAAAGAGGAATTAAATCTTACTGAATGTATTTGGTCTTGGAATATGCCTTTTTTTGCATATGAATTCAGCAATGGGCGTTTTGACCTACAAATTAAGCAATTTGGGCCTATGCATTTAAATTTGGTATGAAATGAAAATCCGCAGGATCTATGTTCTAAATGCATGTTATTGATCTCATTGTGAACAAATCATCCATGCATGTTTCAGATGCAAAATTTGTTTTGCCCATAATTTAAAAAAAAAATCAAAATCTTCTGGTGAATTGACTTCTCTAAGCAGTTAGTCTGCCTAAACACCGCCCTTTCCTTACAAGCTCACAATTACTGTAGATCTGCCTTCATCCATTCAACAACTGATCCAAATCCTAATTTTTTTTAGTTTTCGTTCTTTCATTTCACTAAGATTTTTATAACAATATGGAAGAAAGGAACTACTGCTACTTCCATTTCATCACAATCTTAAGCAAAAGGTTTTACAGTACACTGTAAAGTTCCTCTACAACTATTAATTTGACAATTCTAGAACCTTCTGCTCTTCCGAAGGCTTTTACTTCAGCGTTGTGTGCCTGGAATTAACTGTATCTGTTGTCCTGTTTGATCAAGTGAGCATCTGTTAAGGGTTAAGCTTCTGTTAAGCTACTGAGGTGAAGAGTATTAATGGAGCTTGATAGAAAAATAAAAAACAACAAATCAGAACATAACTAACCAATGCCACTCAAATGGACGTTGATTACTAAAGAGCACTTTCTTACAGACAAGGGCCATACTGAAATCATAAACTTACAATATATGACAGCAGATGAGATGGCTAATATCAGGTAAGAGTTTACAACACTATCATTCAACAGTTTGGGCTCAATACGATTTCTTAATGTTTTTGAAAGAGGACTCTAATGCTCATCAAAACTGCACTTATTTGATGAAAAATGCAGTAAAACAGTAATATTGTGAAATATTATTATAATTTAACCGAAAAGCTGAGTGTGTCAAGATCCTTCAGAAATCATTCTAATATGCTGATTTGGTGCTCAAGAAACATTTATTGTTATTATTAAATCTGTGTTGAAAAGAGTTGTGATGGTTGATATTTTTGTGTAAATCGTGATAATTTTTCAATATTCTTTGAACAGAAAATTCAAAAGATTATCTGAAACAGAAATGTAATATTTTGAATGTCTTTAATGTCAATTTTAATGTATCCTTGCTGAATAAATGTATTAATTTCTTTTTTTTTTTATAAATTAATCAATAAAAAAAATAAAAAAAAAGACCATACATACATACATATTCACCCCAAAGTGTATGAACTTCTTTAACATATAATCCAATGCATAGAGCTTAGAACATTTTGGAAAACCCACCAGTTAAAATAAATATGTTTACGTCCTCTGCACAGGCAAGAGTTTTAAAACGATTCCAAGACTATGCACAATACCATACCGAGAGTATCAGGAAGATCAATATTCTTTTAGCATGATGCAGGCAGCTGAAAACTCAGGAATCTAATTTGTATTTACTAAACAGCGACATCGAAGGTGAATGTATTACAGCTGTAGACAGATGCCGTTCACAGAGAGAGAGAGAGAGACGATGCGAGAGAGAGAAAGACGAGAGAGAGAGAGGAGAGGAGAGCAAAACTCGATCATCCATGTCTCTGTAGTCCAATAACAGAAAACCATCAACTCTTAAATGGGTCATATGATGCGATTTAATTTTTTTTTTCTCTTTGGAGTGTTACAAGCTGATGTAATAGATAAGATCCCTGAAGTTGCAAAAACAAAAGTCTCAAAACCAAAGAGATATTATATTTAAAAGTTAAGACTCGTCCACACCCTCCAAAAACGCCTCGTTCTAACACGCCCCAATATCTACGTCACTATGTGGGAAGATTTGCATAATGTTGCCCAAATGTTGATGCAAAGAAAGAAGGCGTGGTTTTAGTAACAGCAGTTAGTGTTGAAGCAGCCATGTCAGGGAGACGATGTGTTTCAGTGCGAAAGCAAAAGCACTTTATTTGGCCTTCGGAAAGTAGATGCATTTAGGAATCTTTAAGTTTACTTACAACAGAACAGCAATGCATTGTATGGACGACCATTTCGTGAACCTAGAAGAGGAGGTAATTCTAACTTTGCTATGACAAGCGGTGAGATAGACTGCGATCGTAGAGGACCGGGAGCAGCAGTCTAGGCTCTGCCGCGAAAGAGAGAGAGGGGTATTCAAAGTGGAGTCAGCTGTCTGAACCGTGGCTTGTGTACTGAAAACACACACAAGCTTCATCACTGTGTCTGTCGGGCGCTTCAACTGGGGTAATAACTAATGAATTATTTGGCTGTCTTACAGTTATTTTGAAAGGATGAAGGTCGGATTATGGTAAGGGGGTGTACATTCCGATGAGTGCTTGCAGGTGTAAGTCCGTTCAAGCACTTATTTCATATAGGTTTTAACATAAGCTGGTGACAAGAAGCCCTGAACAGCCAGTAATTAGGAAAATAGTGTGTCAATGTAATGCAAAATGACAATAGTAAACAATCATTTTTCAGTTAAAGGCAGTTCCTCATTGAATTCAGTGATGTCAACATCAAGCTCAGTTTAAATAATATCTTTGCAAACATGTCAACGATAACGCTGGAAATGAAATGTCCCCAACTAAGCAAGCCAAAGGCAACAGCGGCAAGGAACCAAAACTCCATCGGGTGACAGAATGGAGAAAAAACCTGGGAGAAACCAGGCTCAGTCCGGGGGCCAGTTCTCCTCTGACCAGACGAAACAGCAGAACGGAAAAATCAATTTAAGACGTAATAAAACTGACGATGAATAATATTAACAGCAATTTTTATATGATGCAATCAAACTAATAGCAAAATGTGGTAGTTCTGTATTTTGTTTCATGGTTGGCATCATCTGAGATCCTCTGAGGGCTTGCATCATCTCTTCACAGGTGTTCTGGATCCAGACTGTCGGGGGCGGGGGGGGCTTGTGTAAATCTTAGTTACCACGGGATGTCAATCTCGTGGCAGAAACAGAGAAGCAAATAGACAAAAATTAGTTTAGCTGCTGTTCAAACCAAGCAAAAATGATTTGTTTAACCCAAACTAACAAATAAAAATGTGCATTTGATTAAATATAACTGCAGTAAAAGATTATGAAAAGATTATGAGATGCATTATTTGAAAGCTTGGCCAAAGAGATGTGTCTTTAATCCAGATTTAAACAGAGAGAGTGTGTCTGCACCCCGAACGGTATCAGGAAGGCTATACCAGAGTTTGGGAGCCAAATGCGAAAAAAGCTCCTCTCCTGTCGTGGACTTTGAATCCTCGGTATCCCAAAAAGTCCAGAACTTTGCGACCTTAGGGAGTGGGATGGATTGTAGCGTGGTAGAAGACTAGTTAGGTACGCAGAGCTAACCCATTAAGGGCCTTATAGACAAGTAATAATATTTTGTAACTGAAACAGAACTTAATAGGTAGCCAGTGCAAAGACTGCAAAATTGGGGTAATATGATCATATTTCTTGACCTGGTAAGGACTCTAGCCGCTGCCTTTTGGACTATCTGTAGCTTGTTTATAGAAGATGCAGTTCAACCACCTAGCAGTGCATTATAATAGTCCAGTCTAGAGATCATGAATGCATGAACTAGCTTTTCTGCATCACAAACAGGTATCATGTTTCGTAACTTGGCCATGTTTCTAAGATGGAAGAATGCCGTTTTTGTAACATGGGAATATGATTTTCAAAAGACAAGTTTGCTATCTAATATAACACCCAGATATTTGACTGTAGAGGAAGTAACCGTGCATCAGTCTGTGGCAAATTGTAATCCAAGAGATTCTGTCTTTTGGTTCAATAAGTAATATTTCTTTCTTATCCGAATTTAATAGGAGAAATTATTGGTCATCCAATCTTTTACATTTTAAACACTCCGTTAGCTTAGATAATTTAGACGTTTCATCTGGTCTTGTTGAGATATAAAGTTGAGTATCATCAGCATAACAATTTAAACTAATCTTTCTACTATTTTCTAATAATACTACCAAGGGGCAACATGTATATCGAAAATAGCAGAGGACATAGGACAGCTCCTTGTGGCACTCCATATTTTACTGGTGATAATTGAGATGACTCCCCTTTTAAATGAACAAAGTGGTAGCGATTTGACAGGTAGGATCTAAACCATCTTAAGGGTGCCCTTGGATACCTGTATAGTTTTGTAATCGATCTATGAGTAATGTCATGATCTATAGTATCGAATGCAACACTAAGATCAAGTAAAACTAGCAATAAAATTCAGCCTTGGTCTGACGCAAGAAGCAAATAATTTGTAATTTTAACAAGTGCAGTTTCTGTGCTATGGTGGGGCCTGAAAACTGACTGAAATTCTTCATAGAGATCATTTTTTTGCAGGAAGGAGCACAATTGAGCAGACACAACTTTTTCTAACATTTTAGACATAAAAGGAAGATTTGAGATGGTTCTGTAATTAGCCAGTTCACTAGGATATAGTTGTGGTTAGTTCTTAATAAGAGGCTTAATAACCGC